>JAJJMC010005141.1:80241-139153 GCA_023531435.1 Papaver californicum
GTTTAATCTTGTGTTGAACTCTTGTAGCTTTTGGAATAAATTGGAATGGAAAACAACTTGAAAATCTCGTAACATGAAGTCACAGTTGAACACAGTAACCTTTCCCGATAAGTTGGATCGGTGACTCGCCGAGTTGACTCGCTGGGTTGACTCGCTCCCATCCTGGGGGCCCCCAATCCAAAGTGTGGGTGCCTTAATCCATTTTCCCGGGTGCCTTTAACACATTTTGAGCCAATTTTTCCACAAATCTTTATTCTTCTAATGTACCTACAAAAGCATAAAAACACGTAATACACGCAAAATCGAATACTAACTCATTAGAAATTAAGGTGCAAATTAGACACTAAAATGTGTCTATCATGAGCTTGTAGAGAAGGAACAAGAGTTATCGTTGATTTTGATGTGAATAGTATACTTCCCTATACTGAAAACCATAGTTCCTCTTCGCGTACTTGTTGAGGATGATGCTCCTACTGATATTGATGAATGATAATGTTGCAGGGAATATGTCATTTGATTACCCTAATGTGGGCGTTAATATGATCTCCACTCCGATATAATTTGTATCGAGTATTCATATGTTGGAGATTTCACCATTCCATATGTCTATGCTGATTTTTAATGATCCATCTCCCTCAGAGTGAAATCTAAATTGTCCTCAAAATGGGAAAACAATGTAAATAAAGCTGAGAATTTTGATCTTGACATTACATGGATTTTTCATCATCTGGGAGATGTACATGAGCGTGAAGTAGGTAGCGTCTTAGGGAATGGTACCAGAGTGAAAAGACTGCTACCAGAGTGAAAGGAAAATTTTGAGAATATCATAACTGGCTTTGGATTTTGTTGTTGTTGTTGTAGAGTCTTGTCTGGGACATGGAATAGAGCTTGTCTTTGGGATGGTGCTAAGGATAAGGTTGAAGATGGGGTTGACGCTGATGGTGAGCGTTCAATTTGTGACGCTTGCTGAGATGAAGCCTTCATCTTGACCCATTCATTTTAACAGCACCTCATGGATGATTGAATATTGTAGTGCTTACTGACCAGACGGCTACTCCAACAGATATCTCTACAACTTTTGGACCTTGAATCGGCATATGTAGTCACCAAGATATTCGTCGTTCATCTAGAATGATCTTTTCAGATATGAACATTTTTTATTCCCATCATAAAGGAAAAATAGGCAGGGATATATCCCCTAGTGAAATGATATTTTGGATGGCGAAAGGGTAAAAGGTTGGTGTTAATGAGGTGAGACTGGTCCCCCTTGCCTTGAAATTGTAAAAGTCTTTCCAGGTCTTCATGGGTGATAAGGTTGGATCGTTGGCTCCTTGATTGTCCTCTTTGAATGCAAATCTCGTTACTATATTGAATATTGATTCTGGAACTCTTTTGAGTGGTAGCTGTGTCTTTCTGTGTTATGGAAAGAATCTATTGTCTCCATATCAGATTAATAATTTGATATTTTTAACCGTCATACAATGAGAAAGTCAGAGATGAGTAACCTCTTGGAAAATGATAACTTTGAATTTCTGACGAGTAAGGGAGCCAACGTTGATGGATCGAGGATGATCCTTCTTTGCCATGATTTTGTAGGAGTCTCTCCAGATCTTTGCGGGTGATAAATTGGATTGTTGATTTCTCGCTACTGGACGATCAATAATGATATGAACTTCTTTATGTTTTCGAGTCTCAGAAGTCTCAACATCAATGGACGATGTAAGGTTGGTCCTAGTTCGCTCCGTCAGGCGATGTCGTCGTTTTGGGGAGAGTTGCTTTGTCAAAGTTTTGAGAAAAGCAAGTACCTCCTTCTGAGTAGTGGCCATGTCCATCTGAGTTATGGCAAGGAATTTTTGTCTCTTTATCAAATCAGCCATACTGGGTGGAGTTTGAATATTTTTGGTGATTTCAACAGTCTTGTCACCGAGAGGAGGTGTAGTAATAGTATTGGTATTAGGAGGTTCATTAGTGACAAGGGTGTTTTTAGGATCGTCGCCACCGGTACTACTCAAACTGATTTTAGGAGTTGTAACTGCTCCAGACCTAAGATCTACCATCTTGAAATAGATGAAAATTGGCTTTTGTAAATGAGAGATTGATCTCCCACCATGGTCGCCAATTATTTTAGGGTGAAAACAAATGTACGGTAAAATCATACATTCAAGTTGGTTTGAGAAATCAAGATCGAACTGGACAAGCCTAAACCAAAATATAGTCGTCATGTCCTGCTTCGATCACTAAAAGTGGAGAAGATTAGGTAGGTTTTAGGGGAGGGAAACAAAGAAGGTTGATAAATATCATTGTGATAGGTAGTGTATGAAGAAGAAAGGATTATCTCTGAGATGAATCGCTAATTTTGTATGTTTTTGTTTCTTCTGTCTTGTTGTCTTGTTTCGAATAGATGAGAATCATTTATTTATAGTTCAAAGGAGACATATTGATTTCTCGTTAGTCGTGGAGGTTAGGAAGAGGTGGAGAAGTGATAATTGTGGATATTTTAGTGGGGTCATGCCCGAAAATTAGGGAAGACTTGTCTGACCATTAATCGTCATCCTCTCAACTGCTCTGTAACCGTCCTACTACTTGTTACCTTCTTGTTCGTGGATATGTTGCCACACCGCACGATTGTTGTAGACCGCCAGACCAATACTCCAATGAGAATCCCCCCATTTCTCATGAAAATAATGGAGTCGTGGACTATCACTTTTGATTCGGTCAAGTAAAGTCAATGACTTGCTAAGTAGGCGAGGCAAGTTGCGTAATTCACTAGATTGATAATCAAACTGATTAGTAGCGAGTCTGGTGTTTTAGTGGTCATGTACTAGCTTAGGAGTAACATGGCATATTTAATGGCTAAGTATTAGCTCAGAAGTGTCTTAGCATAGACATGGAAGACATTTGTAGTCAAGATTGTGAAAAGCTTCTTAAGTAAGAAGACTTGTTAGAAAACCATATAAGATTTGATATTATGCCAATATTGAAAAGAAGGGCGTATTTATGAGGCAATTAGATAGATAGTGCTAGATTCTTAGCGCAAAAGATAATATGTTAGCGTTTTAATACAAAAGCTAATATGCTAGTCAAGTGAGTTAGCGTCAAAGCTGATGTTAAGTCAAGGACCCTGGGACGCGTTAGGCGTTAGCTTTGTAGATGGGACTCAGGGACGCGCTCAGAATTAGCACTGTGACTGGTACTCGAGGACGCGCTAGGAATTAGCTAGGGCGTGTTAGGCCAAGAACGTATACGACCCAAATAGTTAACGCTTTTAGCGCTTTAGGCAATATGGCGCGTCCACGAGGAAGTGACTTAGGTTGTTAGCTAGCGCTTAACTTAATGAGATAATGTTATCCTAGGTGCTAAGGCACAGTGTGCTCTTGTAAAGGCATTGTGCTTTGATTGTGGCGTGTTCAAGAGCAGTGACGTATAATTCGTGGCTTATCTTTGAGCAAAGTGCTAAAGTAGCATATTTGAGCTCAGAAGAGCAATTTGAGAAGCATTTGTTGTGAACGAAGCATTAAGCCAGAGTGTATTTTGGGGTTTAAGCATTATCTATTCCCGGATTTGATATATGTTACCAGAACATCGATGCGCACTTGAGACAAGTTCAAGGAATTCAGCTATGGAATTTATGCGACTTGAGACAAATTCGATATGGCATAAATATTGTGAGTATTGAGGAAGCTGCGAGGCCAGTTTAGAATGTTTGTAGAGACTCTGTATTATTAAATCACTTGCGGAATATAAGTAGAGATACAATGTTTCGTGTTTGGTTATAGAGCTAGGCATTTGCGCATAAGTATTCACATATCCTTTTATTTTTCTGCTTCTTGGTAGAGTGTAATTTTACAATTCTAGCCCTTGTTAAAAACTCACCATCCACACTAGTACAAGGTCTAGTTTTGAAAAGCTAAAGCTTAAGAAGATAACCAAGCAGTATGTGTAGGATGAGCCCTACTTGTGGAAATACTATGCTGATCAAATTATCCGCAAGTGCGTACTTGACTCTATATTTCAATCCATTCTTAATTTTTGTCATTCTTATG
The DNA here is from genome assembly GCA_023531435.1 of Papaver californicum. Classification (NCBI taxonomy): domain Eukaryota; kingdom Viridiplantae; phylum Streptophyta; class Magnoliopsida; order Ranunculales; family Papaveraceae; genus Papaver; species Papaver californicum. The sequence continues at coordinate 84,285 of JAJJMC010005141.1, forward strand.
CTTTTGGTGGGCATTTTGCTTCTAAACGTACCGCTCTCAAAGTTTTTGAGAGTGGCTTTTATCGTCCCACCCTATTTACGGATACGTATGCTTTTTGTAAATCTTGTGATACATGTCAACGAACGGGCAATCTAGGTGCTCGAAATTAAATGCAGCTCACACCCGTTCTTGCTGTAAAAATATTCGATATGTAGGGAATTGATTTTATGGGCCCTTTTTCTAATTCGTATGGAAAGTTCTATATACTTCTTGTTGTGGATTATGTTTAAAAATGGGTGGAAGATAAAGCAACCTGATAGGTGTTTAAAACACCCTTTTTATTATCAATTGCTTATGCTTTCTTTGCTATTTTTCTTGTAAATTTCGTAAATAATTTTTGTTTTGAGGTTTAGGTACTATGGAGTAATATGAAGAGAAAGAAAACAAATACATGCACAATTCATTATTCGGAAACTTAAATGTTAATGAAATAAAGATGTTGCAAGCACACAAGGCTTCAATGTGTTTAAAGAAACTAATTACTATGGGAACCCATCTGCTTCTAAAGGAAACCACTCAACTTGAAACAAGTGAAAAGTATGAAAGACAGGCGAGACCATGCTAAGGGCCACCTTCTCAGCTTATACCTAGAAACCAGGTCACCATCAGTATTTCTCTCAACGTTCTCAACCAAAGTTCGTCACTGCACCAAGATTGCTCTCGTGACAACACCATCTCCTTGCCGCCGGTGAATCAAGGGTTTTATGGTCGTCTGTCAAGGGCTGACACAAAGTAAACAAGAACAAAAATGGGTTAAACTCAGACTCGATATTCGTTCTGATTTTATAGAAGATTGAACTCGAGTTTGCTTGTTGAGATGGGATTAAGAAGCAGAGATAGCGAGAGAAGGATTTCAGATATAGGGTTTAGTAAAAGTGACAATGGAAAGTGGTTCGATATAAGAAACGAGAATTAATGGGATTTTAAATTTATACCGCAAGAACACGGCTGTCGATGAGACAGTATGCAACCACGGTTCGTTCCACAGGGATTTTAGAATTGTAATTTCTAGTTTTTAATTAACTTATGCGCTAATGACAAATTGATTTTTAATTATATTCTAAATTATAATAATACTAAAAAATGATATACAAATGAAAGGAAAACCTAGGACTCGATATTTCACTACTATGTAAACTAGATGATTATAACTATTCTCTATAATTTTCTCTAAATATTACACAAGACGATTTCGGACAAAGTATTTACGTCTTGGAAAATGTAGAATTTTAATCAATTAATTTTTCTCAAAGGATTAACAATTACTTCACTATAAAATGCTATTCTCTAATAAGAATAAATAAAACGATTAATTTAAGCATTAACGGATACATGAAGAAACTATTATCAGTATTAATCAAGAAAATATGACCAAGAAAAATTGTTATTGAAGAATAATTATAACATGATAACAAACACAATAGGACTTCCTCTATAATCCTAGATAAGGGTTCTAACTATTCATGGGAAAAAAATAGAAGAAGATAGGGAAGAAACCATTTTATTCATGATTTTTAAATTTTTTTACAAGAAGTACTGACCAGCTCCGTCGTTCAATCATTGAAAACTATTGAGTTGATTAAACCAAATCAACAACAGCTTATTTGAGATGTTACAACATGACTGCTCTGGGACGTGGTAAAAATCCAAACTGTTGCTGGAACTGTAGCAAAAACTGTTGCTGGAACTGTAGCAAAAACTGTTGCTAGAATCGTTGAGTATAAAAGATATGAAAACGATTTTAAATGACAATTTCAGAGCATGTTATCTTCTTCTTCCTCGCCTCGATAATCAAGAACCCTAAGTGCAAAAAAAAAATCTGATTTCTTTTCTCGCAATTTTGGCCACAGCCAGCCTCCTCAATTGCTCCCCTTTAACCTCTATTTATACCATAACCACAATGCAAATCTTGAATCTTCTCTTTAATCAACACAAATCTTTGTAATCAACGAAAAAGGTAATTCTCAAAATTATATTTTCTCTCTCGACCTCACTGATTTTTTTCTTTCCAAATATTCTTGATGTTGTTTCCCTTCTTGAAGTGATATGCTCGATGTTGCTAAATTAAACCCAATATACGTTCCAGAGAGTATTTATTGTCATTAAATCACACTGCCGAGAATTTTTCTTCCTTACCTTATTTTGACGCGGGCAATTATTCAAGAGATATTGTTGGTTGTTTTGACGTGTTTAAATCGAGTACAATTGTATCCAAAAAGGCAAGAAGTTATTCTTGTCTTTAAAAGCTACAATTTTTCTTCAGATATTCTTATTAGATCACGCGGAGAATAGAGAACCAATTTCCCCACCAATTTCAGTTTGAACTTTAAGAAGGTGGGTGCCTTTATCCAAACCCCCGGGTGCCTTTAGCACTTTTATGGGTGCCTTAATAACTTTTTGATCCAATTCTTCCACAATTATTAATTCTTCAAAAAACCCTAAAAACATAATAATTAACCAAATTAGTACAAAAATAGGTTTCAGCAAAACAAAAATATGGTGATAAAAATATATAAATTATGCGCTTATCAAATACCCCCAAACTTATTTTTTTGCTAGTCCTCGAGAAAATCTAATCTAGAAAGTGAAAATCCTAACTCACTTTCGCAGGCGCGTGTGTTACAAGCCTTTGAACCCCTAGTTGGCCCTTGTGGACGAGTGTTGTCTCGTGAGGGTTTACAAGACCTTTACTCCAACATTTAGCTACTTGTGAACGATTGAGGGTAGACACTAAACATACTATTTTGTTGACTACTAAATTTTTCGGCTATGAGAATCATTACCCTACATGAATCCAATTATTGTACACGAGTTTTCGCTCAAGCGTACTAAAACTCATATATAAGAAAACAAAGCACTACTCAGAAAGTCGTACAATGGACCACGATACTCGGAATCTAACAAACCACAATCACATGAATAGATTAAGAAAATGGATATGGAGATAAAAGTGTGCGCATGTTGACTAAGGAGAACGGTGTTTTCCAGAATATCTTTATCAAGCCAAGATAAACCCTAATGGATTGAGATGCACACCCATTGGTCTGAATCCTAAATCAAGTATCAACTCTGCTGGTATATACAAGGGCCCCATCGGTCAATTTATTGAATATATACAATTAATATTATTTTTTTTTTTCCGACAACATGATTAGATCTTTTGAATCTAAGCGCATGCTCCTTGTCAGCAGATTACATGATAGTTCCCATGGATCCTGCATTCCACGCTTGCTTAGGCGACAAAGACAGGGAGAACACACACATATTGCTATCCAATTGTCCTTTATTATTATTATTATTATTATTGTTATTATTATTATTATTATTATTATTATTATTATTATTGGTCAAGTTCAATTAAAATAATGGGGCTTGATTCCAATCACTCTACTTCATCCTAGCGGCGACAACAAGGCGATACTAGTGCCCCACCAAATCACTTAGAGAAACACAAAAAGATGCAAAAATAAAAACAAAACGTGATATGGTGATGACTTCGAGATATGGTGACGACTATCATGTTATTTCTAACACCTGATCTCTGTCCTTTTATGAATAAACCATTTAGCTGGGAGTACACCAAGTCCTATACACAAAAATTTTACTTCCATCTATCTAGAATGGTTAGTGTCATCCTGAATTGTTCACAAGTTTCTAAATTTGGGAGTTTTTGGTATAACTAAATTTTTTAAAAATTTCTCCCTTACCCACGAACTTAAATTGAAATAGAACCTCGATGTTCTAAATAAAATAAATGCATGAACAAGGAGAAATACATAGCAAAGTAAAAAGAGATAGGGAACGATATTACTAGCAATATGTACCAAAAGCATATGGGTCGCCTCACATAGAGCGCTAAGTTTAAATTCTTCAGCCAGACCAAGAAAGGATTAGTCACAATTTACGAATCATACGATAATAATCTGGATAACTGTGGATCCTTAAAGTAAATAAATTTTTGACTTATATAGATGACTACAATTGAATATATGAAATTGCTGGTCATTCTCATAAATATATGTCGATTTAAACTTCCTAAAATAATCATGTTTGGTTCCAAAGTTTACAAATTGACACATATGAAGTTCAGATGTTCCTATATTTGGTAGAAAAGTATTTTGTGGGAAAACAAAGTCAATGATGGTATTATCGCCCTGGGTAAACCACATCAACCAGATGATGGGTTTCTAACAACTGAATTTCATTCTGGACAAAATCAGGCTCGGAAAAAAGTGTATGCAGATAATCTTTTAAAATAGTAGAGGCACATATGTCAAGTCCCAAATGAGGGACTTTAAGCAGGGGTACTTGAAAATCACAAGAATCATCGGTACCCCCATACTTATGGTGGTCATTACTCTCAGAAGGACCAAAAACTATTGGTTGGGTTCTAATGCCCTTAAGGTCAGAACTACGCGCAGCTTCTTCTGAGGACTAGTTAGCCAAATGATCCAAAATAACATCATCATCAAAAACATACAATGGGTTATCCAAGGTGTTCCTAAAAGATTCTTCTTCTAACCCAGTGATCCCAAGAGGTTCATCACATTCATATAATGGATTATTAAACATTGTGCTTTGTAAAGGATCACGAACAGAACTACATTTTATGACAACATCCTCACTCATTTTTAAAATCTCTACGAGTCTATCATCTTCGTTTGAGACTATTGTTCCTGAATCGTTGGACTCTAAAATACTAGTCTCGGGATAAACTCGTTCCTCTAAACTATTATCGTCTTCATAATAACAATGAAATATTTCACCATCTATAACAATGGTATCTTTAGTTAAATCCTTTTTCCCTTGAATAGGTAAATAATCATTAACATTATTAAGATTGGAACTAGAAACACCATTATTATCATGAAGCTCAATTGGTGTAAAAATATCCTGATCATTATGACTACGAATTTCAAATTCTTCATCACTACTATCCTCATCCTCATAATGACATGAAGATGATTGATCCCTATTTGAACAAGTAGTGTCTTCAATTCTAACTTCTTCCTCTATATTAGGTAAATATTTTTCATTATTATCAAGGGTAAAATTGGAAACACTATTTTGGCCTTTAATTTCATTTTGAGCAATACTAGCAACTAACTGTCCTTCTTCTTCAATTTAATCTAAATGTGTCTTAAGTTCAATGAGAGCGGTACTTAAAGATGCAAGTCTTATATTCTGATCTGATTCACACATAAGTGACTCTTCATAAAATTTCTCTATTAATATGTCACTCCTACGTGTCGACTCGGTTAATTGCTTGAGGGCCTTTTCTAGAGATGTAGAACTAACATTTTGCTTAGTAAAATATTGCTCATTTACCTGTTCGTACGACTGATGAGCGTGCGAATAGTAATTGGGATCACTATGGTTTGAACCATAACCTTCAGAAGGTTGGTAGTGGTCCCAAGTACTATCTACACTATGGTCATAGTACGGATAATACTCATTTTAAAATTCGGTTTGATATTCATTGTATTGGCCTCATAATACCAGTTCAACATTTTTTTTATGCGTGCACGTGCGAATGCAAGGTCAACTACAATTGGGTAGGCTCAGGTTACCTTAGAGAAATATACCTACAGTCAAAGACTGGTCAAAGGTACAAGGCTAAGGCTTGTGGAATTTCAGCTAGTAACTCCCATCAGGCCCAAGCACGGGTTCAACTTACTTTTCCATGGTTTTTTTTTAAGAATCGGTAGTCTGACGATGCAATTGGTGTGCACAATATTTTTTTATTTTTTTATATATATACAAACTAAAATAAAATCTAAAACAAATATATACAAAATGTTTCGAAAAATTTAACAAAAACAATCTAAGAATTAATGGAAATAAAAAAATTTATGTTTTTATACTTACCTTTTTTAGTAGGCAATTCCACAATAAATATAGAACATAACATGCACAACAAAAACAAGATAAATGCCCAAGTAAAATCTAAAATAAAATAAAAATAAAAATTCTTAACTAATTAACACACAATTAAAGAAAAATTGAAAATCACAATTTCTAAATACCCGGCAGTGGCGCCAAAACCTTGATGGGATTTTAAATTTATACCGCAAGAGCACGGCTGTCGATGAGACAGTATACAAACACGGTTCATTCCACAGTGATTTCAGAATTGTAATTTTTAGTTTTTAATTAACTTATGTGCTACTGACAAATTGATTTTTGATTATATTCTAAATTATAAAAATACTAAATATGATGTACAAATGAAAGGAAAACCTATGACTCGAGATTTCATCACTACTAATGCAAACTAGATGATTGTAAATATTCTCTATATTTTTCTCTAAATATTACGCAAGATGATTTCGGACAAATAATTTACGTCTTGGAAAACGTGGAATTTTAATCAATTAATTTTTCTCAAAGGATTAACAATTACTTCGCTATAAAATGCTATTATCTAAGAATAAATAAAACGATTAATTTAAGCATTAACGGACACATGAAGAAATTATTATCATTATTAATCAAGAAAATAGGACCAAGAGAATTTTTATAGAAGAATAATTATAACATGCTAGCAAACACAATAGGACTTCCTCTCTAATCCTAAATGAAAGTTCTAGATATTCATGGGGACAAAAGTAGAAAAAGATAGGGAAAAAACCATTTTATTCATGATTCCATAAAAGAATTAAAAGAAGTATTGACCGGTTCCGTCATTCAAAAGACTATTGAGTTGATTAAACAAATCAACGACAACTTTATTTGAGATGTTACAAAAAGACTGCTCTGGGACGTGGCAAAAATCCAAACTGTTGCTGGAACTGTAGAAGAAACTGTTGCTAAAACCGCTGAGTATGAAAGATATGACAACGGTTTTAAATAAAAATTTCAGAGTGTGTTAGCTTCTTCTTCCTCTCCTCGATGATCAAGAACCCTAAGTGCAATTTTTTTTCTTCTGATTTCTTTTCTAGCAATTCTGGCCGCAGCCAGCCTCCTCAATTGCTCCCCTTCGACCTCTATTTATACCGTAACCACAATGCAACTCTTGAATCTTCTCTTTAATCATCACAGATCTTTGTAATCAATGAAAAAGGTCATTCTCAAAATTATATTTTCTCTCTCGACCTTACTGATTTTTTTCTTTCCAAATTTTCTTGATCTTGTTTCCCTTCTTGAAGTGATATGCTCGATGTTGCTAAATTAAACCAATATACGATCCAGAGAGTATTTACTTTGTCTTTAAATCACAATGCCGAATTTTTTTCTTCCTTACCTTATTTTGACGCGGGCAATTATTCAAGAGATATTGTTAGTTGTTTTGACGTGTTTAAATCGAGTACAACTCTATCCAAAAAGGCAAGAAGTTATTCTTATCTTTAAAAGCTACAATTTCTCTTCAGATATTCTTCTAAGATCACCCGGAGAATAGATAACCAACTTTTCCCGCCAATTTCAGTTTGAATTTCAAGAAGGTGGGTGCCTTTATCCAAACCCCCGGGGGCCTTTAGCAATTTTATGGGTGCCTTTATAACTTTTTGATCCAATTCTTCCATAATTATTAATTCTTCAAAAATATCTAAATACACAATAACTAACCAAATTAGTACAAAAATAGGTTCCAGCAAAATAAAAATATGGTGGTAAAAATGTATAAATTATGCGCTTATCAAGAATTACGGCTGAAGTCAAATCGATTTCAGTGAGTGGGTTAGTGTTCGATTGAGATTTTATGAAAAAATAAAAAGAAGACTTATATTGGTTTGAGTGAAGAACTACCGGAAAATTATGAGTGTTGATGCCGTGAAACCAAGAAGATAGGGAAGAAACGAGATAACGAATGAATGAATTGAAATGGGTATGTTAATTATGTTGAATGTTTAATAGCACAGAAGGAGTTCAGAATGGTTAAAAAGAACAACAAATTGATGCCTAAATTTCATACAGACAAGCACCTCAGGTGTTTGATGTAAAACCTGAATGACCATGTTCTCCCTGTTGCTGCCAAGGGTTCACACCAACAAAGTTTAGGCCGATATGGATGGTCGATAAGGTTAGGAGTTGATGATTGGAGATTTGTTAGAGAATAAGGAGTCAGTCAGTCTTAGGTTGTATTTGGAAAGATTTTAAGCGGAGAAATCATCTAAGAATAGGTCGTTGATGGGATAATGAATGACAACAGATTTTGAATTGTTTTTAAGAATTTGAGATGAATTAGGAAACTAGGTTCTGTGGTATTTAAGTTTGGGCAAGAAAATTGAGTTATAAAAGGGAGTTACAAGGCTGCAGAGAGGGCATCACATACCCCCTCTCCGACTGTTTTCACATCAAAGCTCCTCTCCTAACCATTTCCATCTATAGTTTGAGAACCATCACCACCTCACCTGACTACACCACCAACACTTCATAGCATTAGTATCATCTCATCTCCACTTGCATATCACCACCAACAGTTGCATACATCACCATCCCACCAGTCAGCTACAACTACAACAGTTCGCGACCATGGCAGCACAACAACATCATCCACCTGCTTGGTTTAGTTGGTTTTACAATATTATTTTATATTATTTCTTTTATTCATGAACTCCAATATGTGTATGTTTGATTAGGGAAGACTTCAAAGCTATGTGATATGATTTATTCAAATTAATCTTTTTTTTTCAATAATATTTTATTGTTTTGTCTTTTCAAGAGCCTATGACCATGGATTTTTTGCGAATATTCAAACATCCAATTGAATATCTTTTTTGCAATTCTAATGCTAGATAATTGAACTGTAATCCGTAATTATTATGGTAATTTATTAAAAAGTAGCGAAGCATCAACGTTGCAATGGATGTTGTGGATTTTGATGTGTGAAAGATAACCCTTAGTTAACATTTCAAACTTACAAACATGTGATTAGGATCAACCTGATTCATAGAAAATACCGGTCAATAAAGTTACACTAGAAAGCTTATTCAAAGTGGCTCGATTGTCTAGAAACGAGTAGAGAACTTATTCTACGAAGTGACCTTGGAGTCTAATGGACTTGTTGAACTCATAACTTATCTAGGGTTCTTAGTAAACATATTTTGAGGAAGATTTTGCTTGATTCATGTTCACTAGTGGAGAAAGAATCCTTAATCATTTGCATCCTCGTATCGTATTCTTTTATTTATTTTCGTAGTTTTGCATTGATCTTATTTTCAGAAATTTAATTGACAACTTTAACTCAACGCTCCTTTAGGAACGAACCTGCTTATCATTATTATACTCGTTATTGTAAGAAAGTAAGGAATATATTTTTGACGAGTTTGACTCCTCGATCACCACCCCTACTAATGATTCTCAAGTTATTTGTGAATGTAAATATTTTTACTAGACATGGAACACCATGTGAGGTTATTAGTGATGAAGGTTCACACTTTCAAAAATCCTTCCATCCTTTGATCAAGAAGTACAACATTACTCACAAGATCGGTACGCTGTATCACCCACAAACAAGTGGGCAAGTTGAAATTTCTTAACGTGAGATTAAGTCTATTCTTGAGAAACCATCAAAACTACATGGAAACATTGGAGCTTGAGACTCAACGATGCATTATGGGCGTACATAATAGCATACAAGATGCCTATTGGCATGTCTCCATATCTGTTGGTTTATGGCAAAGCTTGTCATATCCCGATTGAACTTGAATATAAGGCTTTATGGGCGGTAAAGATGTGCAACATGGAGTATAATAAAGCAGAGAAACAAAGGCAACTACAAATTAATGAGTTAGAGGAGATACGTAACGATGCTTATGAGAGTTCTCGTATATACAAAGAGAAGACTAAGCTCTTTCATGACAAGATGATTTCTCGAAAGAATTTTTTTATGGGGCAAAAAGTCCTTTTATTTAATAGTAGTCTTCGTTTATTTACGGGTAAGCTAAGGTCCAGATGGGTTTGGACCATTTGTTGCTACTAATGTTTTTTCTCATGGTGCAGTTGAGATTACTAGTATGAAAACATGAATAATTTCCAAAGTCAACGACCATAGAATGAAGAGCCTTATGATGAAAACTTCTCTACGAAGAATGTAGACGTGATTAAACTTGAGGATTTGCTCCCTCTGGAGGAGTAATACGAGCGAGTAGAGAGTTGGACTAGTGACTTTAAACCAAGCGCTGAATGGGAGGCGACCGGTTGGTTTTGTATTTCTATCTTTATCTTTTGTTTTTTATATCATTACTTGGTTTCCCATCTTGATTTTACATTGGAAGAGTCAATTTACATTGAGGACAATGTAAAGTTTAAGTATGGGGAAGTATTAGCATATAGAGTTTTTAGTCTTTACTTAGAGTTTTCACTTTTGTAGGTTAATTTTTAAACTTTTTGTACATATTTGCATGAAAACATCTAAGTTTTATAGATCTTAGACTCACTTAGTATACTTCTAGTTAAGTTTACATACGGAGTTCTTACAGAAATAACTGAACTTAGAAGTATTAGAGAACTATATCCGGGTTTCTTAGTTGTTGAGAGGCAATAGTTGATAAAAAGGGACTTAAACCTCCAATAGCGAATTAGGTGCAACAAGAATAAAATATTTAAGAAGCTCATAAATCATTAGTGTAGACTTCCATACATGATTGAGGCACCAAACCTTCAATTTTCCGTTTAGAGTGTTTCATCCACGTAAATTACGGGTAGAATGATGAGCTACTCAACCTCGCACCCCTTCAACACTACTTTTTGATCTCTTGAGTGATATTTCTTCAATCACGAGGGTGTCATCGAAATTGGTAACTTTATCTTGTAGTCTAGTTTGTATTTAGCACCATCAGTCGACAAAGCAACAATAAAAACACATCATCATCAACAAGTGGAACGACATCAAATCACGAAAAAGTTGAATACAATCAAGGTTTGCAAGCAACAAAAACATGAGCAAAATTTTATATCAAAAGTGAAGACAAGACTAAGTACAAGCTATGTGAATTTTTCTGAAGTTTTTGATACTGATAGGTGCTTAATTTACATGATTTTAGTGTCGAATCCGTACTAATATTTGTTATAATTCTTGCATATCACTTGTTATTACTCTTGTTTTGTTTTATTTGTTTCTATTATGTGAATCATCCCAATAAGAGTGAAAGTGGCTACAAAAGAGCTAATAAGTGAAATACTACAAGTATTCAAGTGTTCCAAGGCCAAAAAAGAAAAAGGAGTTCATTGCAACATGAAATGAATAAGGAAATTCAGTTCTACAAGTGAAGAAGGGACAAAAACCAAGTTCAACTCGTTGAAATACAGATTTTGTTATCATCATCATTAATATAATTGAAATACGAAGCCAACGTAAAAAGAATGAGGTCATTCTGAGTTCGTATGAGGAATTTATGAGCAAAACAGCCTAGAAGAAGTAAGTAAAACGCTCAGCAAAATCGGTAGATAATGGGAGACCGTACCTACCGATTATGGGCTGTTTTGGACCAAAAATCTTTGTATACTTCATAAAACAATTGGTAGATAATGAGGGGGTCGAGACTACCGATTATGGACGCTTTGAGAACATGAAATCTCTTCATACTTTACAAAAATAACCGGTAGAAAGGTGGAGAATGAGTCTACCGATTATAGCACGACGAGAGCCACTTCTATGATACATTTTTGACTTCTAAATCAAGGTATCATGGTCATATTAGGACTCTATCACCTAGATATGATGAAGATTATATAAAAAGACTTCCATAAACCTAAGAAGAGACGCTTTTACACTACTTTGAAAGTCTTAGAGGAGATCAACAACACAAGGAGCAAAAAGCTAGGGTTTGGAGCGGTTCTATCATCATAACAAATTCTCTTACTCTTATGTATTACATGGATGCTTCTAGATCCATCAGTAGCTAAAAACCTAATTGATTGAGGATGAATTCTAAGTTATAGACATGATTTGAGTTATTATATAAATCTATTTTTAGTTCTTCATATGATTATCGTTTATTTATACTATCAAGAATGTTTATGATTGATTGATAGATTGTTTAGGTGGTCAACTGAATTGATTTATTGATTTAATCTAGTGCTAGTATTGAGTTTTGAAATAAGTAATCATACATTCTCATACACAAGTAGAGAACACGATACGTTGTAGAGGGATTCTATGGAGCAATTTTGTATAAGAAAAACAGTAGTAAGTGGACCTTGATCTAAGAGTCTAACTGCTAGGATTAATCTATATATTCACAAAATATAAAACATTCGACCAAATTACACACTGAGTTATCTATTACTGGGTGGATAGGATGAATAAAATCTGGTAGGCGAGAACTTCCGTATCCAGTGATATAAGGAATTTCGGGGATAACACTGATCTAGTTGTTTTTCTACGGTTGGTGATAATATGTGATTAATGATAAGTAGATGAGTATATTGATTCAATGATTGTCTAGTAACAAATAAGGATTCCTCGATCATATCTTTCTCCATTGCCTATAAGTTTACTTTTAATTTCTTTCTTATTTACTTTGCTTTAAAACCTAAAACAAACCCCCTCTGTGACACTTTTGATAACCAAAATATTTCGCTCCTCATGGGAACGAACTTGACTTCCATTATATTATTCTTTAATTGAGTGCAAATAAATCACTAATTTAATTGCACCCACGACACGCATCAAATTTTGGCGCCGCTATCGGGGAGCAGTTGGTTTTAGTTGTTATTTATTTTCGTTTATTTTTATTTTTAGGTTTATTTTTTAGATTTTATCTTTGTTTTCTAGATTTTTGGTTTTTTCAGGTACTTGATCTCTAGCACCCAAACGTTGGGACTACCCAAGTTGCAGAATTTAAACTCGTAAGGGGACAATACTATAAGAACCTCAATTTTTGCTACGAAATCCACTTTTAGAAGAGATGGGTGGTCCTCAACCTCCGGAGAAGAAGTTGCAAGAGTTAACCTCTCCATGTTTAGATTTGCAACCACTATGTATTAACATAGCTGCACCATTGGAGCTAAAGTCGAATCTGATTTATCATCTCTACGTAAGTTCAAGGGACATGCAGGTGAAAACCTAAATCGTCACCTTCAATAGTTTCAGAACACAATGACGAGTCTTAGGCATGGAACCGAAGATAGTGAGACGGCTACGCTGCAAGCCTTTCCATTTTCACTGACAGACTTAGCAGAATAATGTTGTATTACATTCCTCCATGGAGTATTACAACATGGACAAATATGAAGAAGTTATTTCTTAAAAAGTATCTTCCTGCTTTAAAGGCAGCATCTGCTCGTAAAGAGACAGTAGTATTCTGCATACTACTGGGGAGTCTCAGTATGAATACAAAGAGAAGTACGTTGGAAAGATGCCCACACCACAACATCTCCAACACACTAGTCATTCAATAGTTCTATGAAGGATTACTTCTGGAACAGATGAACTTGATTGACGCAGCTGTAGGAGGTACACTTACTGAAAAGACGAGGTCACAAGTAACTAGTTTAATTGAGAGTATGACTTCAAATGCGCAATGATTCTATACCAGGAACAACTCACATGTCATAAGAGTTAGCGAAATAAAAGAGTTTTCACAGTCAGAATAACGTATGAACAACATAGAGAAGGTAATGCCGCGAATAGCTGCGATGATTATTTCTTCCTATGAAGAAGAGGCCGAACAGGTGAATGTTGTGTTCCCTAATCAGAGGCCAAGAAAGATCACCCAAATTTCATCTATGCAAACAAACAAGGTGCAACTCTTATGCCAAATTATGGGCGACAAAGTGGATTTCAAGCACCACAACAATTTCAACAACCGTAACAAGCTAACGAGCAAGGCTTGTCCATTGATGACAAGTTCAACGCTATGATGCAGAGCATGCAGGGTTTTACTTCTATTTTTCAACAAATTCAACAGAAGACAGATGTTGCCATTAAAGATTTGCAGACTGAGATGGGGAAAATGGTGACCGTTATGAATCTAATGAAGTCACAAGCATAAGGAAGGTGCCGTCACAACCTTTTGTGAACCCAAGAGAGCACATCAGTGTTGTTACTCTAAGGTTGGGAGGCAAGTTGAAGAGCCACAACAACAAGAAGAGAGTAATTACGATGTAGAAAAGGAAGTATACGTAGAAACCGTACCGAAGGAAAATCCAACGTCACTCGGACAAACTAAGGACACGGTTCCTACTTTTCTTACTCCTCCACCTTTTCCTTGTCATTTTTCCAAGTCAAAAAAGCAAGATCAAGATAAGGAGATTATGAATATTTTCAGCAAGATCGAAATCAATATCCCATTTATTGAGGCCATCAGACAGGTACCTAGGTATGCTAAATTTCTGAATAAATTGTGCACAAAGAAGGATAAGTTGATTGATAACCAGATTAAATAGGTGGGTGAAAGTGTTTTGGCTATGTTCTTGAAGAATATGCTTGTAAAGTGCAGTGATCCTGGGGGTTTCACATTGCCATTACTATTGGTAATAAGAGGTTTGAGCCTGCTTTGCTTGATTTGGGAGCATCCATTGTGATGTCAGCCAATATTAATGATTCTTTAAATCTTTGACCTTTAAAAGAGACATGGATCATCATTCAATTGGCAAACAAGTCGAACATAAGGGACTTGTGGAAGACGTGTTAGTTCAAGTGAATGAGTTAATCATTCCGGTTGACTTCTATGTTGTGGACATGAAGAATGGAGATAATTATTCATCTACTTCATTACTTCTTGGGAGACCGTTTATGAAGACTGCAAAAAAAGATTGATATCGATAGTGGGACACTTAATATGGAGTTTTATAAAGAAATTATACGCGTCAATATCTTTGAAGCTATGTGTTATCCAAGTGATGTCCATTATGTATTCTCTATTGATGTTATTGATTCGTTAGCTCAACAGATACTTGATTTGAGTAGTGAAGGTGAACTTGGGACAGTGTTAGAATACAATATTAACATTGACGTTTATGGAATTCCTAACATGGAAGTTGACATTGCAAAGGAATTTTTGGAGATGTGTGGTGCCGTAACAGCAATACAAGAAGCTAAAACGAGTAATATTTCATATATTTCTTTACCCGTAACTGATGCAGTTCCTTTACCTTCTGTTGTGCAGGAACCTAAACTAGAACTAAAGACTCTACCTGATCACTTAAAGTATGCTTAGTTAGGTGATAATAAAGAGCTTCCAGTCATTATTACAAAAAATCTCAGAACAGTACATGAAGAACTCTTGATTAGGGTTCTGAAAGAGCACAAAACGACCATTGGTTGGACAATTGCTGACATCAAAGGCATTAGTCCATCCATGTGCATGCATAGAATCCTAATGGAAGAATATTCAATGCCAATACGTGATGCTCAACATCGTCTTAACCCCCCAATGATGGAGGTCGTGAAGAAACAGATCCTCAAATTACTAAGAGTAGGGGTGATTTACCCAATTCTGACAGTAAATGGGTGTAGATGGTGGGTTTTTGACAAAGAAGAAAATGTAATATTGCCTTTTTTTTCACCTGCGGAGACATTAAATAAATGTATATATATAAATTCCTGACCCGGCATCAGAATTATAAATACATATTGTTATCTTACATTCCGCAAGAGAATTGAGAAAGAATATTCAGCTCATGGCTAAAATTAGCTCTGGAACTCTTTTGCATATATATGCACCGGTAGAAATTTTAGGGCTTTACCAGGATAAACCCTCGTTATTTCATGTGCATCCATGCAAATTATTTGTATCAATCAGAGTACGCTGATTATACAAAACTATGAACATTCGCGATGAATACCATATCATCTCTGAATAAAAACATAAATTTAGATGTATACCATCTAAATGCAAAGTCATTGAATATCATCTCAAGTCGCAAACTTCCACGGCTGAACTCCTTGAATATGTTCTATAACAATAGCACAAAGGACAAACGAGTGCCAACACTAAAAGCGCACGGGAAATGGTCCCAGCAGCAACAAAAAGAGAGAAAAAAGACACCAAAGACAAACTACCAACGCTGCTAGCAACATTGCTAGTATTAGTGCTAGCGCTAGCACCAGCGCCAAGCTTGGCGCTTTTTGCAACAACGCTGGTAGCCTTTACCCTAGCGTCAACCTTTACACTAGCGTCAACCTTGACGCCTTGCTAGCCTTTACCTTTTTTCCCTTTCCTTACGTGCATCATTTTTCCCATACGTGCCAACCTTGTTTCCTCGTGTCAGCCTTACCCCTTGTTACTAGCGCAAATACTAGGCCATTACCATACTGTGCTGACACAAAATCATCGGTAGCGTTATCTTACAACAAAAATCAAGTGTTTTGAGTCCATGACTCCACTAACTCTACGAGAAATAAAAACAATTACATGGGGGAATTCTTCATGGGTAATAGTTTGGTGGTTTACATCAACATGTGGTGTGGAAACACCCCATGATCTAAAAGTTAAAAAGTAGTGGTGACAGTTGTAACAATTGAGGAGGTAATGGGATAATGGTTTTCCAGAAACTTCCAAACATAATAGGCGATTAAACCATTACTCCCACAATTTCCATCTATCTATCTCTTCACTACCTCCACTACTTATAAGGAAATCGTGTGTTCTCAAACTATTATAAATGGGCTGCTTAGCCCATTAGAAAATAAAACAAGCTTATCATTCTTTACAAGCTCTGTTATTCTCAATAGTTTAACATTTCTACACACAATTAAATACACACATTTCCTGCAACGTTCTTTGCTTCCCTCCCCTAAGATCAACTCATTTTCTCTACTTGTGACCGAAGCAGGACGGAACAGCTACTATCGTGGTTTAGGCTTGTCCTGTACGATTTTGATTTCCGAATATAAAGAAAGTACTTTTATTGTACATTGTTTTGCCTAAGAGTAATTTTCAGGTATTAACAATTGGCGACCACAGTGGGAGATCAATATCTCGGTCACGAATATAATTCTTTAACCATCCGAAAATTAATTCTTCAAGCATCTAAAAATGGTGGATCTTAGGATGGGTTCAACAACAAATCCCAATTCAAGTTCAACAAGCACTCCTAACCCCGGAAATACCAGTGGCGGAACTCCATAGATCATTCCTCAAAACACCACCGTTGAAAACACCAACACTCATTTTCGTACCAATGAAGGTGCCAAAGACAAGGAACGGGCATCATCAACTATAGCTTATTTGATGAAGCATCAAGAAACCTTGGCCGAAACTCAAGTAGCCATGGGTACTACCCATAAGGAAGTTCTTACCTTTCTTAAGACTTTAACGGAGCAGTTATCACCGAAACAACCTCCATCATAGCAGCGTTCTGTACAATAATACCATTCGGAGTGCCTTCTTCAACAATTGTATCAGGAGGAGCTTCATCATGATTTTGAGTTAGAAAAGACACATCACCAGCGTCACGGATCTTGGTAATCTCTAATCCTTCATCTACAAGTTCATCTCGCTGCCTTGGTTTATTTTCCCCTTAAAAAAACGGAGACATTATAGAGATAATGAGTTAAAATGTCTCAAGCATGAAAAAATAGAGTACAAATTATGAAGTTCATTAAATATGTCCCTTGGAAACCTACACATTCATTAAAAAGTTTTTTGGGTCATGGCATATGGTTTAGAAATGATATGGGTCGTCTTGCAAAAATGTCGTCAGCAACGTTTTTACACTACCCTCCGAAAGAACTGAAACTGGCATTAATTGGTAAGGAATTTGGGGATGATTTATATACCAAATGATTCATAAGTATTTCTACTACAACATGTTAAAAGGTCACGCTGATCGGATGAACGAGATAATAAGGGCGGCCAAAACGCTAGACTACACGGCATCTGAAAACCTACAAAATTCTGCCTGGAAGTCATGAACTCTCGGTGCCAGGTCTTTTTCACCTAGAAAAAGGACTCCAAATTTATAAAAAAAATAATTCAAAAGTTATCTCTGCCTCTTAGATAAAGAATAATAGGTTAACCATATTATTCCGACTTCGTACAAAGATTCTACAGCCGTTACGGCAACAAGACCTGAATCTGAATTTTTCAGACGACAAAACCGTTAAAATTCCTCATGAAATCACGTATAGTTCTACACATTTGGTGGTCTAAGAGCTATAATCATTTCATTATAATTTTAAAACAATAGATTCAACTTACTTGGAGTTGTAACAAGCCGTCATAGGCAGAAAGCACTTCAAAATACGACTCACCACCAAGTTCTTCGTTTTCAGTTCCAGATTCTTCAATTTCTTCAGTCTAGAACGATTTTTTAGGTGTATTGTCACCTTGACCTTCTTTCTCAGTACTTTCAGCCACAACGGTGCTTTATGACACCAGGGTTTCCGTATTGCTAGTCATCTGAGAATGACGATTATTTATAAGAGTAAAAATTTATCAAGTTCAACAAGACATAAAATTCTATAACTCAGGAATCTCCAAAAGTTTTACCTACTAAGTAGCTGAAACGCCAAGAACAGCCGGGACACCAAACTTAAAAGGTTGAATACCCGAGGTACCTTGATGAGTTATAGTCCTATACTATGCAAAGGTGCTTGTTAAGACAAGGTATATTTATACTTCATACAAAAAAGAAGAGTAAGATAAAATGCAATACGATTACCTTCTTCCAGGAACAATTTCCACCTCCAGGCATGATTACCCGTGGCCTCTTCTCCCAAGACTGAGGAACGACGTTCTCCATAAAACCGAACACATGGAATTCTTGGTGCCATGACTACAAGAAACAAATTAAGTGTTTAGTTATTAAATAAAGGATGGTGATTAAACTAAAGATGATTTGATGATCGAGTCGCACCTTTCTCCAGAAGTAATTTTCAAGTTCGACGAGCTGCTAATTGCTTCTCAGAAGGCTCACTGTGTACATCATAAGGCTCACTAGACATGAAGTCCTTAAGTAGAGTAAGATGCGTTCCAGAATCAACATTCGACACGATGACGAGATCCCCATTTAAATAAAGCAACCAGGGATACAACGATCAAAATTCATCATTCATAAAGGTCTAGAAGAGACCACTACCACCACCATTTTGTGGACATGAGTGTCCACTACCAATTCACCAGCAACAATTCACCAAGGGACCCACCTGTATGCATCAATAAGCCATCAGGATCTAAAAATTGCTCATCTCCAGAACATCACCAAGCAACGGATATGGACGTTAAACGACTATATAGGGGAAAGATGATGTTGTACACCCGTGGATTTCGCCTACAAGTAAATCTTGTTTAGCAACTCTGTTTACAACTAGTTGTCTCGCATCCTATCAAGTCTTGGGGACTTGACACGACTGTCAATCCCACCATGACTTGACGGTTTGAAGAGGAAGACGATCATTTTCAAAAGTTCATTAAATGGATAAGGTTGTCTTTACTGAGAATATTAATAAAAAATTATCCTAAAAATATGTCATGAACCTGAGATACCAAAACCCATCCCCTTCCATATCGAAGACACAGTCGAGAAAGCTATTGTCTCTCCTGGAAAAAAACTCATATCTGATCATTAAAGCTATTTTAGACGGATGCTACAAACTTGTAAATGATGACAAGCCAACATGGTTAGTTGTGCATGGAAAGTGACTTAAAGATACAAGGATTAATCACTCCACCACCCTTGACAAAGCTATCAAGGCTTAAGCACCTCACTACCCCTAGTAATATTTCTTGTTGTTACGTGACATTTGTAATTCCTCCAAAATATTTGCAATATCTTGCATTCATACTTAAGATTTTAATTCATTAAACAAAATATTATTTCTTTCTCTAGAAAATCCTTTGCAACCATTCAAAATCTACCAACTCAAAATCCCAAAATAAAACCACAGAAAATTCGGGTATCTCAGAAACACATAAAAAAACCCTCAAAACTTATTATTTAAATCTCTGAAAACTGGTTGAGCACCATCAACACATGCTCTCTACACCTGTGCAAGGGCTTCAGTGGAAAACCTCAATTCTCAGGATAGTCTTTCAGCATCATCTCTAGCCTTTGTAATCGCTGCTAAGCCGAAAACGCACCTGCTTCCTTCAAGTTCTCCTGAATGGCTCTCATATGACAAAAAATCCATCCAACAACAAGCTTAGCCGTCTCAGCTTCCTCTAAGATTCGTGTCCTGTCAAACTTAAATTCAAAGTCAATTCTCGTGTTCAGAAACTCAATTGGCGCAGTTTTCATCACATTGGCATCCTACGCAACGACACCACTTGGAGCATCATCTTCAACAACTGCATCCAAAGGATCACAAGAACCACACTTGGGGACTAAAGATTTGCACAAGATACCCTCGCTGTGAAGAACCTCTCCAGCCTATAAGAGACGGTCAACCAAAGAGTCACAACCTTGAAAAGGCCCTTTACTCTCTAAAGACATGCCACAAAGGTATCTTCTCCCAACTACGTCGTAAGATTTGATAGGCGCCTGCAACCCCTGACGAAGTTGAGGCGCATCCCAAGCCTACTCCGTAAAATAAAAATTCAATAAATAAAGAAGAATGCAATTTGGGACTGCTCACTGCAGACCATCTCCTACAACAATCTAGGATTCAAAGGATAGCTTAAGAGACGTCTCCGGGAACGTAGTCTTTGAAGATACCCGTAGCACTATATCGGCAACAGAACACCTCCCAACTCATCCTCTTTATCCTCGGCGTCTCCAGAGGACTTTGCCTATATGAACATTCCAAGCATGTCATCATCACATCCAAAAGGTAAAACAAGCTTATGATCCAAGAAGTCAAAATAATACGCAATTTCATTCAATGCTTACGAAAACGTCCCAGTTGCGACTCAACATCCCAGGCATCAGCAAGGGCTCCGACTTCAATTCAAGTTTCTGCTCTAGCAATGGCGTGACAAAGACAACAACAGGAAATATCAACCTCTTTGGATTCCTTTTCCTGATCAGACCTTTGAGGCATAGACTCATGGCGATACTACCAAGTCATCCCTCACCTAGTAGCAGGCCAAAGTAGCTACACCTGGGGACTGAAGGCTTCTTCAATTTTAGAGATTTAATGCAATCATCTCCTTCGACCAGGGTATTTGATCAACAACGATAGTAGCAACAAGAGTGGGAATACACTGCTGCTTATATTTACTTCAACAACACTAAACTGCCAATTGGAGACAAACAATGAAGTC
This sequence comes from Papaver californicum, assembly GCA_023531435.1. Classification (NCBI taxonomy): domain Eukaryota; kingdom Viridiplantae; phylum Streptophyta; class Magnoliopsida; order Ranunculales; family Papaveraceae; genus Papaver; species Papaver californicum. Next base: position 105,416 of record JAJJMC010005141.1, read on the forward strand.
AAATTCATCCTCCCAAGAGCAGACAATGCTAGCAAAGAAAATAATAAAAAGCAACTATTCCCTGGAATTACCAAGTCTGACAAAGATATGGTTTCTCACGTGCCCGTCCATACACAATCTCTCGTTTTTCTGTCTAAGTCAAGACCCTTTGCTTGTTCTCCCAGTCGTGGCCTACTATCTTGCTTGGCCGACCAATTAAGCTTGAGTACTTGTACTCACAAACCTGGACTACTGATGCTGCATTCTTGATGATGAAATTGTGTCTCTACATATCCCTGCCAATCATCCTTGACTCGCAGATCCATCAACGTGACAATATTCAGAGTTCAAGCCTACTGCAATATCTCTGGTAATATATAACGACTAAAGCCTTGTTATTTTCATCTAAAATAGTAAAATATTACATCCATGACCCCGCTCACAGAGGCATTAAACTTCAGAATTCCGTAAGAAAATTCCCAAAATTTTATTATGTCAACATCCATAGTGTTGACTTACCTATATAGCTTTGTATAAATAAATCTCAAGCTCCTAGATGTATTGACCACTATTATAGAGCGATGATGTCTTTAGAATGTCACTGGTGATGGTTGGTATTCCTGTCCAAATGATCTCTGACTATACATAACATTGAACTAGTTATAAGTTAAAATAATTCCATGACTAAATTCCTTATACTCGTTCCACATATCTTTTGCGTATGTATGCACCCGTAGAAATTTTAGGGCTTTACCCGGCTAAACCCTCGTTTTTTATTATGCATCTATGCAAACTATTTGTATTAATCAGAATACGATGATTATACAAAATTATGGACATTTAGAATGGGTGTTATACCATTTCTGAATAAAAATGCTAAATTAGATGCATACCATCGAATTGTAGAGTCGCATCGAACATTATCTCAAGTTGCAAACTTCCACGGCTGAATCTCTTGAATATGTTCTGTATGCACTGCATAAAAGTTAAGCACTTCATGTCATGAATGAACTTGTTTCAAGTCGCATAACTTCCATGGTTGAATTTCTTGAATATCAATGCTAAAGTTCTAATCATCTTAGTGTTACGGCTAACACTCATCTTCGTGTCTGATGGCAGAATCACTACCTCCACACTCATCTTAATGTTCGCGGCTAACACTCATCTTCATGTCTGGTGGCAGAATCACTGCCTCCACACTCATCTTAGTGTTCACGGCTAACAATCATCTTCGTGGTTGAGGGAAGACGAATCACTTCCTAACCACATCATCTTAATGTTCACGGAACCATTTCCTTAATACTCCCTACAACCAATTAATGTTCAAAATATAAAGCTTAAGAAGATAGCCAAGAAGTATGTATGGGATGAGCCCTACTTGTGGAAAATATTGTGATGATCAAATTATCCGCAAATGCGTACTTGACTGTGAATTTCAATCCATGAGAGTGGCTTTTATTGGGCCACCATATTTGAGGATGCATATGCGTTTTGCAAATATTGTGATAGATGTCAACGAACGGGCAATCTAGGTTTTATTCTCGCTAAAGAAATATTTGATGTGTGGGGAATTGATGTTATGGGCCATTTTGTTAATTCATATGAAAAAAATTTATATACTTCTTGTTGTAGATTATGTTTTGAAATGGGTGGAAGTTAAAGCCACCCTACTAATGATTCTCAAGTTGTTTGTGAGTTTGTGAAGGAAAATATTTTCACTAGACATGGCACACCACGTGTGGTTATTAGTGATGGAGGTTCACATTTTCAGAAATCCTTCCATGCTCTTTTCAACAGTACAATGACACACACATGATTGGTACGCCTTATCACCCACAAACTAGTGGGCAAGCTGAATTTTCAAATTATGAGATTAAGTCCATTCAAGAGAAAACCGTCAATACTACACGAAAAGATTAGAGCTTGAAGCTCAATGATGCATTATGGACGTATATAACGGCATACTAAACACCGAATGGTATGTCTCTATATCGGTTGGTTTATGGGAAAGCTTGTTATCTCCCGGTTGAACTTGAACATAAGGTCTTATGGCAGTAAAGATGTGCAACATGGAGTATGATGAAGAAGGGAAACAAAGAAAGCTAAAAATTAATGATCTAGAGGAGATATGTAATGTTGCTTAAGAGAGTTCCCATATATACAAGGAGAAGACTAAACTTTTCCATGATAAGATGATTTATCGAAAGAATTTAGTTGTGGGACAGAAAGTTCTTTTGTTTTATTCTCGTCTTAAATTATTTTCTAGGAAGCTAAGATCTTGCTGGATTGGACCATTTTTTGTTACTAGTTTTTTCCTCATGGTGCAGTTGAGATTATATGGAGCAATTTCCAAAGACAACGGCCATAGATTTAAGCCATACTACGAAAACATGACTTATGTGGATGTAGATGTGCTTGAGTTTAGCGATGTGCTCCTTCTAGAGGAGTAATACGGACGATTAGAGAGTCGGATGATGACTTTAAACCAAGCGATGCATGGGAGGCAACTCACTGGTTTTGTATTTCTATCTTTATCTTTTTATTAGTTTTGCATATCATATTAGGAATTTCCCATCTTGATTTTACATTGGAAGAGTCGATTTACATTGAGGACAATGTAAAGTTTAAGTGTGGGGGAGTATTAGCATATAAAGTTTATAGTCTTTAATTTTAAACTTTTTGTACATATTTGCATGAAAACCTCCAACTTTTAGAGATCTTAGAGTCACTTAGTATACTTTTAGTTAAGTTTACATACGGAGTTCTAACGGAAATAATTGAATTTAGAATTATTAAAGAACTATATCCGGTTTTCTTAGTTGTTAATAGGCATTAGCTGACAAAAAGGGACTTAAACCGCCAATGGAGAATTAGGTGCAAAAACAATATAATATTTGAGAAGCTGATAAATCATTAGTGGAGACTGCCCATACCTTTAATTTTTCGCTTAGAGTGTTTCATCTGCGCAAATTCCGGGTAGATTGATGAGCTAATCAACCCCGCACCCCTTCGGCATTAATTTTTGATTTCTTGAGTGCTATTTATTCAATCCCAAGAGTGTCATCGGAATTGCTAACTTTATCTTGTAGTATAGTTTTCAATTAGCATCATTCACTCGGGAAAACAACAATAGAAACACATCATCATAAATCACGAAGAAAATTGAATACAGTCAAGGTTTGCAAGCAACAAAAGAGGAGCAAAATTCTATATCAAAAGTGAAGATAAGACTAAGTACAAGATCAAAGAAAAGTAAAAGATATGAATTTTTCTGAAGTTTATGATACTGATAAGTGCATAATTTACATGATTTTAGTGTCAAATCCATACTAATATTTCTTATAATTCTTGCATATTACTTGTTATTATTCTTGTTTTGTTTTATTTTTTTTTATTAGGTGAATCATCCCAATAAGAGTGAAAGTGGCTACAAAAGAGCTAAGAAGTGAAATACTACAAGTATTCAAGTGTCCCAAGGCCAAAAAAGAAGAAAGGAGTTTATTGCGACATGAAATGAACATTGAAATTGAGTTATACAAGTGAAGAAGGTAGAAATACCAAGTTCAACTCGCTCCAAAGACGAAGCCAATGCAAAAAGAATGAGGTCATCCCGAGTTCGTATGAGGAAGTTATGAGAAAAATAGCCGATAATGGGTGCCCATGCCTACCGATATTGGCTGTTTTAGACCAAAAATCTCTGTATACTTTACAAAAACAATTGGTAGATGATGATAATTATTCCCATAATTATACTAGCTGACTTGTTATTTTACTAATATTATTATTCTAGATATTTTGTAGAAATTACAAATGAATCCGATCACATGAGTGATAAACGGCTATATTACGTGTTAAATGACATTTGGGACAACTATCTAATGTTTGTCCTTAGTTAGCACAAGTCAACCGTATCATGCCCAAGATGTTAGTATGACAAAGAAAGCTCTTTGTCTGCCAAGCGTGTGACTAGCACAAGAATTCTAACAAGTGCTTGATGTGGCCAACTCTGCATCGTATTTCACTGAGGAGTATCAAAGCAGCATCTTCATTTGTAATCAAGAAGAACTAGGGCAAAGTTGAGGAGAGAATCGAGGCTTTGATACCGCGGCTGTGAAGCAAGAAAGAAGATCGGAGTTGTGATGCTTCCAGCGATAAAAGATAAGAAGATGATTAACAGTGAGATGGGTACTCGATGTGGAAAGAATTCAAGAAGATTGTGTTGGTGTTAGATCGATTAAGAAGGGGTTTGTTGATACTGGGATTAAAATTAGGGTTCGTTGTGGCTACTTTTGTTTCGTGGTAGAGATGGTTGTGCTGGTGAAGATGCGATTAAAGAAAGGAGTTATGGGTGCAGTCAACCTGAGCACCAACAACAGATTGAAGAAAGGAGATCTAATTATTTTTGGAGAAGATTAATGAAGTTTGTACAACTTTCACGGGTTTAGAGGATTTGGTTTTGCTCAAACTTGTATTACCAGCGAGGAAATGAGTTCACAGTGACATATAACTTTGTTTCTGTATCGATGGGGTTAAAAGGGTTTTAAGATGAAGAACTTCAAGGTGAATCTGAGTTATCGGTCGAGATTGAAGAGTCTGTGATAGTCTTGATTCAAATTGGGTACAAATTTTTGAATGATTTTGGTTGATTTTGAGTTAAGAACATGGAAAGGAGGCGGAGACGACTGGTGGTTTGTTGAACTACAGTGAATGATTATAAATAAAGGTGTTTCTACTGCTAAGCTATGGATTGGAAATGGGTTTTGAGATGAATTAGAAGGTAGGTTTGCTTTGAAATGTTGATGAATGCTTGCAGGGAAGGAGTTTGGATGCTAGAAATCACCAGGAAAGCCATGCCGGAATCACCACCAGAAACGCATATAAAGTGCTTGGAAAATTGTTTCAGTGAAACTTCCGTGAAGAAATTAAATCTGAGAACTAGAAGAAGGTGTTTTTGATGATGGGTTCTGAGTTACAAGCGTGTTGGCGCTGTTGGGTTTTGGTTAAGCTGAATCATTGAGAAAAATTCAAGTAGAGATGATGGTGTTGTTTCGATTAAAACAGGGAAAAATAATTGTCTTAAATGGAACTATATGAATTCAATATGTGTTGTTGGTAGCGAGAAAACGGATTTGAGTTTGATGTTAAGCTCAGTTGAAAGGAATCTTGGGTTTGATTTAGGTTAGAAGAAGGTAATTCAGAGATTGAGATGACTGTTTCCATTGATTTCAGCGAGAGAACTCAGGGGAGGAAGGTATTGGCGAGATGCATAAATTCAGGGAATAGAAATCGGTGTTGTGGTTGAATTAGGAAAAAGTTCGGACTTTGGAAGCTGGTGTCATACTGGATTGGGCCTTGGTTCATGTTTATGCCAAAATTCCCATTGACATCAACAACCAATGATTTGATGAAAAACAGTAAATAGAAAGATTTTAACTTACAATTTGATACACAGAATCCTCTTTAAAATCAATTAATGAGAAAGATTTCAATTAACCATTTATTTACAGATCAAAAATCTGATCAAATTACAGTCTCAAATTCATAATCTTTTTAAGTATAGAAGATGAATCATGATAGTGAAACTTTTAAATCCTGTCTTACACAATGAATACATACCTAATGATCTTTTTCCTTCTTCTTTGATTACTCTTCCTTAGCCTCTTCTTCGCTTTAATTTTCCGACCCCTTCTCTGTTGAACGCTCTCTTCTATTTATAGATTATCTAATGGGTCCCTCTTGTCCCGATACCTTCTTTCGTTCTCCTTATTACCTTTGGATCGGGATGATTGTATGGTTGACAGGTCATGCTCTTTACTTTTTGGTCTGTTACCTTGTAGGATTAACACGTACTCTTCGTTCTTTGAGAATCATCTTTGTCCCGATCAAATATGTCAACCATGTGGTTAAAGTAAATAAAAGTAATTATTGTTTTTACTTTCCCGCTCCACGTTCATTATTACTCTTACTTTCCCGTTCCTCGTTCATCATTACTTCTACTTTACCGTTCAATAAGCATTTAATGCTATCTGTTTCGATCAGTGTGATACTACTTTCCCGATCTTATGTGTCAAACATGCAGGGACTTACTCAGTCTTTCACATCTGTTCTTTCTCGATCCTTTGATACAGCTTTGATTGTATGTTTCTCGTTCTTCTTAGTACTACTGACTCCTTCTTTAATCGTTTTACACGTGTCGTTCTCCTTTTATTTCCCAACAACTTGCCCCCTTCTTCTTCTTTTTTCAAAAACTTTTAACGGTCGATATAAGGATTTGAAAAAAGTAGAAGAAAAATTATTACCTTCCACTTTACCATTACTTCTTTTCACACGTTATGCGAACTTTTCGCAGGCAATAACTTCTTATTATCACGTTTGTGTCAGTTACCTTTTTTCGAGGAAATCAAATCTTTGCCTTGATTAACGCCTTTTCAAATTGTGACGGTTTCTATTCTTTTCTTTAAATACGATGCAGTCTTTTCCACTTCTGTCTTTACCTCTTAAAGTTGCTGCTCTTTATCTTCCTTGAAATTTTCAAATACTTTCGGTCTCCCAACTGTCCAGGAGCTTTTAGCATCAATCACATTTATTTTACCTTTGATCAAGTAATTGCTTATCTTCTTTCTTCAGGTATGTTGAGGATTTTTACCTCCAGTATCTTACTTTAATATTTAACCATGATTAGCTTTTAACATATATGATTCAACTGATAATTATTTTTTTGATTTTTATGATTGTTTCTTTATGATCTATGATGATTCCTTCACACATCGATCCTTTGAAATTTTCTTTTCAGATAAAACGTTATGTCTTCCAGAAATCCCAATGCTGCTGGTGATCACCAAGAAACCGGAAGATCTTCAAGAGTTCCTTCTTCTAGATATGCTGTGTCTCGGTATGTTCGTAATCCAGCTCCTGATGCTTCTATAACCGCTAATCCTGCCCCCAGAAATAAGCGGGCTCATGCCACTTATAGTTATCGGTCGATGAACATTGAAGTTTTTAAGAGAAGACATGCTCTTGAAGAATTTAAAGTCTCATTCTATGACAAAATACAGACGTACTAACTTTATGAGCGATGCAAAGCTTTAACTATTCTCCCAATAGTTTATTAATTTTTGCTGGTGCTTTAGAGGACGGACTTCGCTTCCCATTATATGAAGAAGAAAATCCTTTTCAATATGAATTTCTTGCAACTCGTGGTGATTCTCCTCATGGACTAGCTCGATCCATTACTCAATACATGGAAATTGGTGGCGTATCCTTGATGAGTGTAGCCTCCAAAGTGAAGGGCGAACTAATCTTACTTGCTACGTTCCAGATTTTACAGAACGTGACAGTTGTTTATGCCAAAATTCCCATTGACATCAACAACCAATGATTTGATGAAAAACAGTAAATAGAAAGATTTTAACTTACAATTTGATACACAGAATCCTCTTTAAAATTAATTAATGAGAAAGATTTCAATTACCCATTTATTTACAGATCAAAAATCTGATCAAATTACAGTATCAAATTCATAATCTTTTTAAGTATAGAAGATGAATCATGATAGTGAAACTTTTAAATCCTATTTTACACAATGAATACATACCTAATGATCTTTTTCCTTCTTCTCTGATTACTCTTCCTTAGCCTCTTCTTCGCTTTAATTTTCCGACCCCTTCTCTGTTGAACGCTCTCTTCTATTTATAGATTATCTAATGGGTCCCTCTTGTCCCGATACCTTCTTTCGTTCTCCTTATTACCTTTGGATCAGGATGATTGTATGGTTGACAGGTCATGCTCTTTACTTTTTGGTCCGTTACCTTGTATGATTACCACATACTCTTCGTTCTTTGAGAATCATCTTTGTCCCGATCACATGTGTCAACCATGTGGTTAAAGTAAATAAAAGTAATTATTGTTTTTACTTTCCCGCTCCACGTTCATTATTACTCTTACTTTCCCGTTCCTCGTTCATCATTACTCCTACTTTCCCGTTCAATAAACATTTAATGCTATCTGTTTCGATCAGTGTGATACTACTTTCCCGATCTTATGTGTCAAACATGCAGGGATTTACTCAGTCTTTCACATCTGTCCTTTCTCGATCCTTTGATACAACTTTAATTATGTGCTTCTCGTTCTTCTTAGTACCACTGACTCCTTCTTTAATCGTTTTACACGTGTCGTTCTCCTTTTGTTTCCCAACAGTTCACTCGGAACAAATTTGTGGTTTCTATCACCTATAAATACAGAGAGTATTCGGAGACGCTGAAGATATTTTTTTGGGGGAAGAGGCTGAAAAATTGGACGCTGAAGACACTTTGGAGGAGGAAATCTTTTGGAGAAGTTTAGGAGAAGCCGTGAACACACTGGAGTCTACGAAGGGTTTAGTTATTTTATTTTTTATTTCAATTAGTTTATTAAATTCTTTTAATCATTTTAATGGCTTTTAAGAAAGTTATGTCTAGTTAAATCTTTTTGTAGGGTAAAGGGATGAACTTGTAGAATTTGTTTTGCTTGTGTTTCAACACTAGGGTTTTCAAACTACTAAAACTTAATGTCAATATTTTGTCTCTCTTTCAATTTTTTACTTTCTCAATGATTTCTCATGTTCTATGTCATGCATAATCCATTGTTTGATTAGTAGAAGAACTTTTTGATCCTGTCGTGATAATTATTTTATGAACATTCTTTGACTATTTATGCCATGTATACCTAGTATTTCGAAATTCTACTTTAGGTTGAGAACAAACAATTCTTTTTGAAAATTCTTTTCTATGATTCTTAAACGAAATATTTTCCGTATATTAGTAGCTAGATTTGCTATTTTGCATGAGTAAAATCGATACCCTTTGTGATGAACGCAAGTAAACCCTAATCTACAATGGATTCCCGAAACCTTAACACTTTTCTATTATTGATTTCAATCTTCGTTAAATAGTTTTAATTCATTCGTTGGTTTGATTCTTTACAAGAATCGGAAAAATATCTTTTGAAACATCTTTTGACTCGAAAGTTACTTGAATTAATTAGTATAAGTAAAACACACTCATCGTGGGAACGAATCGTTTTTGCTATTGTTGACATCTTTCGACACTGTGCGCTTGCGGTAAAACAAAGTCGGTTTTTCGACGCATCAAGTTTTTGGCGCCGCTGCCGGGGAGCGGTATAAAATTACTTACTAATTGATAATTTGACTTTCTAGTCGTAGTTATTGTTTTGCTTTTAGTTTTTCTCTTAGATTTTCCTTAGTTTATTGTTGATTTTTTTGGATTCTTATAGGTAGTTTTCTTAGTTAATTTGGAGTTCGGTGTTAAAATCATTAAACGAGTGAAAAGAAAGTAAGTAACTGATTTACTCGCAAAGATTTTGCAAGGCGAGAGGTAAGTACGAATTGAGTTTTTGCTTGTTTTTAGTGTATGCAAGATATACGGGTAGGTTGAGATAGAGATCATTATAATCGTCTTGTTAGATTTAATCCATTATTCATGGTTGGAACCGATGATGAAGGTGTAGACCCTCCAGTTAAAAGCTTGAGAGTCTACATGTACCCAACTAGAGTCTCTCAACCTTCATGCATTTTTCTTCCTACCACCAAAGCCCACTTTGAAATTAAGACTAATACCATCCAGGCTTTGCCAAACTTCTATGACAGAGAAAATGAAAACCCTTACTACCACATTAAAGACTTTGAGGAACTATGTGGTACCGTGAAAATTAAAGACTTGACCGATGAGTAATTGAAATTGAAATTGCTTCCATTCTCTTTAAATATAAGAGGAAATTGTGGCTTGATGCTTTACCATCTTCTTCCATCCAAACTTGGGATGCGATGACTAAGTTATTTTTGCAAAAAAAAATTCCTAGGCATAAAACCACAGCCTTACATCAAAGTCTTAATAGTTTCTCGTAGCAAGATGGAGAATTTCTCCATGATTATTTAGAAATTCCATGAACTCTTGTTGCAATGTCCACACCATGGATTCGATACCTTGAGACTCACTATGATTCTCTATGAAGGATTAGATCACAAAACAATGACTATGGTAGAAGCACTATACGATGGTAATTTTGTTGATAAAACTGCTGAAGAGGGTTATAGATTTTTGCATGATGTATCTGATAAAACCCATGAGTGGGAGGCTAGGAACCCATAAGATCAATTTATCTTGTATAATTATAGGTTGCATTTATTTCCTGGCAAGCTAAGATCTCGTTGGACAGGCCCGTATTATGTCAAAGAAGTTTTCCCTCATGGGGATGTCGAACTTGAGAATCGAGAATTTGGTAATGTTTTTAAAGTAAATGGACAAAGAGTGAAACCATATTTAGAGCTTAAGAACACCGAGGTGGAAACTGTCCTCCTCGAAGATCCGGTTTATCAAGACTAAAAATGTTTGGGATGATTTTAGTGTATATTAGTAGGAATTTTGTTTCTTTTTGCAGGGATACATGATTATTAGATTCATGGGAGTCAACCAAGCGGATTTGTACCCTACTCTTTATAGTCAGGATGACGATGTTAAACCAAGCGCTGCATGGGAGGCAACCCATTTGTTTAGTATTTCTTGAACTTTTTCTTGTTATTTTTCTGAATTTTCATATCATTATAGGATTCTCACCTTGATTTTATATTGGATGAGTCAGTTTACATTGAGGAAAATGTAAAGTTTAATTGTGGGGGAGTGGGTAAGCATATAGATTCTTAAGTATTCACTTTTAGGCAGAAAATTTTCAACTTTCTTGTAATTATTTGCATGAGACCTCTAACTTTTTGATATTGTAGAGTCACTTAGTATACTTCTATCTACGTACATACGGAGTTCTCACCGAAATAACTGAACTTAGAAGTATTAGAGAACTATATTCGGGTTTCTTAGTTGTTGAGAAGCTAGAGCTGACAAAAAGGGACTTAAACTTCCGGTAGAGAGTTTAGTATTAGAGAAGTTGATTATTCAATACCCTGAGTGAGGCACCAAACCTTCAATTGTCCGTTTAGAGTGTTTCATCTGAGATCCACTGGGTCTTTTACAATTCTTCTCTTGTAAATCTCCATTTCACTTGTTTCAGAGATGTAACCTACTAAAACACATAAACTACGAAAGTAATACTAACACACGGTAATTCACACAAAATATATCAAATAAGTATTAGGAAATGATACTTAAAATGTATAAATTATGCACTTATCAAATTCCCCCACACTTGCCTTTTGCTAGTCCTCGAGAAAACTACAAATCTAAACTAACCTAATAATACAACTCCCTTTCGTTGAGGAAACGGTTACACTTAGCATGTGTAACAAGCCTTTAAACCCCTAGGTGTCCCTAGTGGACGAGTTATAGTCTCGTGAGGGTTTACAAGAGATTTACCCACAAAACCTACTCCAACTTCCAAGTATTCCAAAGCACCTACATCCAAAGAGCTACGAAGATATAAAGTTTTTGAACACTAACAATAAGAAGTTAGAAGTATAAAGAACATTATTCTCATGCTTAACTCTTGAGTTAGGAGAAAACCACCATGTAAAAGGATCTAGGTTCGAGAGTGACCGAATATTTCTGCCTCACCAATAGGGTTTTATTAATTTGACACTCAAAGGACGCACTTTATGGTTCACACATGTGTGCAGGAAAGAATAAAGATAGAAATCCTACACACGTTGAATGGTAGGAAGGAAAGGTAACCTTCCGAATCATATGGAGATGTTATCCCATAGAAAGTGGGACGAAAAAGAACCCTTTTTTATTTTTCTAGTGACCTCTAATAATGGAAATCAACCACTATGCAAGGATGGGAATGCTTACTTACCTTCTCATCCGATCGGCAATCAACACCACTCTCACAGCATCCAATAGAAACATCTTTGGTCTTCAACTGTAGATGATGAACTCTTGAACTTCGTAGAACCTTGACAATTTGTAACTCATTTTCTCAATTTCTTGTTATTAGAAACTTTTCTATAGATTTCTTCTTCCCCACGGCCTTATTGAAAGAATACAAAAGAAAAATCTACACTAAAGCAATGATAATCGTTTTTTTTTTTACAATATAAACTGAAAAATAAATGATGAAATTACTACGACCGTGGGATAAAGACTTTACCACTTGATTCTTCACAACATGTATTGCCTTGATATCATGAACTTCACTAACTCACATCTTTTGATTTTTCCACTTTTGTACATAAGTCTTTAACATGTTAATTGTATTGTTACTTTACTTGAATATGAAATTTGCTCTTTCTTAAACGGTTGCTTTTAAACCTTGACTGTCTTCAAATTTTATTCAAATTTTTGATGTTCTGCTTGTTGATAATATGTTTCTATGGACCTGTTATTGTCGAGAGAATGGTGCCAACTGCAAACAAGACTACAAGATAAAGTTAGCAATTCTGATGGCACCCTCATGATTGATAGAAATAGCACTCAAGAGATCAAAAAGTAGTGTTGAAATTGGTGCGAGGTTAGGTAACTCATCATTCTACCCGGATTTTGCGCAGATTAAACACTCTAAACGGACAATTTAAGGTTTGGTGCCTCACTCATGGGTATTGAATGATCAACAACTCTAATACTGTATTCTCTACCGGCAGTTTAAGTCCATTTTTGTCATCTCTAGCCTCTCAACAACTAAGCACTCCGAATATAATTCTATAATAGTTCTAAGTTCAGTTGTTTAACTTTAGAACTCCGTATGTAAACGTAACTAAAAGTATACTAAGTGACTCTAAAATATCTAAAATTTGAAGGTTTTCATGCAAATAATTTCGAAAAAGTTAAAAATTTTCTACCTAAAAAGTGTATACTTAAGAACTTTATATGCTTACACTCCCCCACACTTAAACTTTACATTTTCCTCAATGTAAACTAACTCATCCAATGTAAAATCAAGATGGGAAATCCTAAAATGATATAAAACAAGCAATCAAAAACTAAAAATATAAGGTGAAGAAAACAAATCTGATGGGTTGACTCCCATGAAGCAAATGATAGTATCATATAGCAATAGCCGGAACAACTATGGGTCATCTGGAGCAAATAGTGCTATCCCTAGTAAAAGGAAACTGCAACAACCCAAGAAAAAGAACAAACCGAGCTCACCCTTATCTAGTTTTCTGTTTAAGACAACTACTTCTAGCTGTGGTTCAGGTTCAGGATCTATAAAAGGATCTAGATAAAATATTTTCATGGGCTGGATTTCCTCATAGGCAGGATCAACAGGGTCAGGTTGTAGAGTCTGGAATAACTCAAGTAAGCACTTAGAAGCACATAATAATAACCTGAATAATTGTGGATCCTCAAAGTCAATATGATTTGACTCACACAGTTGATTACTATGAAAATGGTCATTCTTAAGCAAATGCGTCGACTCTACTCTCCTAAAGTAAGCAGGCTTAGTCTCAAAACTTAATAACTGACACATTTGAAATTCATACGTTCCCACATATGGAAGAAAATATTTTGGTGGGAAAACAAAGTCAATCTTGGTATTATCGCCTAGGTAAACCACATCGACCAGAGGATGGGTTTCTAACAACTGAATTTCTTTCTGAACATTAGGTTCATGATGTATAGTCTGAAGATAATCTTGCAAAATAGTAGATGTGCATATGTCAAATCCCAAGTTAGGGACCCTTCTAAGAGTCAAAGGTAAGGTACAGGGAGATTGATAATCACCCCCACACTTAGAATCTTGGGTGTCTCTAGATAGACTAGTCACAATTTCCCTAATTTCGAGATCGTCAGATTCTTGAAAATAGTCAATTGCTTCTTCTAAGTTATGATCAGGTGGTGCATAATGTAACAAAGTTTTCACCTCATTAATAACATTATCATTGTCAAAATCAAATCGAAAGTGGGCTAGGCATTTCTCTAATGGATCATCTATATGGTTCTGCAAATAAGTATCATGGACTATTTCATCAATTATGCAAACAGTTTCATGATTAATTAGATCGTTATTATCCTCTTCTAGGTGACCAGTAGGAATCTCAGAATGTACATGATTAGAAGGTATATCAGTTTGCACAACTACTGCCTCTGAGTTATTAAACTCGACAATAGTATCCCATGTATGAACAGGTTCTTCTAAATCATCATTTGAATAAATAGGGTTTCTAATCCAAACCTCATCCTTTTGAATAGGCATATCATCATTAATATGATCGTGATTTGGACAAGATACACTAGATTCAAATGTCATAACAGTGTCATCATTCCTATAATCACAAGTGTCAAGTTCATCATCACTCTCAAAACAAACATATTCATCATCACTATCATCAGCAAGTGTTTTCTGGAATGCCAATTTTCTTAATCTTTGTTCCAAACTAAGCGGTGTGTGTGTTTATAATACTTCTCATATATCATTAGAGGGTCATCTTCTTCCTCATGTGGAGCAAAAACTCCCTTATGCCCTTGTTCTATATATTCCCGAATTGTCATCTTAGATGGTGTCTCCTGAGAAGGAGTCATCATCCGTGAAGGCTCTTTTTCTTCCCTTTTTGACAATATTGTGACAACTCTGTTCAGTTGATTTTTCTATGTCGTGACTCCATTGTACCAACTTAGATGAGAGTGATGCATATGGTTCACAGTATGATTGATCATCTCTCTCATACTGTGAATTATACGTGTGTGAATAATAATTGGAATTAGTATAATGTAACTCATAACCTGGGTAAGGTTGGTAATAATCATAATCTTCACAAGGTCCGGAATGATCATACCCATGAGTATAATTCCAATCATTATTTACACACTCTCCTCTCCTAGGTTCCTGATGATAAAAAGGTGTATATACGTCGGGATCCATAATACAAGGCTAAATATACCCAGTGTGGTGGAATTTTTAAACAATCACAAGCAAGGCTGACTCAACCAAATCACCTATTGAATCTAGCAAACAAAAAGCATGGTGGCTCCACTTAGATTGTTTCTAGACCAGCTTCTATTCTTTCGAAAGGCAACTAGTTACAGTTCTAGAAAACCTCTTAGAACGATCCGAATTAGATTAAGTCGAAGAGAAACAGGATAAGCTCTAAGGAGCTTTGATAAACCTGTCTCTTTGGCAAATTTTCCCTGGGTTACAAGGCGGCTCTAATCAACTTAAAATAATCTTCCTGAACTTCGAGTTAGGCTAACAAAGTAACCAATACAGTCATTTTGAACGAGTTTCCTTTAAGCTCGTTACCCTATCAGCCTCTTTCTAGTTAAAATTTTAAGGTTTAGGTTAGCGTTTGGTAACGTGTTCCTAAAGCGGGCAAGAAGGAAACGGTGATGAAATCCGAGTCCTTATCTTATATGGCCAGTTCTTGCCCTTTACTAGAAAAGTAAATCCGTATTCAGGTCCTCAACATATATGCACACGAAGGAATATAGTAAACCCACTTGCAAGGGATTCGTGGGTTGATCGAATCTTACCTCCCGTAACAGACGGGGGATGAACCGTTGGAGTTGACTCGGGCCACTGACTCCTGTGTCAGTTTACGAACCCAAGGGGCCGAGACAGTATCGTAATTGTCGTCCTTTCCTGTGCAGTTTATATTTAATACTACTCTTCCGTAGGGTTTAAAAATAATAATAATGTCCGTAATGTCCAAAACTAAAAGAAAATTACAAAAATAATCAAAAATTTCCTAATACAGTTTTCTAAATTAAATTAACTAATAAAAATCCTAAAAAGTAAAAATTAACTATTTGTCTTCTTCTACGTTCGTTCAGCTTTAACTTTACTCCAAGTATTTTAATTACCAAATTCTTTGGCTCAATTTTTTTTCGTTTCCGTTCCCAAAACCTGCAGCAGAAGATAAATACCAAAAAGCGTAAAATCGAACAAAAAAAAAATCTAATTGAAAAACAACTCCCCGGCAGCGGCGCCAAGAACTTGATGCGTCGGAAAACCGACTTTGTTTTACCGCAAGCGCACAGTGTCGAAAGATGTAGACAATAGCAAATACGGTTCGTTCCCACGAGGAGTTTGGATTAAAATATTTTTTAGGTTTTTTTTTTATTTATAAAGAATTAAATTAACTAGTGAATTAAAACTATTTAATAAAGTTGGAAAACAGTAAGAGGAAAACGTTAAGGTTCCGGGAATCCATTGTAGATTAGGGTTTAATTGCGTTCGTCACATAAGGTCTCGATTTCAAAAAGAATTGTTTGTTCTCAACCTAAATTAGAATTTCGAAGTACTAAATATACGGGGCATAAAGAGTCAAAGAATATTTATAAATAATTTCATACAAGGTTTCAACGAGTCCTTCTACTAATTAAACAATGAACTATACGTGGCATAGAACATGAAAAATCATCGAGACGGTAAAACGTTGAGAGAGAGAAAAATTAATGATATTTAGTTCATATAATTGAAAACCCTAGTTTCGAAACACAAATAAAATCATCTCTACAAGTTCATCCTTTCGCCCTAACAAGGAAATTAGCCCAACATGGCTTTCTCAAAAGCCATACAAATTAATTAATAAAAATAAATTAACCCTTTTCGGTGTTCCTCCGACTTCGTCAATTCTGTCCGAAAGTCTCTTGTACGTGAAGTTGTACTTCAGTCCGTCTGTCCGGATGTGAAAGTCTATTTTCTGTCTCTGTATGTGTGGGGGTATGTTGTCCGTGTGTGTAGGTCTATCGTATAGCTACGTCCCCCCTCCTCCCTCTATGAAGTTATGTACAGCTCTATTTATAGAGCTTAGGTATCTTTAGTTTTAGAATTCTAACTGATTTAGGAAATAGATACCAAATACGATATTTCCGTGTATAACAAGAATTTCTTTTATAGGAAAGTTATGCACCAACTTTCCGTGTTTGGTGAGGAATCAGCAGCGTGAACAGACTTCCCCTTTTCGTTCATTTTCTTTAGCAATACTCTTATTTCCTAACTTCTCGTGAAAAACCATGTCTCACTCAAACTCTTCCAATCCCAGCCAATTCGAGCTCCATCAACAACCCTGTTTCACACTTGAGTCCTCAATCTTCTCAAACTCTTTCTCACAGCATCACAGGCTCATGTTCATTTTTCATCCAATTCCGACTGCCAAAGCTCAAGTAGAAACAACAACCTACTCAACAGCGTCACCACCTTCACTGCCATGAAACATCACCAACACCAACATCGGCTCGAGCTCACTCCTGGACTCTCTTCTCTGATCGAACATCTCCTCATCACAGGCTCCACCACTCGAGCCATCACTTCTCACAGCGTCTCTGCCATCATAGGTTCAACACCAACAATCATCATTGTCTCTGGCAGCAACATTACCAACATTCAACCCATGTATTCCAGCAACATTAGCTACTCACTGATCCACCAAATCTCGAGACTCGCTCACCTGAATCATCTTTAGAAACCAATTCCGACTAGTACCCACATCTTCTAATATCTCCAATAATCCATTACTGTCTATTAAAGCTCGAAACTTACACTTCGAAAATCCACCATCATTTGATCATGATCATGATCAGTCGCTGATCATAATGGCAGCAACACTCATCATCACCGATCTTCATTCTCTCGTAAACTCATCTCCATCTCACTGTCGACAGTTATCAATCACAATCAAGAGCTCAACCATCACTCCAATCCCGATCATCACAACTGCCTAAAATCAGCACCCATCAACGCAACACGGAGAACTCATTCTCAGTTTTTTCGAAACTTTGAAGAAGAAGGTGGCCCTAATCGATCAAGCTGGTGCCTTCATAAACTTTTGAATTCTGACAGCCCTTAGCAACAGTGACGGTGCCATTAACTGTATTTGAAACTCAGCTACCCCTTAGCGTACGACTGGGTGTAAATATCCGGTCACTTTGAAATAACCATTTTGCCCTTTATTCTTGTTTCGCTCATAACTTTCTCATACGAAGTCAGAATGACCTCGTTCTTTCGCCGTTGGATTCGTAATCAAATTCTCTACAAGATGGAGGGTAGAAATCCTGGAATAGACTGAGATACACTGGGTATTTTACAATTCTTCTCTGTAAAGCTCCATTTCACTTGTTTCAGAGATGTAACCTACTAAAACACATAAACTACGAAAGTAATACTAACACACGGTAAATCACACAAAATATAGCAAATAAGTATAAAATCAATATTCCACTCTTAGATGACATTACACCTTTAACACAAAAAGAAACCAATGAAACTGAAAGAGGTGAATCTGAAAACACTTATGTTCCTCGTGCTCCATTCCCCCAAAGGTTACTATCCTGTAAGAAAGGAACCATCCCTAATGACATCTTAAAAGTGTTCAAACAAGTTAAAATCAATATTCCACTCTTAGATGACATTAAGCAGATTCCTATGTATGCTAAGCTCTTAAAAGATATGTGTACTGTGAAACAAAAATTGAATGTTCATAAGAGAGCTTTTCTTGCTGAACAAGTGAGCTCTATCATTACTCAGAAAACTCCACCTAAATACAAAGATCTTGGTTGTCCGACTATTGTTTGCACTATAGGAGAACACAAGATTGAACATGCTTTGTCAGATTTAGGGGCCAGTGTGAATCTTTTGTCATATTTTGTGTATGAGAAATTAGGACTTGGTGACTTGAAACCTTCAGCGTTACACTCCAATTGGCTGATAGATCCATTAAAATTCCTAGAGGAGTGGTAGAAGATGTTCTTGTACAGATTGATAGTTTTGTTTTATCCTGTGGACTTCGTAATTCTTGATATACAACCTGTGACAGACCCTAGTGGTCAGATTCCTATTATTTTAGGAAGACCGTTCTTAGCGAATGCTAACGCAATCATAAATTTTAGGAATGGTATTATGGAACTTACTTTTGGTAGTTGGAAAATAGAAGTGAATGTTTTTCATGTTACACGTTCTCCTCCTGATCTTAATAACCATGAAACTGTTTGCATGATTGATGAAATAGTCCATGATACTTACTTGCAGAACCATATAAATGATCTGTTAGAGGCTTATTTAGCTCATTTTGGGCATGATTTTGATGATGAAAGTATTATTTGTGAAGTCAACGCCTTGTTAGACTCCACACCGTTGTTAGACACTAATAAATGGAAGCCTAAAATTGAACCTCTAGTTCTGCCTGAATCTCGACTTGTTCCATCTGTCGAGAAAGCTACGACCTTGACCAAATCACTATTTCCCTTAAAGACCAAGAGAAACCACTTTTACTTGTCCCTTTAGTACATTTGCATATAGACGCATGCCTTTTGGGTTGTGTAATGCACCCGCTACTTTTCAGCGTTGTATGTTGACCATATTTTCAGACATGGTAGAGAGGTTTATTGAAGTTTTTATTGATGATTTTTCTATTTTCGGGTCGTCTTTCGATGAATATCTCCATCATCTCATTTTTTTCTTAGTGAGATGCAAGGAGAAGAATCTAGTATTGAATTACGAGAAATATAACTTTATGGTTCATTCAGGAATTGTTCTAGGTCATATTTTTTCTTCCAACGGAATAGAAGCAGACAAAGCTAAAGTTGATTTGATTTCTAAGTTGAAACCCCCACGCACGGTTACGGAAATTAGATCATTCTGAGGACATGCAGGCTTTTATCTTTGTTTTATTAAAGATTTCAGTAAGATCTCACGCCCTTTATGCAACCTTCTTGGTAAGGACGTCACTTTTGTTTTTGATGAAACTTGTATTGCAGCTTTTGAGAAGCTGAAATTGTTGTTAACTTATGCCCCTATTTTACAACCGCATGATTGGATTCTTCTATTCGAGATTATGTATGATGCCTCTAATTATGCAGTTGGAGCTGTTTTAGGACAATATAAGAGTAAAGCATAACATGCCATTTACTATGCTAGTAAGATCTTGAATGATGCACAATTGAATTACTCTACAACTGAGAAAGAACTTTTGTCGATTATGTTTGCCTTAGAGAAATTCAGACCTTACCTTTTAAGGTCTAAGATTATTATACTTTCTGATCATGCTGCCTTGAAATACCTTCTATCTAAGAAGGATGCGAAACCTGGGTTAATTAGATGGATATTATTGTTACAAGAATTTGATTTAGATATTCAGGACAAGAAGGGTTTCGAGAACATAGTAGCAGATCACCTTTCTAGGATCGTTTTAGATTCTTCTGATGATATCTTGCCTATGCAGGAAACATTCCATGGTAAACAATTGTTTGTTATTTCTCACTTGCCTTGGTATGCTTATATTGTTAATTATCTTGCTATTGGTCAATTACCTAAAGATTGGTCGAAACAAGATAGAACCAAGTTTTTAGCTGAAGTTAAGCATTTCTTTTGGGATGATCCATATTCGTTTAAGTATTATCCTGATTAGATTATTCGTAGATGCGTACCTAATGATGAAGTTATGAGTGTTATCACTTTTTACCATTCTTATGCTCGTGGTGGCCATTTTAGTGCTAAGAAAACTGCTGCAAAAATTCTGCAATGTGGATTTTATTGGGCTACTTTGTTTAATGATTCTCACGAGTTTTGCAAGAGTCGTGACATGTGCCAAAAGTTGGGAAGGATTACTCAGCGGAATATGATGTCGTTAAGCTCCATATTGATAGTTAATATATTTGACGTATGGGGAATAAACTTCATGGGACCTTTTCCCACTTCGAATGGTAATGTTTACATCTTATTAACGGTTGATATGTATCTAAATGGGTGGAAGCCATACCTACCAAGACAAATGATCGCCATGTTGTATTTTCTCGATTTGGTACCCATAGAGCTATTATTAATGATGGAGGATCACATTTTTATAATAGATTTTTTAAGACACTTTTACGTAAGTACTCCATTACACATAAAGTTTCTACACCATATCATCCCCAGACTCGTGGTCAAGTCGAAGTTTCTAACCGACAAATTAAACAGATATTAGAGAAAACAGTTAATCATAATCGTAAAGATTGGTCTACACGATTATTGGATGCACTTTGGGCATACCAGACTGCTTATAAGACACCCAATGGTATGTCTTCTTTTAGACCTGTGTATGGGAAAACCTGTCATTTACCTGTTGAGTTAGAACATAAAGCCTATTGGGCAATTAGGACCTTTAATATTGATTTATCTACAACTGGGAATCACCCTAAGCTTCAACTCAATGAGTTGGAAGAAATTAGGAATGATGCATATGAGAATGCAAAGCTTTACAAAGAGAAAACTAAAGCGTTTCATAATAAATCGATTATTCAAAAGTCATTTGAACCTGGACAAAAGGTTATCTTGTATAATTATAGGTTGCATTTATTTCCTGGCAAGCTAAGATCTCGTTGGACAGGCCCGTATTATGTCAAAGAAGTTTTCCCTCATGGGGATGTCGAACTTGAGAATCGAGAATTTGGTAATGTTTTTAAAGTAAATGGACAAAGAGTGAAACCATATTTAGAGCTTAAGAACACCGAGGTGGAAACTGTCCTCCTCGAAGATCCGGTTTATCAAGACTAAAACTGTTTGGGATCATGTTTAGTGTATATTAGTAGGATTTTTGTTTCTTTTTGCAGGGATACAAGATTATTAGATTCATGGAAGTCAACCAAGCGGATTTGTACCCTACTCTTTATAGTCGGGATGACGATGTTAAACCAAGCGCTGCATGGGAGGCAACCCATTTGTTTAGTATTTCTTGAACTTTTTCTTGTTATTTTTCTGAATTTTCATATCATTATAGGATTCTCACCTTGATTTTATATTGGATGAGTCAGTTTACATTGAGTAAAATGTATAGTTTAATTGTGGGGGAGTGGGTAAGCATATAGAATTCTTAAGTATTCACTTTTAGGCAGAAAATTTTCATCTTTCTTATAATTATTTGCATGAGACCTCCAACTTTTTGATACTGTAGAGTCACTTAGTATACTTCTATCTACGTACATACGGAGTTCTCACCGAAATAACTGAACTTAGAAGTATTAGAGAACTATATTCGGGTTTCTTAGTTGTTGAGAAGCTAGAGCTGACAAAAAGGGACTTAAATTTCAGGTAGAGAGTTTAGTATTAGAGAAGTTGATTATTCAATACCCTGAGTGAGGCACCAAACCTTCAATTGTCCATTTAGAGTGTTTCATCTGTGCAAATACCGGGTAGAATGTTGAGCTACCCAATTCGCACCAATTTCAGCACTAGTTTTTGATCTCTTGAGTTTTATTTCTATCAATCACGAGGGTGCCATCAGAATTGCTAACTCTATCTTGTAGTTTTGTTTGTAGTTGGCACCATTCTCTTGACAAGAACAAGTCCATGGAAACATATCATCATCTACAAGTGGAACATTACAATTTTTTTAAGGAAAGTTGAAGACGTTCAACGTTTACAAGTAACAGTACAAGCAAATTCTATATTCAAGGAAAAGCAACAATATAATGAGAAAAATTATATATATATTGAAGACTTATGTACAAAAAGCGAAAGAAATCAAAAGATGTGAGTTAGTGAAGTTCATGATATCAAGGCAATACAAGTTGTGAAGAATCAAGTGGTAAAGTCTTTTCTCCATGACCATATTAGTTTCATTGTTATTCTTTTAGTTTGTATTTCACATTTCATGTCCAAATATATATATATATATATATTTGTTTTTATTATTTTAGAGTATATATTTTTTTTTGTATTTATTCACTAAGGTTGTTGGAAAGAAGAAATCTATAAAGAAGTTTCAAACAACAAGAATTTGAGAAGAAAAGAGTTATAAATTGTCATAATTCTACGAAGTTCAAGAGTTCATCATCTACAAATGAAGCCGAAGACAAAGACGTTTCTATAGGACGCTGTGAGAGTGGTGATGATTGTAGATTGGATGAGAAGATGAGTAAGTGTTCCCATCCTTGCATAGTGGTTGATTTTCTTTCTTAGAGATCAACTAGAAAAAAAGGGTTCTTTTTCGTCCCACATCTCTATGGGATAACATCTTCATATAATTCGGAAGGTTCATTTTCCTTCCCACCATTCAACGTGTACATGATTTCTATCTTCATTTCTACCAGCACACATGAGAACCATAAAGTGTGTCTTTTGAGTGTCAAATTCATAAAACCCTATTGGTGAGGCAGAAATCGAAACATTCGGTCGCTATCGAACCTGGATTCTTATATGATGGGTTTCTCCTAAATCAAGAGTTAAGTATGAGAATAATATTCTTTGATACATCTAACTTCTTATTATTAGTGTGCAGAAACCTTATGTCCTCTTAGCTCTTTAGATGCATGTGTTCTAGAATATTTGAGAGTTGGAGTAGGTTTTGTAGGTTTATCTCTGGTAAACCTCACGAGACACATGCTAAGTGTAACCATATCCTCAACGAAAGGGAGTTGTAGCATTTTAGTTAAGTTTAGGATTAGTTATATTTTATTTTGCTTGAGGAATAACAAAATGTAAGTGTAGGGATATTTGATAAGCACGTAAGTGCGACATAATTATGCCCATAATTACACTAGCTAGGACTTGTTATTTTGCTAATATTATTATTCTAGACATTTTGAATGAATTATAAGTGAATCTGATCACAAGAGTGATAAACGGCTATATTACGTGTTAAATGACATTTGGGACAACTATCTAATATTTGTCCTAGTTAGCACCAGTCACCCATATCATAACCAAGATGTTAGTATGACAAAAAAAAAACTCTTTGTCTGCCAAGCGTGTGACTAGCACAAGAATTTTAACAAGTGTTTGACGTGGCCAACTCTCCATCGTATTTCAGTGAGGAGTATCAAAGAAGCATCTTCATTTCTAATCAAGAAGAACTATGCAAGAGTTGAGGAGAGAGTCGAGGCTTCGATACCGCGGCAATGAAACAAGAAAGAAAATTGAAGTTGTGATGTTGGAGTAATTCCTGTAACAATAAACAAACCAAACAGAAGCTTGAAGATAGTTAAGGGTTAGAAGAAACAACAGCAGACTTCAGACAAACACACACACAGGAAGATGGAGTCGACTGTTCAACAGACTGCCCTTAATTCGATATTTGTCGGGTACACCTCCAGAAAGAGTGTTGCTATACCACTAGTGAGGACAAATCGAATCCAGGATAAAACCACCTGATACCAACCCAGCTAGCAAAAACTCGTTGGCCCATTGCGAACTTAACAGCCGAATAATATTTATAGAAAAATAAAACTACGTGCGTAAACAAAGCGACAAGAGGGGAAAAGTTGTCAGGATAGTAGCTGCGACTGGGGTAATTTGAAAATGAATTTTTTTTTTTCTTTTATAGGCAAATTTTAGAGAAGAGAATTAAATTGTATTTATGAAAAATCTTTTTATTTAATTCCCATAAATTCTCATAAATAATAAAACGATTTTTTTATTTATTATAGGAATTTAAAATAAAAACCATTAAGTCTTGATAGGCACACGCTGGGCACACGCCGGGCATATGACGGCTCACGCCAGCTCATGCAAAAAACACGCGCAAGCACACACAAGCTCCGCAGCCCGTGGCCCGCGTGCGTGCTTCGGTGCGAAGCACCGCACATGTGTGAATTTGCCCACTAGCCCATTCCCTTAGTCCATATCCAATCAACAAGTCTTTTCCCTTAGAAGCAACTTTAGTGGTAATATAGATATACTTCATCCTTGGTTTATCCCATGTTGGAAAAACCAAAGGTTTCTCATTCACATAGAAGTGAAAAGTGGATTTGTTATTTCCACCCCCAATATAGGCTAGTGACCCTTTGGTCCCATCAAGATAAATTAGGTAACAAAACAATTTTTGGTAATAAATCACTTTTTAATTCTAACAATCCCCCACATGGATGAAGAAAGCGATAAATCAAAAAACCGGAAAACGAGAAATACCTCTTAAGCAATAGGTGTCCATATGGAATTAAACCTTTGCTTAGTGAGAAGTACCAGAACTACTTGATGGAAAGTGAACGCGATGTCTTGAACTGCCATCATTTGGTGTAATTCATCAATAGCTCCTTACGCGAGATATCTCTCAAGAGTGTTGTTAAGTTCACGACGTTGTGTCCGTTTTGGCCCTGAACATATCCCGTTTCTCATAATGCTCTAGAGAATAAGCTCAGTTCTCATAGGAAGCAACCCACTTCCTCATTCAGATAGGTGAGTTCTATCAAGAGTGTTAACTGCTACACCCCATTTCAATCTTAAATTGAAACTATAGAACTCATTAAAACTTTACTACAAGTCATCCTCACATGCAGTCACACTATCACGTCTACACCATAGGGAAGGACAGAGAAAATAATTCTCTGATAGTGTTTAATTTTTACCTGCTACAAATTAGTTGTCTTATTCAAAACCTTGATCTTGGGATCTCCAGTCAGCAAGGTTAAGTATCCTTCATCGCAAGTTTTAATTGTTGAGCTTAAGTCTCATCCCCCTTGATGCATTACTAACTATCTCCTTGGACAAGCCTTTCGTCAAAGGGTCCGCGATATTCTTCTTAGAGCTCACAAAGTCAACAGAAATAACGCCATTCGAGATTAGTTGTTTTAGAGAATTGTTTCTTCTCCGAATATGAATGGAGTTTCCATTATAATTGTTATTTTTAGCATTAGCTATTGCAGCTTGACAATCGCAGTGTATAGATATAGCTGGCACAGGCCTATGCCAGAGAGGAATGTCTTCTAAAAAGCATCTTAGCCAAGCGGGCTTCCTGTCCTGCTTTATCTAATGCAATAAACTCGGATTCCATAGTGGACTGAGCGATACAGGTCTGGTTGGAACTCTTCCAAGAAACTGATCCACGTCTTAGAGTGAAAACGTATCCACTCGTAGATTTAGACTCCTTTGAGTCTGCTATCCAGTTTGCATCACAATATCCTTCAAGGATAGCAGGGTATCTCTCATAACTTAAACAAAAGTTTAAAGTGTATTTCAGATACCTTAACACTCTGAAAAGTGCATCCCAATGCTCATGTCCCGGATTACAAGTGTACCTACTTAACCTACTCACAACATAGGCAATGTCTGGTCTCGTGCATTTTATTAAATACATCAGACTTCCTGTGACACGTGAATATTTAAGTTGTGAGACTCCATTGCCTTTGTTTTTCTTGAGTCTACAACAAGGGTCAATTGGGGTACTCGCAGGTTTACTATCAAACTGGTTAAATTTTCTAAGTACTGATTCAACATAATGAGATTGACTAAGACTGAAACCATTAAACTCCTTTTTAATTTTTATCCCTAAGATTACATCAGCAGGACCTAAGTCTGTCATGTCAAAGTTCTCATTCAGCATGTTCTTAGTGGAATTTAATTACATATATAGTTGTACCAAGTATAAGCATATCATCAACATACAAGCATACAATCACACAGGCATCATTGACAGATTTAGTATAAACACACTTGTCAGATTCATTTATTTTAAATCCACTAGAGAACATTACATGATCAAATTTTTCATGCCATTGTTTAGGTGCTTGTTTCAAGCCATATAAAGACTTTTTAAGTCTACACAAATTGGTTTCACAACCCTTCACTACAAATCCCTCAGGTTGTTTCATGTAAGTTTCTTCATCTAATTCACCATTTAGAAACGTTATTTTTACATCCATTTGATGTATCTCTAGATTATGAATAGCAGGGATCGCAATTAACATCCTAATGGAAGTAAATCTAGTGACAGGTGAATAAGTGCCAAAGAAATCTACACCTTTTATTTGTTTATAGCCTTTAGTTACTAGTCTAGATTTATACTTTTTCACAGTTCCATCTACTTTACGTTTTCTCTTGAAGATCCATTTACAACCTATGGGTTTGCACCCTGGAGGTAAATCTACTATCTCACAAGTTTCATTCTGAATAATAGAATCCATTTCACTAATAGTGGATTCTTTCCACCATGGAGCTTCAGAAGAAGTCATGGATTCTTTATAGGTATGTGGATCAGTTTTAGCTAAACAGGTTATGAAGTCTGGCCTAAAAGGTTTTTCTACTCTAAGTCTTTTGCCTCTTCTAGGCTCATGAACAGGTTTATCTTCTTCTATCGGTAAGGTACGGCTAGAAAAAGGGACATCCAGGGGATCTACACATATCATGCGAGATTCAGATTTCAATTGAAAAAATATTTTCAAAAAAAAAACAGCATCCCTAGATTCCATAATGGTGTTCACACCAATTTCTGAGTTATCAGAACTCACAACCATAACTTATAAGCAGTAGTGTGATCAGGATATCCTATGAAGACACAATCAACAGTTTTGGGTCCTATCTTTGTCTTCTTATGTGGAAAGATAGAACCTTGGCCAAGCACCCCAACATTTTTGAAGTATGCAGAAAAATGGTTGTCTACCTTTCTATAATTCATTTAGAGATTTATCTGATCCTTTAATAAGTACTTTGTTCAGGACATAGCAAGCTGAGAGGACGGTCCCCCCCCCCCCCCAAACACACACACAAGTTCGCAGGTAGTCCTGAACTAATTCATGGCTTCATCATCTCCTTAAGGGATTATATTTTCACCTCTAGTTTGAACTGAGTTCAAGTCAACTAGTTCTGAGTGAATTAATTCTAAGGGTTTAGAATTTTTTCTGAACATTTTTGTTATAAGACATTTTAGCATATTTAGATTTTATGTATTTTTAACCTTTATGTTTAATTTCCAAAATAAATTTGGGAATGAAACCTACGCTCGCCAAATTGTTCATTGAATAACATGACCAAGTCTGTCATGTCAAACATTCAATGACACACAAACATAAAAGGAATCAATTTTTATTTATTTAAATTGAGGTTACATCTAATTTATAAAAACCCTCTGTATTATAGCTCTTTCCACTGTGTTACACTATTTTTCCCAGATTCACAAAAACCCTTATCTTCTAATATACTACAAGATACAAGAATTTACAGATGTCCGGAACATGAAAAATTTCATTCAATGTGAGAGTTTTGCCGAAAATTGAGCTTCAGTCCAACTTTTCCTTTTCCCGCAACCTGTGTTGCGGACGAGTTACCCATATAGAGCTTTTCTCCTTCCCCTACCTTCTGATAGGAGGTGAACACATCTTTGTTTCCGCAGACATGCTTGGTAGCACTAGAGTCTACCCATCATTCTCTCACATTGGTTACCAGATTGACTTCAGACATTGTACCAAAAAACTTGTTCTTGTGATTTTTCGTAATTTAACATTATTTTATTTTATTTATCTATAAATAAAATCCATACGATTTCTATAAAATATTTTTTAATTATATTATGAATATGATTTATGTATAAAATAATCAACACCCACGTATGCTTTATGTAAAATCATTTCAGAGCATGATAACTACATTTTATTATGCGTATAATAATTGTCTTGATTTTATGCATTAAAATTTAGTGCATAAATCTTAGTGCACAATTACGTTTCATCAAACGTGACCTACGGTTTGTTAAGTTGAGTGTATTAACCGTTCTAATAATTTCAAGACACCATGCATACGATTCATATATTAAAAAAATATATTATGATTATAATTAATAAATCATACTTGTATATTATGATTCGTCCATATTCAGTTTTTGTTGCTTCCTTTAGAACGACCAAGAAAACTGTCTTTGAAAATTTCGTAATTTAACGACCAAGAAACTGCCTCCGAAATTCCGCAACTTTAACAACCCAGAAAAACTGCTTTCGAAATTCCTCAATTTAACAATCAAGAAAACTGCCTCTGAAATTCCGCAATTTAACAACCCAGAAAAACTTCCTTCGAAATTACGCAATTTAACGACCAAGAAAACTGCCTCTGCAAAATTCCTTAATTTAATGACCAAGAAAACTGCCTCCGAAAATTCCGTAATTTATATTCCACTCTTAATTAGGAATTAAATTCAAAGACCAAAGAAACAGAATATCATTTCATCTTTTATAGAATTCCATGGCTACCCCACTAATTCTTCTTCTTCGCGAATTCAACACCAAAACAGAATTCATTACGGGTAAATTTAGACAAAATATTTGGTTTACCAACTCTTGTAGAGTGTGCCAGCTATGATTCGTCCATTAAGATTCGTCCATTAAGAATAGTGGAAGAATTGCACCTTTCAGTGTGCCACATCGCTGTCTTGGATGTTCATCTTCTCTTTGAATATTAACATGAACCGTTTTCAATTAAACTTGGTTTATCTTGGAGAAACCGTAACTCCAACTTCATTTCCAATCAATTCACTCAAAAATTGAACTCATGAAACGTCTTCATTTCCAATCAATTCACCCAAAAATTAAACTCATAAAACGTCTTCACAGACAGTACCACAATCTCTTTTTCTACCTTTAACAATTTCCATCGGATTTTGAGTGAGATCGAATTCCGTTACTATCTTCAATCTTATTAACATCCATGTCAACTATCTTTTTGTCTGTTTGAATAATAAAGAATAAAACAAAGTTATTTTTGTTTATTATTCAATTATTCTTATGCTGCTGTTGCTTTTCGTTTCTTCAAATGATCTTTATCCATTGATACAGAAGAAAAAATATCGAGTTAAGATTGTTGGAGAAATTCCTGTAACAATGAACAAACCAAACAGAAGCTTGAAGATAGTTAAGGGTTAGAAGAAACAACAACAGACTTCAGAAAAACACACACAAAGGAAGATGGAGTCGCCTGTTCAACAGACTGCCCTTAACTCGATATTTGTCGGGTACACCTCTAGAAAGAGCGTTTCTATACCACTAGTGAGGACAAATCGAATCCAGGATAAAACCACCTGATACCAACCCAGCTAGCACAAACTCGTTGGCGCATTGCGAACTTAACAGCCGAATAAGATTTATAGAAAAATAAAACTACGTGCTCAAACAAAACGAGAAGAGGGGAAAAGTCGTCAGGATAGTAGCTGCGACTGGGGTAATTTGAAAATGAAATTTTCTTTTTCTTTTATAGGCAAATTTTAGAGAAGAGAATTAAATTGTATTTATGAAAAATCTTTTTATTTAATTCTCATAAATTCTCATAAATAATAAAACGATTTTTTTATTTATTATAGGAATTTAAAAAAAAAACCATTAAGTCTTGATAGGCACACGCCGGGAATAAGACGGCTCACGCCAGCTTACGTAAAAAACACACGTAAGCACACACAAACACACACAAGCTCTGCAGCCCGCGGCCCGCGTGCGTGCTTTGGTGCGAAGCACCGCACATGTGTGAATTTGCCCACTAGCCCATTCCCTTAGTCCATATCAAATCCACAAGTCTTTTCCCTTAGAAGCAACTTTAGTGGTAATATAGATATACTTCATCCTTGGTTTATCCCATGTGTGACAAACCAAAGGTTTCTCATTCACATAGAAGTGAAAAGTGGATTTGTTATTTCCACCCCCAATATAGGCTAGTGACCCTTTGGTCCCATCAAGATAAATTAGGTAACAAAACAATTTTTGGTAATAAATCACTTTTTAATTCTAACATGTGATGCTTCCAACGACAAAAGATAAGAAGATGATTGACAGAGAGATGGGTACTCGCTGTGGAAAGGATTC
The DNA here is from genome assembly GCA_023531435.1 of Papaver californicum. NCBI lineage: Eukaryota > Viridiplantae > Streptophyta > Magnoliopsida > Ranunculales > Papaveraceae > Papaver > Papaver californicum. Next base: position 135,805 of record JAJJMC010005141.1, read on the forward strand.
AAGAAGATTGTGTTGGTGTTAGAACGATTAAGAAGGGGTTTGTTGATACTGGGATTAAAATTAGGGTTCGTTGTGGCTACTTTGGGTTCGTGATAGAGATGGCTGTGATGATGGAGATGCGATTAAAGAAAGGAGTTATGGGTGCAGTCAACCTGAGCACCAACAAAAGATTGGAGAAAGGAGATCTAATGATTTTTGGAGAAGATTAATGAAGTCTGTACATCTTTCATGGGTTTAGAGGATTGGGTTTTGCACAAACTTGGATTACCAGCGAGGAAATAAGTTCACAGTGACATATAACTTTGTTTCTGTATCGATAGGGTTAAAAGGGTTTTGAGATGAAGAACTTCAAGGTGAATCTGAGTTATCGGTCGAGATTGAAGAGTCTATGATAGTCTTGATTCAAATTGGATATGAATTTGTGAATGATTTTGGTTGATTTTGAGTTAAGAACATGGAAAGAAGGCAGAGATGACTGGTGTTTGTTGAACTGCAATGAATGATTATAAATAAAGGTGTTTCTACTGCTAAGCTATGAATTTGAAATGGGTTTTGAGATGAATTGGGAGGTGGGTTTGCTTTTAAAATGTTGAATGTTTGCAAGGAAGGAGTTTGGATGCTAGAAATCGCCGGGAAAGCCATGCCGGAATCACCACCAAAAACGCATATAAGGTGCTTGTGAAATTAATTCAGTGAAACTGCCGTGAATAAATTGAATTTGAGAACTAAAAAAAAGGTGTTTGTGATGATGGGTTCTGAGTTACAAGGGTGTTGGCGTTGTTGGGTTTTGGTTAAGCTGAATCATTAAGAAGAATTCAAGTAGAGATGATGGTGTTGTTTCGTTTAAAACAGGGAAAATGATTAAGTTGAATTATGTGAATTCAATATGTGTTGTTGGTAGCGAGAAAATCATGATTTGAGTTTGATGTTAAGCTCAGTTGAAATGCATCTTGGGTTTGATTTAGGTTAGAAGAAGGTAATTCAAAAATTGAGCTGACTGCTTCCATTGATTTCAGCGAGAGAACTCAAGGGAGGAAGGTATTGGTGAGATACATAAATTCAGGGAATAGAAATCAGTGTTGTGGTTGAATTAGGAAAGAGTTCGGACTTTGGAAGATGGTGTCATACTGGATTGGGCCTTTGTTCACTCGGTCCAAATTTGAGTTTTCTATCACCTATAAATACAGAGAGTACGGAGACGCTGAAGATTTTTTTTTTTGGGGAGAGGCTGGATTACTTGGACGCTGAAGATACTTTAGGAGGTGGAAATATTTTGGAGAAGTTTAAGAGAAGCCGTGAACATACGGGAGTCTACGAAGGGTTTAGTTGTTTTATTAATTCAATTAGTTTATTAATTTTTTTTTTATTAATTTTAATGACTTTTAAGAAAGTCATGCCTAGCAAAATATTTTTGTTAGGGTGAAAGGATTAACTTGTAAAATTTGTTTTGCTTGTGTTTCAAAACTAGGGTTTTCAAACTACTAAAACTTAATGTCAATGTTTTGTCTCTCTTTCAATTTTTTACTTTCTCAATGATTTCTCATGTTCTATGTCATGCATAATCCATTGTTTGATTAGTAGAAGAACTCGTTGACCCTGTCGCGATAATCGTTTTATGAACATTCTTTGACTATTTATGCCATGTATACCTAGTACTTCGAAATTCGACTTTAGGTTGTGAACAAATAATTTTTAAAAAAAATTCTTTTCTATGATTTTTAAATAAAATATATTCCGTGTATTAGTAGCTAGATTTGCTATTTTGCATGAGTAAAATCGATACCCTTTGTGACGAATGCAAGTAAACCCTAATCTACAACGGATTCCCGAAACCTTAACATTTTTCTATTATTAATTTTAATCTTCGTTAAATAGTTCTAATTCATTCGTTGGTTTAATTCTTTACAAAAATCGGAAATATATCTTTTGAAACATCTTTTGTCTCGAAGGTTACTTGAATTAATTAGTATAAGTAATACACATTCCTCGTCGGAACGAACCGTATTTGCAATTGTTTACTGATAGGTGCATAAATCATACATTTAAAGTAGTTTTTCCTGATCCACTATTTGCTATATTTGAGTGAATTATTAGGTATTTTGATTACTTTCGAAGTTTAGTTGTCTTTTCAGGTTACAGTTCAGAAACCCGCAGAATGGAGCTGTATGAGAAGAATTACCGAGGAGCCAGTAAAACTCTGCTTAATTTAGGCCTTTCACCATCCACAGTGTAGGAAATTGAATTACGAAGCCAACGGCGAAAGAATGAGGTCATTCTGATCTCGTATGAGGAAGTTATGTGCAAAGCCATATGGTGGCAAATTAGCTTGTGCTGCTAGCGCCCAGGCGCTAAGTTGGCTGAACCGTATGTGCTAATGTGCTAAGTTACGAGTTGGAGGTGCTAGAGTGGTTTGATGGGCTAGTGGCTAGCCTTGGTGGGGTAGTAGATAGCTTGGGGAAGTCATATGAGATTAGGAAAGGATTTGGAGTTGATATATCTTGTTGGAGTGGAATAAGGAAACTTAGCACATTTCCTAGTTCTACTAGGATTGTGAAAGTGGCTAACTCAAGTTCTATAGAAATAAATCAGGCCTTTCTCGTGGAAAGACTTTTGGAGAGGTAGATATAGCATATATTGGAGACCCAAGGGACAATTGGAGGTCAGGTTCACTATACAAAGCTCACACACACAGTTGGCAGCCGAGAAACAAGGGAAAACGCAAGGTTTTTCGGCTGAATTGAAACACAAAGGCAAGACACACTAAATTTCAGAATTGTGTACATATAAATACATAATTATCCAGGAGAATTGAAGGGGGATCATAACACGGACAGCAAAAGAAAAGAACACAGCAAGAAGAAAGAAGAGAAGAGGCGTAACTTGGTGCTGCTGGCTACTTCGGCAGTTGCACTTCGGAACAACAATTCTTCGCTATCTTTCCGGGTTGGATTATACTTTTCTTTATTGTTTTCCATGGGTTTTGAGAAACCCATGATGAGCTAAAACCTTTCATATTGGTTAGGGATGTAATCTGATGTTTGAAGACATGTTTATTAATTGAATGGCGCATATCTCATAATTTCATGTTGTTCTTAATATCGTTCATGTTCTACTAAGTATAATGATATATGATTGATTGCTGATTTGTTTGAGTCTAGAATCAAGCAAAAAGGCATTGATATCTATAACTAGACTGGGGTTCTGAGAGTCGATTCTGTCGAGGGACTCTGGTTACAAGTAGTATAACATATTTGCTAACAATACTTAAAATTGCCATGCACGTATGTGTAGAAGCTTGACCTAAATTAAATCCGAATGGCGAATTGCGCCGGGTTATTTAGATTAACCT
>JAJJMC010005141.1:151950-172529 GCA_023531435.1 Papaver californicum
ATATCTTGTTTGCTTGTTTATTTTTAGTATTTATATATATATATATAAACACACACACATACAGTTTTGCATCGGCAGATCACCGATTTATAGGAAAACCCACGGAAAAGTAAGATGATCCCGTGTCGTTAGCCTTATGGGAGTTACCAGCTGAAATTCAACAAGCCTTAGTCTTGTACCGTTGACCAGTCTTTTTGTGTAGGTATATTATGCTAAGATAAACCAAGCTTACCTAAAATAGTGAACCCTGCATTTGCATGTGCACATATTCTTGTTAAACACTAGTATTCTTTCTTGTTTATGCCTTGTTGGATTCGTATAGAAGATAGACTTGAAGAAAACGACCTTTTTTGTTTGAGTCCAGCCTATTACAGGATTTAGGTGTAGCATATGTTTTTGACGAAATTGGTGAGCATGACGTCCAGGAAAACCCTAAGAGATCGTATGAACCTATCTAGACTAGTACGTGACCCAGGGTAGTTTTACTAGCCATTACTATCAAATTTGATATTAAACATGGGACAATTGACATGCTTCGTACATTTAGGGGGTTAAAGAATGAGAACCCATATACCCATAAAAGAGACTTCAAAATGATTTGTGAAACAATGAGTTATCCGAATGTCTCAAAAGATGTGCTTAGGTTGCGTTTGTTTCCCTTCTCTCTTGATAATAAAGCCAAAGAGTGGTATCATTTTATTCCTTTTAAAAATTCACCACCTGGGATGGTCTTGTAGAGGTTTTTGTTAAGAAATTCTACCCACACAATAACACCGCTGCTGTTCGTCAGTCTATTCAAACTTATAAGCAAAAATTAGGTGAAAACCTACACGATTATGTTGGAAGGTTTAATGAATTGTTAGACCACTGTCCACATCACGGATTTGAGAAAGCCCACATGGACCAGATTTTATATGAAGGCGTGGATAGTGAGATCTGTATGCAGGTAGAAACAATGAGTGGTGGAGAATTCACCCATCAGGACTCAGATACATGTTTTGACTCGTTTATCGAGTTAGCTAAGAAAACTAGGCAATAGGATTCAATGAGAGAACCAGAAATATCTAGAAATCCTATCCATAGGAGTGATAGAGTTTATGATGGGTTAGATATCCTTAGGCGTGTAGAGGCCTTAGAGATGAATCAAGGGTCAAACCATGCTAGATATGAAGAACAAAACCATGCTCTTTATAACAACTCTAGGTTTGAAAACCGTCAAAAATTTGACCCATATTAAGAAACCTTTAACCCCGTTTGGAGAAACCATACTAATTTTTCCTGGTCTAAGGGCCAGAATCAAGGCCAGTCTAATTCTCAGGATCCCCCTGGTTTTGGCTATTCTAAGAATCCTCAGGTCCAACCAAGTTTCAAAACCCGTCGGATAAGAAAATCATGAGTTTAGAAGAGTCCCTCTCCATGTTAGCTCTGAGCACTGTAAAGTTTCAGCAATCTATTGAACAAAGTTTACAACATAGTAAAGAGATAACTCAGGATAACTCTTAGGTTATTTCTGATTTACGAAACTAGGTTAGTCAGTTGAATGAGTCTTTGAGAGATAAATGTAAGTTTCCTAGTCAGACACAACCCAATCCTAGAGGAGTTCATGAAGTATCTTCTAGAGAGAAACTGTTCAATCATCTGAACTCTGTTGCAACCCTTAGGAGTGGAAAGATAGTTGACAACAAGGTAACCATGCCTGATAAGGGACATATTGAAGATTCACCTTCTGCTTCCCAAGAGGAACCAGTAGATGAAGAGACTGAAACAATCTCTAAAAAGTCCAATACAGTTCTTGGCAGGACCACCTTTGTGCCTAAAGCCCCATACCCACAATTGTTAGTTCCAACAAAGAAGGAATTGACTTTCAACGAGATAATTAAAGTATTTAAGCAAATGAACATCAACATTATGTTATTAGAAGCAATTAGGAAAATGTTTGCTTATGCCAAGTTCCTTAAGGATTTTTGTACACGAAAGCGTAAGCTTAATGTTCATCAGAAGACCTTTTTAGATGGGCAAGTAAGTTCAATCCTTATGAACCAAACACCCTCTAAGTACAAAGATCCTGGTTGTCCCATCATATCTTTTTGTGATCGGTAATCACGTGGTTGATAAGGCATTGATTGACTTAGGACCTAGTGTTAACTTACTCCCGTATCATGTGTATAGCCAGCTAGGTTTTGGTAAGTTGAAACTAACCAAAATTATACTGCAGTTAGCAAATAGTTCTGTCAAAGTCCCTCGTGGCGCCATAGAGGATGTTTTTATTAAGGTGGAAAGGTTTATTTATCCAGTGGATTTTTTTGTTCTAGATACCTAGCTTGTTCATGAACAAAATGCTCAAATACAGGTGATTTTAGGTCGCCTGTTTTTAGCTACATCTAATGTTATCATCAACTGTAGAACCGTACGTATGAACATATCTTTTGGTAGTATGACTAATGAACTAAATGACTTTAATGTTACTAGACAACCTTCTGAGATCGATAATTTAGAAGAAGTGAATATGATTAGCACATTAGTTCAGGGTCATGTGCATCACACTTTGTTGGGTGATTCGTTAGATGAAATTGATGATAGCATTCTCTTAAATAATATGTGGGAGTAGTCTCTAGAAGAAGCTCTCGAGTATTTTTCGGACTCCGGGGACCCTAAAATTCAAGCAATAGTTTTACGTCTATCTGATTGTAACGATTACCATAAGTTTGGGGGTAGTAATGATTCTTGTGATCGCCAAGGATCCCTATTTGAAGTCCCTAACTTGGGAGTCGAGATTTGTATGTCTAAGGTGTTACTTGAGTTTCTTTAGCCTCCACAACACGATCCTCCTGATATTAACCATGAGAAAAGCCATCTATTAGAGAACCGTCGTTCGATTGAACCTGTTTATCTAGACACTCGTACGAAACATTAGAAACCTTAGATAAGTTTGTGCCCAGTTTTTTAATTTGTCTGATCCAGTACATGCTGAGGGAGGTGTCAAACTCGTCAAAAATATACTCTTTACTTTCTTACTCTAACTAGTAGAATAATGATAAGTAGGTTCGTTCATAAGGGAGCGTTGAGTTATAGTTGTCGATGAAGTTTCTAAAAATAAAACTAACGCAAATCTAGGAAAACAAATAAAAGAATACGATATGAGGATGAGAATGAGAATGATTAAGGATTTTTCCCTACTAGTGAACATGAATTAAGCAAATTCTTCTTCAAAATATGTTTAAAAAAACCTAGACAAGGTATGAGTTCAACAAGTTTATTAGACTCCAAGGTCACTTCGTAGAATAAGTTCTCTACTCGTTTCTAGCCAATCAAGCCACTTTGAATAAGCTCTCTAATGTAACTTTATTGACCGGTAATTTCCGTGAGTCGGGTTGATCCTAACCACATGTTCGTAATTTCAACATGTTAACTTAGGGATATCTTTCACACACCAAAATCCACAACATCCCGTTGCAACGTTGATGTTTCTCTACTTTTGATTAAGTCGCCATAACAATTACGGATTACGGGTTAATAATCTAGCATTACAATCGCAAACAAGATAATAAATTGACCGTTTGAATACTCGCAAACAATTCTTGGTCATAAGCTCGGCAAAAGATAAACAATAAAATAATATTGAAAAGAAAGATTAATTTAAATCATATCACATAGTTTTGAAGTATCCCTAATCAAACAATTTAGCTACAAATAATGAAGTTTATGATAACTAAAGAAAATATAAAACTTGAATTAAAAACACTAAACCAAAAGCAAGCAGGTGGAATGGATGGACTGATGGTGTTGTGAACTTCCCGGAAATGGAAGCTACAAACTGTGTCCTGGCAATTGCTTGCTGATGTTGGTGTTGGCTTGGCATTGCGCTTCTGTTGGTGGTGTTATAGTATTGTTGTATGCAGGATGAAGAAGCAAACTAATGGTGTAGTGGTGCTGGACTGTTGATTGTGGCTATATGAAGGTAGGCTATTGGAAGTACGCAAAGTTTGGAGAGGAGCAAAGCTCCTCTCTGTTGGAGGTGGAACAGTCGTGAGGGGTATATGGGATGTAGCAGACCTAGCTTCACTTTTATAGCTCACATCTCTTGAATCCCACACAACCCAATTTCCTAAATCATCTTAACTTCTAAAAACATTATCAATCCATAGCCATTTATCACACAAAAAACTGACGGTAACCACAGTAGTTCTTTACTAAATTCTCGGCAAATCTGAGCTCCAATCTTCTCTGACTTCTCGGCAGATCGAAACCCAAATCATTGAGAGATCAAACTCCACCTCAATCTCTTCCGTTAATCCTCACAAAAACCAACGATAGTAAACTCACTTCTTAATCTATTTTCTCGGCTGAAACTTACCGCAAATCTCTTACAATTTGTGCTGAAAGTTCCTTCTTTGTCTCAGCTTGAAAATTTTCTCTAAACCTTTGGAGAATACCCACTGGACCCATGCTAACTGACGACCTGAATTTGGTGTAGCAGTAATCTGAACTTGAAACTGTTAAGAACAAGTCGTTCAGGCCTTTGAGCAAACACATTCTGTGCAATTTGTTGTTGTATCAAATGTGAAACTGTTGGTGATTCCTGAGCTCTTTCCGTTTCTCCTTCCCTGCAAGATAATTCAAACCTAACATCCACAAACCATTCAATCATTCAGCAAACCCATTTATCATGTAATTCATCCAACCATTCACGGCAACACAACAAACCAACTTAATCATGGCAGTGAACTTATTCACTTCTTTGTCACCACAACCTTCAATTCTCTGTCTTAATCGCTGCAATTCCATCTTCTCACTGATTCAGTTTATCCAAACCCAACAACGAACAATCCTTAACAGCCTAAATGTACCCATTTCTTGTTTCTCACTCGAACCCTGAAATCTCGATCTCACTGTTCTTTTCTCCGGAAACCCAACTTCTTTATGATAACATCATAGAAATGCTACATTGGTACTGTAACGATTTGATCAATAGAATTGATTGAATGAAAGATTATTCTCTATACAAGACTCTGCTCTCTGTTATATACTCTACTCTCACCTGCACCTTGCACACACTCACAGTCCCTCACACACTCTTTACACACTTACTACACACATGCTTTTACCCTCCCTCAAGCTCAAGGAGGTTGGAAGAAAATACTTGAGATTGCACAAGATGGGAAATGTTGTGAACTGGTGAAAGTTGTGAACTGGATGCAGCAAAGGAAGTACCAGCAGCACTCCATAATAAGAAACGGGAACATGTAACAGCAACAATATTGTGCAGAAGACAAAGAACTGGAATGTGCTTCTCACAAGCGAGAAGTTAAGTGCTAAAGAGATCAGGAAGCCTGACGCACCTGTGCACTGAGCCCTGAAATTTTCAACTGTTTTGGGGACAACCTGGCCACAACACTGCACAACTTTCTCAATAGCTGTGCACATGAAAATCACAGAAACTAACTTTCTCAACACAGAAGATCTGTATTTATACAATGAATAACGATACTAACTAGTCCATGGAAGTTCCAGAACCCAAGAACACTGCACAGTCCAACACCTTGTTCACTGGTAACGTTAATTTACTTTTATCCTCTGACACTGCCTAGACCCCAAAATAGCAAAGCAAATACTTGATATGGAGCCATGTCCCCTACAATAGAACCACCTAGACGAGATTCCTATTATATTATCATGGGGACTGGCACCTCAAGTTACAGGAATTCCATCTTAGTTTCTTTTTAATCGCTTAGAAGACGCTCAGCCAAAACTGCGACTAAAATCCTCCCTGATAACAACTTAGAACTGCAACAAGATGGGCATCAGCTGGCATTGTATATGCTGGAACAACCTATCCAAACTTTCTGTTACAAACAACTCTGATGGTTGTACCTTACTGTTCTGGAAAACCAAAATGAACACACACACTAATTGAAACTATGAATCTTGAAGAGCCACAAGCTAGATCTTAGCAAAAAATCAAGAAGTATTGTGCCAACAAACTCAAACTGAAATTTTTAGAATAATACAAAGGTTTGATTTGCAAATTGCCTTACTAGATTTCACAACCAGTCAATATTTCACACACTTCAAGAAGTCTATACCCAAGTGGATCCATAAAGATTGATGATGTTCCTGCACAATCTCTAGTGGGAGTGGCTGCTGTAATTGTTACTCCATAGATATACAGTTGTTGCTGATTGATAAAGCATAAGTAGTATAAGAAATAGATATAACACAGATACAACTGATGATGAAGACTAGCAGGAAGCACTGACAGGAAAATCTGGTAACTAGACAAAGAAACCAAGCCTTGTCTACAGGCAGCAGAACCATCACACAACTCTATTCCAGAGTAACACAAGGGATAAAAATGAAAGTGTGAGACATAAGAGTACTTGAGCCAGAAGCAATCTTCCATGCTATACCAACAATTATGAGATTCAGAAATTTTATTATTCACCAAACAAGAACTGATTCAAGAATTGAATCCTTTTATTTTGAACTAAAAAATTAAAGACCTAACTAAGATAGAAATGAACAACAGGCTGCACACTAATACATATGCAGACTCAACAAAGAGAACTCCAATTTGTACACCAGTACCACCACCAAATTCAATTCCATAACATCATCTTCAGATTCACCATTAAACTTGCAAGACACACACTCATGATCTCTCACACGATGAGGACTGTACCAAAGTAAAATTGAGAGGAGGAGCTAACCAAAGCAAGATTAAGCACATAGTAGTGCAGCAAATAATCAACACACACACATACCCTAAAATTCTATTGAATTTAAGAAGAAACTCTCTCCTCTATTCAATGGAACAAAATTAAGCCGCTCTCTAACTAACTCTTGTAGCAGAAATTAGCATGCTCAGATCGAATAGATTCAGGAATCAGTACCAGTAAGACTTGATAAAAGAACTAAATTAGAACAGAAACTAGTTATGATGAAAACAGTGTCTGATGATGAAAGTGAAAATTGTTGAGATAGTGATGTAGAAATCGAACACATGTTGTCAAATTTGAAGTAAGCAAAAGATGAGATTCGACATTACCAACGTTGATTCGATTTAAACAGTTGAGGTAGAAGAATCAAGTTTGAATGAAGAACAAAATTGTAAACCTGTATTCCCAAGAGATCAAGTGATTTAAATCAAATTCCAAATATGACAATCATGCTTGATCCTGTTTGAAGACGTGGCAGCAAAGCATCAGGATCAAATCAAACTTCAAAACAAATCATCACTTCAAGAACTCAATTATTCTTCAAGAACTCGGTACTGGATTGAAAACAAGTGAGATGAAGAAATTGATGTTTAGAAGAAGAATCAATGTGATGAAGAAGGATCAATTCCCTCAGAAAAATATGAGACTGATGCTCTGATACCATGATAACATCATAGAAATGCTACATTGGTACTGCAACGATTTGATCAATAGAATTGATTGAATGAAAGATTATTCTGTATACAGGACTCTGCTCTCTGTTATATACTCTACTCTCACGTGCACCTTGCACACACTCACGGTCCCTCACACATTCTTTACACACACATTTCACACACTTACTACACACATGCTTTAACTTTACTTTATCAGAGAACCATTGGTTACAGGCATCGAAATCATGGCTTAATGAATGGCAACATCAAGTCTTCTTCACTGCTTGCGAACTTCTTCTTTGCTTGCTACCGAGACCTAATTTTTCTCCTCTTGAGCTTTACTTCACTAGCACACACGTGCAATGCATTTGTGTCGAAGCCTATTAACAAGTTAAATTCCTCATTCCTTCCAGAAAGAGTACAATCAGTTGTAAGCTAATACTAATCCCATTAGTATAATCTTCAAGATCAGTGTATCTAACTCATAATTGCTAACTATTGAGATTTTACTAGACTAAATAGTTTCCGATATGTCCATTTCAATGTATTTTCTTCTATGCAAATTTAAGCTATTGTATCTAAAAATATAAAAACAAATATAATATACAAAATTTATAAAAAAAAAAATAGCAAAGAAATCATAACCATTGTTTTAGACACCTATCAAATTCCCCCACATTTAGACTTTGCTAGTCCTCGAGCGAACTAAACTAGACTAAATTAAACTAAAATACAACAACTTCTTTTCGTTGAGAACACGGTTAGACTTAGCATGTGCAAAAAGCTTTTAAACCCCTAGGTATTCCAAGTGGACGAGTTATAGTCTCGTGAGGGTTTACAAGAGGTATACCCACAAAACCTAATCTTCCAACTTTCAAATATTCCAAAACACATGCATCCAAAGAGCTATGAGGACATAGAGTTTTTGCACACTAATAATAAGAAGTTAGATGTATCAAAGAACATTATTTTAATGCTTAACTCTTGAGTTAGAAGAAAACCACCATATGAAAGAATTCAGCTTCGAGAGCGATCGAATGTCTCGACTTCTGCCTCACCAATAGGATTTTATGAAATTTCCACTCAAAAGACGCACTTTATGGTTCTCATGTGTGCAGGATTGAATGAAGATAGAAATTATGCACACGTTGAATGGTGGGAAGGGAAAAACCTTCCGAATTATATTTGAATATCCATAGAAACGTCGGAAAAAATGAACTTTTTTCTGATGATCTCTACGAAAGGAAATCAACCATTATGCGAGGATGGGAATGCTTACTCACCTTCTCATCCAATCTACAATCATCACCACTCTCACAACGTCCCTTAGAAACTTCTTCGTCTTCGGCTCCAACTGTAGATGATAAACTCTTGAACTTCGTAAAACTTCGACTATTTGTAACTCTTTTTCTTTAATTCTTGTTGTTTGAAACTTCTTTATAGATTTCTTCTTCCCCGCGGCCTTAATGAATAATACAAAAACAACTAAACTCTTTTTTTCTTTTTTCTTTTTTGATTTTTTTGGTTTTTTTTTTTGATTTTTTTTTTTGAGGCGTGAAATATGATATACGAACTAAAAGAATAACGGTGAAACTAATATGGCCGTGAGGAAAGGACTTTACCACTAATTTCTTCATAATTTGTATTGTCTCGGTATCATATACTTCACAAAGATTCACTTCTTTTGATTTTCTTCGCTCTTTTACATAAGTCTTCAACTAGGATATAGAATCCTGCCCCTTGTATTGTCACTTCACTTTGAATCTGAAATTTGTTCTTCTTTGTAGTGTTGCTTATAAATCTTGAACGTCTTCAATTTTCTTCAAATTTATAACTTTTTGCATGTTGATGATGGTGTTTCTATGGACCTATTGTTGTCGAGGAGAGAATAGTGTCAAATGCAAATTAAACTACAAGGTAAGGTTTTTTTGCAATTCTGATGTCACCCTTATGGTTGACAGAATTAGCACTCAAGGGATCAAAAAGTAGTGTTGAAATGGTGCGAGGTTGCGTAGCTCATCATTCTACCCGGAATCTGCGCAGATGAAACACTCTAAACGAACAATTTAGACAGGTACAAAGAATTGAAGGTTTGGTGCCTCACTCATATATGGGTATTGAATGATCAGCTTCTCTAGTACTATATTCTTTCTGCACCTAATTCGCCACCAGCGGTTTAAGTCCTTTCTTATTAGCTATTGCCTCTCAACAATTAAGAAACCCGAATATAGTTCTCTAATACTTCTAAGTTCAGTTATTTCGGTAAGAATTTTGTATGTAAACATAGCTAGAAGTATACTAAATGACTCCAAAATATCTAAAAGTTGGAGGTTTCATGCAAATATTTACAAGAAATTTGAAAATTTTCTTACTAAAAAGTGAATACTTAAGAATTCTATATGCTTAAGCACTCCCCCACACTTAAACTTTACATTGTCTTCAATGTAAATTGACCCAACCAATGTAAAATCAAGGTGGAAAATCCTATAATGGTATGAGAATTCAGAAAAAAAAACAAGAAAAGGTAAAAGAAATATTAAACCAATAGGTTGCCTCCCATGCAACGCTTGGTTTAAAGTCGTCAGCCCGACTCTCTACTTTGTCTGTTCCTACTCCTCCAGAGGGAGTGGATCACTCAGCTTAATGAATTCTTGATTCTCCATCACACATTGGTCATAGTATGGTTTCACTCTATGCCCGTTTACCTTGAAAATTTTCCCTGTTTTGGGACTAGAAATCTCAACTGCACCATGAGGAAACACATTAGTAACAACAAATGGTCCAACCTATCGGGACCTAAGTTTACCGGGAAAAAATTTAAGACAAGAATGGCATAAAAGAACTTTCTTCCCTATAATTAAACTTTTCCGAGAAATCATCTTGTCATGGAAAGCTTTAGTTTTCTCCTTGTAAATACGCGAACTTTCATACGCATCATTACGTATTTCTTCCGACTCATTGAGTTGAAGTTTTCTTTGTTTACCTGCAGTATCTAGTTCCATATTGCACATCTTAATGGCCCAATAAGCTTTGTGTTCAAGTTCTACCAGAAAATGATAAGGTTTACCATAAATCAACCTAAAATGAGATATTTCAATAGGCGTCTTGTACGTTGTCCGGTATGCCCATAAAACATCGTTGAGTCTCAAACTCCAGTCTTTCCTTGTAGTGTTCACCGTCTCTAGAATGAACTTAATCTCACGGTGGGAAATTTCAGCTTGTCCACTCGTTTGCGGATGATACGGTATACCAACCTTATGAGTAATGTTGTACTTCTTTAGAATAACGTGAATGGATCTCTGAAAATGGGAACCTCCATCGCTAATCACCACACCAGGTGTGCCAAATCTAGAAAAAAATTGTTCCTTCACAAACTCACAAACAACTTGAGAATCATTAGTCTTGGTGTCTCTAGCCTCCACCCATTTAGAAACATAATCAACGGCAAGAAGTATATAAACATTCATATACGAATTCACAAAAGGCCCCATAAAATCGATACCCTGCACATCAAATATCTCTGCAAGAAGAATTGGTGTTAGTGGCATTTGATTACTAGCACCTAGATTGTCGGTTCGTTGGCATCTATCACAAGCTTTAAAAAATAGGTATGCATCTTTGAATAGAGTAAGCCAATAGAAACTACTCTCAAGAACCTTGAAAGCCATTTTTTTGACCCAAAATGGCCTCCGCAAGCATATGAATGACTGAAATTTAGAATAGATTGAAATTCAGATTCTAGTACGCACATTCGTATCATTTGATCAGGGCAATGCTTCCGCAAATAAGGTTCATCCCATGTATATTGCTTGGAAACTTTCTTAAGCTTGTGTTTCTAAAAAGTAGACATGGTACTAGGTACTTGTCCCGTCACCAAGTAGTTTACAATATCAGCGTACCATGGGTTGTACCATTGACCGTGAAGAGTTGCTCATCCGGGAGCTATCTTTCAAAGGAATTGCTTCTTCGGACACAACCAATCTACTTAGATGATCCGCTACGGTATTCTCACTTCCTTCTTGTCCTTAATTTGGATGTTGGACTCTTGAAGAAGAAGTATCCACCTTATGAGTCTTGGCTTAGAGTCTTTCTTCGTTAGCAAGTACCGGAGTGCAGCATGTGTTTAAAAAAACAATCACTTACGTACCCACCAAGTAAGATCTAAACTTCTCTAGCGCAAACAGTATAGCCAAGAACTCATTTTCAGTGGTTGAGTAGTTAATTTGTGCACCATTGAGAGTTCTAGAAGCATAATAAATGGCATAAGGAACTTTACCATCTCGATATCCTAACGCGGCTCCAACAACATAGTTACTAGCGTCACACTTCAACTCAAATGGCTTGCTCCAGTTTGGTGGTTTAATGATTGGTGCAGTTGTCAACAACTCTTTCAAGCTGTCAAAAGCCTTCTTGCATTCCTTGTCATAATCAAAGGTAACTCCTTTCTACAAAAGTTTGCACAAGGGCATTGCAATCTTGGAGAAATCCTTGATGAACCTTCTATAAAATCCTGCATGGCCAAGAAAAGAACGAACCTCCCTCAAAGTTGTGGGGTATTGTAAGTTTCTAATCACATCTATCTTAGCCTTGTCCACTTGTAATCCCCTAGAGGATACAATATGGCCTAGCACAATACCATGGTTTACCATAAAGTGACACATTTCCCAATTAAGCACAAGATTTGTTTCTACGCATCTTTTAAGAATAAGTGTAAGGTTTTCTAAGCACTTGTCAAAAGAATTACCATACACACTAAAGTTGTCCATGAACACTTCTATGATGCTTTCCACATAATCTGAAAATATGCTTACCATACAACGTTGAAAAGTGGTGGGAGCATTACACAAGCCGAATGACATGCGTCTATAAACAAACGTGCCAAAGGGGCAAGTAAAAGTCGTCTTTTCTTGATCTTCCGGAGCTATTACAATTTGATTATAACCTAAAAAACCATCAAGGAAACAATAATAAGAGTGTCCAGCCAATTTCTCAAGCTTTTGATCAATGAATGGTAAAGGAAAGTGGTCTTTTCAGGTGGTAAAATTGAATTTTCGATAGTCAATGCAAACTTTCCAACCGGTCTGAATTCTAGTAGGAACCAAGTCACTATCTTCGTTTTTCACCACCGTAATACCAGATTTCTTTGGAAAGACTTGAACCGGGCTTACCCATATGCTATCGAATATGGGATAGATAACCCCTACATCCAACAACTTTAGGATCTCTTTCTTGACTACTTCCATCATCGGAGGGTTCAAGCGACGTTGAGCTTCTCTTGTTGGTTTAGCCCCCTCCTCAAGAAGTATTCGGTGCATACACATGAAATGGCTGATACCCTTGATATCGACAATATTCCACCCAATGGAAGATTTATGTTCTTTTAGCACTCGAACAAGTTTCTCTTCTTGTACCTCAGTCAGGCCTTTGGCAATAATCACCTGTAACTCTTCCTTATCACCTAAATATACCTATTTGAAATGATTCGGAAGAGGCTTCAATTCAAGGATTGGTGCCTGCAGAACCGACGGTAAAATTTTCTCATTAGTACAAGGTAACGAAACATAAGAAACTTCATTCCTAGGTGAAAGTTCTTGTAATGAATTAAGAGAGCAGATAACTTCCATAAGTTCATCGCTAATTTTTGCATCACTTTTTGTGTCATTATGACTTCCACAATCTAAACTCTTCATTATGACTTTCTCTAATGCATTAGCACTATCTAAATCGAACATTTGTTGAACTAAAGAATCAATCACATCAATTGAGAAACAAGAGTCTACATCACTAGGGTATCTCATAGCCTCAAAGATATTGAAGCTTATGTTTTCACCGTTAAATTCTATAGTTAAGGTGCCTTTAAAGACATCAATCTTAGTTCTAGCGGTTCTCATGAAAGGTCTACTCAACAACAAAGGTGTAGACAAGGGTGAATTTTCGTCCCTCATATATAGAACATAGAAATTTGCAGGAAAAACAAGCTCGTTAACCTGCACCAAAACATCTCCCACAACCCCTTTCGGGTAAGCGTTAGACCAATCAGCAAGTTGAATGATAATACCGGTGTCCTTAAGAGGACCAAGATTTAATGATTCATAAATTGAACCGGGCATAACATTAATAGATGCTCCTAAGTCTAGCAAAGCACGCTCAAACATGGTTTTACCAATTGTACATGGTATAGTGAAACTACCGGGATCTTTCAATTTAGGTGGGAGTTTTTTTGAAGATACGCCAAAGCATTCTCCCCCACACTCATTACCTCATTACCGGTCAATTTGTGTTTGTTAGTGCACAATTCCTTCAAAAAAATTGCATAGTGAGGAACTTGCTTGATTGCTTCAATTAGTGGGATGTTCACTTAGATCTTTTTGAAGATCTCCCAAATCTCTTTATCTTGCGTCTCTTTCTTTGACTTTGCAAACCTAGTAAGAAAAGGTGGAGAAGTGACATTAGTAGAAACAAGAGGTTTAGAGTTAGGATTTTTTACCGTATCAGCCTTTTTAGGGGCTGTTTCGTCCACTTCTTGGTCCAAAACAGATTCACGTGGTTCCGGTGATGTTACCGGTTTCTCTACTTGCTTCCCACTTCTTAATTCAATAGCATTGACATTCTCTCTAGGATTCAACGGTTGAGAAGGTAATTTTCTAGTTGTTTGTGCTTCCAACTTGTCTACGGAAGTGGCTAATTGACCCCTTTGTGTTTGAATGTCCTTTATCGCCATATCTTGTCTTTGCAGAACAATATCTTGTTTCTGCATATAGGATTTAAGCAAATCTTTTTAAACCTTGATTCTGAGATTGAGGCTGCTGGAATTGTTGTTGTCGGGTTGAAATCCACTTTGTCGCTCATAAGTTGGCATCAGAGTTGCAGCTTGCTTGTTCGCATAGCTGAAATTTGGGTGATCTTTCCAACCGGGATTGTAGGTATTAGAATAAGGATCATACCTTGGCCTCTGATTAGGGAACACAACATTCACCTATTCGTACTCTTCTTCATAGATATGAATAATCACCGCAGCCATTTGTTGCACTACTTTCTCTATGTTGTTCAATCGTTGTTCTTATTGTGAAAACTCAACTATCTCACTAACTCTTCTGACATTTGAGTTGTCCCTGGTATAGGATTGCTGTGCATTTGAAGCCATACTCTCAACCAAACTAGTCGCATGTGAGATTGTCTTCTCGGTAAGTGTACCTCCTGCGACTGCATCTATCAAGTTTCTCTGTTCCGGAAGTAATCCTTCATAGAAATATTGAATAATGAGTGTTGAAGAGATGTTGTGGTGTGGGCATCTTTCCAACAACCATTTGTACCTCTCCCAGTAATCATAAAGAGATTCCCCAGTTATCTGCAGAATGCTACTAATCTCTTTACGAACATATGCAGCCTTGGAAGCGAGGAAATACTTCTCTAGAAATAGTTTTTTCATCTCCGTCCATGTTGTAATACTCCCTGGAGGAAGGTAATACAACCACTCTTCTACTAAGTCCGTCAATGAGAATGGAAAGGCTTGCAGCATAGCCGTTTCACTGTCTGTTGTTCCATGCCTAAGACTCGTTATCGTGTTCTAAAACTACTGAAGATAACGATTTGGATTTTTACCCGCATGTCCCTTGAACTTAGGTAGATGATGACTCAGATTCGACTTCAGCTCCAGTGGTGCATCTATGTTAATGCACAGTGGTTGCGAATCTAAACATGAAGATGTCAACTCTAGCGACTTCTTCTCTGAAAGTGAAGAAGCACCCATCCTTTCTATGTGGTCTTCCTCTTTGTTCGAGTCTGAAAATTCACTTGGTGAAGAAGTAGGAGGAAGCGGAGTGTTCACTGCTCGAATGAAGTCTTTTAGCAAAATGCCTGATCTAAGACGTATACCAATGGGACTTGGTTTGCGCTCTTTAAGCATTCACAAAAGTGATGGTACCTGAAAATCAGATTCTTGAAAACGGAATTAGTAAACTAAAATAGAAACTAAAAGCAAAAATAATAACTAAAAATAAAAATAACAACTTAATACTACCACTGCCTCCCCGGCAGCAGCGCCAATTTTGATGAAGGTGTCAAACTCGTCAAAAATATATTCCTTACTTTCTTACACTAATTAGTAGAATAATGATAAGCAGGTTCGTTCCTAAGGGAGTGTTGAGTTAAAGTTGTCGATTGAGTTTCTGAAAAAAAAAACTAATGCAAATCTAGGAAAAGAAATAAAAAAATACGATATGAGGATGAGAACGATTAAGGATTTTTTTCTCCACTAGTGAACATGAATCAAGCAAAAATCTTCTTCAAAATATGTTTACTTAAAACCCTAGACAAGTTATGAGTTCAACAAGTCAATTAGACTTCAAGGTCACTTTGTAGAATAAATTCTCTACTCGTTTCTAGCCAATCAAGCCACTTTGAATAAGCTCTCTAGTGTAACTTTATTGACCGGTAATTTCCGTGAGTCGGGTTGATCCTAACCACATGTTCGTAATTTCGACATGTTAACTTAGGGGTATCTTTCACAAACCAAAATCCACAACATCCCATTGCAACGTTGATGTTTCACTACTTTTGATTATGTCGCCATAACAATTACGGATTACGGGCAAATAAGCTATCATTAGAATCACAAACAAGATATTCAATTGGCCGTTTGAACACTCGCAAAAGATAAACAATAAAACATTGAAAAGAAAGATTAATTTGAATCACATCACATAGTTCCGAAGTATCCTTAATCAAACAATTTAGCTACAAATAACGGAGTTCATGATAATTAAAGAAAATATAAAACTTGAGTTAAAAACACTAAACCAAAAGCAAGCAGGTGGAATGGATGGGCTGATGGTGTTGTGAACTTCCCGGAACTGGCAGCTACAAACTGTGGCCTGGCAATTGCTTGCTGCTGTTGGTGTTGGCTTGGCATTGCGCTGCTGTTGGTGGTGTTGTAGTAGTGTTGTATGCAGGATGAAGACGCAAACTAATGGTGTAGTGGTGCTGGACTGTTGATGGTGGATGTATGCAGGTAGGCTAGTGGAAGTATGCAAAGCTTGGAGAGGAGCAAAGCTCCTCTCTGTTGGAGGTGGAACAGTCGTGAGGGGTATATGGGATGTAGCAGACCTAGCTTCACTTTTATAGCTCACATCTCTTGAATCCCACACAACCCGATTTCCTAAATCATCTTAACTTCTAAAAACACTATCAATCCATAGCCGTTTATCACACAAAAAACTGACGGTAACCACAGTAGTTCTTTACTAAATTCTCGGCTAATCTGAGCTCCAATCTTCTCTGACTTCTCGGCCAATCTAATCCCAAATCATTGAGAGTCCAAACTCCACCTCAATCTCTTCCGTTAATCCAGAAAAACCAACGACAGTAAACTCACTTCTTAATCTATTTTCTCGGCTGAAACTTACCGCAAATCTCTTACAATGTGTGCTGCAAGTTCCTTTTTTGTCTCCGCTTGAAAATCTTCTCTAAACCTTTGGAGAATACCCACTGGACCCATGCTAACTGACGACCTGAATTTGGTGCAGCAACAAAGTAATCTGAACTTGAAACTGTTAAGAACAAGTCGTTCAGGCCTTTGAGCAAACACATTCTGTGCAATTTGTTGTTGTATCAAATGTGAAATTGTTGGTGATTCCTGAGCTCTTTCCATATCTCCTTCCCTGCAAGGTAATTCAAACCTAACATCCACAAGCCATTCAATCATTCAGCAAACCCATCTATCATTTAATCCATCCAACCAGCAACACAACAAACCAACTCAATCATGGCAGTGAACTTATTCACATCTTTGTCACCACAACCTTCAATTCTCTGTATTAATCACTACAATTCCATCTTCTCACTGATTCAGTTTAACCAAAACCCAACAGCGAACAATCCTTAACAGCCTAAATGTACCCATTTCTTGTTTCTCACTCGAACCCTGAAATCTCGATCTCGCTGTTCTTTTCTCCGGAAACCCAACTTCTCTACTTCATCAGCGAACCCTTGGATATATGCATCGAAATCATGGCTTAATGAACGGCAATACCAAATTCTCTTCACTGCTTGCGAACTTCTTCTCTGCTTGCTACCGAGACCTAATTTTTCTCCTCTTGAGCTTTACTTCACTAGCACACACGTGCAATGCATTTGTGTCGACGCCTACTAACAAGTTAAATTCCTCATTCCCTCCAGCAAGAGTACAATCAATTGCAAGCTAATACTAAGCCCATTAGTATAATCTTCAAGATTTAGTGTATCTAACACCCATTAAGCTCATAATTGCTAATTGTTGAGATTTTACTAGACTAAATAGTTTCCGATATGTCCATTTCGATGCTTTCTCTTTCTTTATGCAAATTTAAGTCATTATATTTATGGCAGCTCTATTTGGTATTGTTAACTCATAGTTGTTTCGGCTATTGGTATATGATTTTAAAAGGTGACTAGCCATTTTGCGGTATTTGATGTCTGGCTGAAGACTTTAAGCTTAGCACTTGTTAGGAGGTAACCATGCACATGCGACGCGGTAATATCCTTCCTTATTTCCTTTTCCTTCAAGTGGTAACAGTTTTCCCTTGTTCATGCTTTTAATTTTATCTTTAGAACATTGAGGACAATGTTAGATTTAAGTTTGGGGGTAAGTGAGAAAATTTTAGTCCAATAATAAAACTCCAAAATTTAAAGACTTTAGAACAATTTAGGATGACACTAATTATTCTAGGTAGATGGAAACAAAATTCTTGTCTATATGAATTGGTGTACCCAGCTATATGGTCTATTCATAAAAGGACAGAGCTCAGATGTTAGAAATAACATGATAGTCGTCATCATATCTCGAAGTCGTAATCATATCACGTTCTGTTTTCATTTTTGTAAATTTATGTGTTTCTCTAAGTGATTTGGTGGGCACTAGTATCGCTTTGTTGTCGCCGCTAGGATCAAGTATAGTGATTGAGATCAAGCCCTATTATTTTAACTGAACCTGGCCAATAAAAAAGAAAAAAAAATTGAGTATTGACAATTGGATAGCAATATGTGTGCGTTCTCCCTGTCTTCGTCTCCTAAGCAAGAGCGGAATACAAGATCAATGGGAACTATCATGTAATCTACTAAAAAAGAGCATGTGCTTGGATTCAAATGATCCAATCATGTTGTCCATGTATTTAATAATAAAATAAAATAATAAAAATAAAAATCTATATATTCAGTAAATTGACCGTTGGAGCCCTTGTATATACCAGCTGAATTGATACTAGAATTAGGATTCAGACCAGTGGGTGCTGATACGTGTCGTAAGTTCAACAAATTACTCGAGATATTTCCCACTAATTAACTAGTATATAGCGCTAGTAAGGATCGTTCCAACAGAGATTTGTGTAATTGATAGGTTATTTAGATTAGAAAAAAATAGAATAAATACTAAAAATGGAGGTTTGTAAATTAATAAACTTAAATAATAAGAAAGAAATATGATTAGGAATCATTGGTTGTTACCAAGCATTGACTGAATTAGTATACTTATCCATCTTCGTCAAAACCATTCATCACCAACCGTAGAATAACAACTAGCTCAGTGATACCCCCAAAACTCCTTTTATCACTGGATGTCGAAGCTCCCGAACACTAGATTCTATCCAACTGAATCACCAAGTAGTAGCTCACTCAAGGTGTAACTCAATCGAACTCTTTAGGGTTTGTGAATTTAGATTGATCCAAGTAGTTAAATTCTTAGCTCAAGGTCCACTTGATGGTGTTATCTTGACTCGCAATTGCTCCACAGAATCCCTCTGCAAGGTCTCGCGATTTCTACTTGTAGAGAATTAAGAGACTATTACACTTATCTCACAACTCTCTACTAGCAATAGGATAATCAAGAGATTAATTTAGCGTGCACTCCAAACAATCCAAGAATTACCCATAAACATTAGATAAAGTAAAAACAATCGATAAATAATTAAAACTCCAAATAAATTAATAACTAATAAAGTTTTACGCTCGGAACATATAAATCATCCGTAATCAATAAATATTTAGCTACACATCATAAATGAGTTCATAACAACCAAAGAAAATAAAACTAAACATAAAAAATCTTTAACTCAGCAGCAAACCAGGCTCAGCTTGCTTCTCTTGTACTGTTGGGCTTGGTGGTGTTTCTGTAGACGTTGTGAAGGGTTTGGAGACGTGAATTGGTGGAGGAACAGGTTGGAGAGGAGCTTTCCTCTCTGTTGAAGAAGTGAACTCAGGCATAAGGGAAGGTGGTGTGGGATTATCCCCAAAGTGTATTCACGGCCTCTTTATATAGAGAATTAGTGACCGACTCTTTTAGAGTTTTAAACTCAACAGGATTCTCGATAGTTATCCCACCGACTAACTCATATTTCGCACACGCTTGAATCAGGTTCATTATTACCTAATTCTTCTCGTTCAAAATCATGTTTTTATATTTCACTCAAACTCTTCTTTCCCTGTTTTGTCGTGATAAAACTCTGCCATGTTCTTTGAACTCGACCACACTCCTCCCACTATTCACAGCCACAGGGAACCACCATTGTCGGATTCTCAATCACACTCCAATCTCTCGAGTTCAAACACTCGAACACATCACTGGCAGCATCACGAGCAAACCCATATCCCTGTCAAGAATATTTCTCGATGCAACAACCACCACAGACTCTTCCCTGTGTTCTTCCGACTCTCTTTTTTTTTCTTCATCGAGACTCATCACTGTCTCCATCGATAGCCATTATACTCGAGTAACAATAACTTACCAACAGCAAACAACCATTACCATTATTCTCGATCACCATCACATGTACAACATCTTCAAATCAGCATCATCAAATCAACGATAATGGCAGCAAGCCGTACTTCTTCTTTGTCGCTGCCAAACACAACTTCATATCTCTGAATATTTCGCTGCCATGATTAACATTATCAACTCCATCACAGACTCCTCCAACTCACCACAGATTAAACCCATCCATTCGAGTTCTAACGGCATCTTCACTCCCATCTCACTTCCGTCACCATTCTGCCACTATTACTGCCATTAAACATCACAGTGAACAGCTTCATCTCAACTCGATATCCTCTCTAGAATCACCAACAGGTTCATCTTGACAGCCTCAATCTTCAATCAATCATCACAGCTGTTTATGCCAAAAAATCTTTTCGACTAAACAACCAATCATATTCTCACATATCAATTTAAAGTTGAAAT
>JAJJMC010005141.1:177529-201722 GCA_023531435.1 Papaver californicum
ATTTCAACTTTAAATTGATATGTGAGAATATGATTGGTTGTTTAGTCAAAAAGATTTTTTGGCATAAACAATTTGGCGCTAGAAGGAGGGGCGATTAAAGGATTTATCCTACCTGATGAAGCAAAAAAGGTTTTAATTTCAAAAATAAGTCGTCCAAGAAAGAAACATTTTTATTAAGAAAAGAACGGATATGGTTGAAAAAATTTAAAAGAAAAAATTGGAAGAATTCAATTTTGCAAGATACAAAAAGTGAAAAGTTTATTTACATAAGCATGTTTATTTGACATGAAAAATGTTTGAAAAGATAGTTAAGAATATGAAACAAAGGATTTTATGAATTAGGAAAAAAACAGATTTGTGATAGGAAGAATTCACAGTTAAAGCAATAAATAGGATCTCTTATGATTTTGATGTGTAAGAGTTCATTTGACTGATTTTCTGAGATATTTTTAGATATCAAGCA
This sequence comes from Papaver californicum, assembly GCA_023531435.1. NCBI lineage: Eukaryota > Viridiplantae > Streptophyta > Magnoliopsida > Ranunculales > Papaveraceae > Papaver > Papaver californicum. The sequence goes on from JAJJMC010005141.1 coordinate 177,993, forward strand.
AGGAAAGCAATCAGCAAGGTGAAAAATAGTTAAGAAACAACAGGATCTGAAAAATATGTCTCAAGACGCTAATTCTGGAAACCAAAATGGTAATGAAGACTGGGAGAATAGACAAGAGGAAGGAAGAGAATCAGGACAACAACAAAGTAACGAGGGAAATCATACCCCAAATCAAGAATTAACACCAAATACAGTGGTTCAGAATTACTCTTCAGATCATGGGAGTCTCAAAGAAGAATGCAGCAAATACAGGATTTATTAGAAGAAATAAATGAAATAAGAGAGAAGCAAAAAGCAAGCAACCATCGAATTGAATTACTTACAACCGAAAATCAAGTTTTAAAAAATGTAATTCAGAGAAAGCAAAGACCAGCTGTGACAAAAATACGGAATCGGGAGGTAATGTCAAGTAGACAAATATCGAGAAGTCAACAACGGAATCCAGATCAAAGAATGGTACTATTAGGATCGACATCTCGAGTAAGAAGGCAACAAGAAAAAGAGATTCTACGAACCCAATGGGAAACATGCTTGGAAACGATGGAACAAATGAAAGAAGAAATTAAAGGATTAAAAAATAAAGAGGGGGGAAGAATAGAAGAGGTATTGAAAGAAGCAAAGCGAACTCCGTTAGCACAACATTTGACATGTGTATCATTACCAAGAGAATATAATATACCAGTATTCGAATGTTACGATGGTACCAAGGATCCAACATCACACTTAAAGTATTATAATCGAGTGATGACCCGGTGGGACGATCATGAAGCAATCATGTGCAGATGTTTTCCATCCAGTTTAACAGGGACGGCATTGTTGTGGTACGACAGATTACCGGAAAATTCCATCCATAATTATGCACAGTTGGTGAGGAAGTTTATTGAAGCATACATGTATAATAAACCAGTTGATTCAGGGGAGGACAAACTTTATTCATTAACATCTTGGCCAGAAGAATCGATCCGATCATATACAGTCAGATGGCATGCGATATGTCAAGCAATAGGTGAATTAGACCCAATAACAGCTATAAACCATTATAAATGGGGGATTGTTGATCGGAAAAGCCAGCTTTTTGTTGAGATTCACCGAAATAATCCAAAAACTGAAGGCCAGTTAAGAGAAATAATAGAAACATGTGCGAGGCTCCAAGACATACAAGAGCAAGGATCGAGAATCAATCCAAGAAGTCAAGGAAATACAAGGAGAACAAATTCAGTTGAGGAATCACCTGATCAGAAAAGGAAATTTCTTCCGAAATTCGAATCAAGAGAATTAAAGCACCCTCGACAAGGATATGGTAAAAATTTTGCTCAGCAATTTCGAGAAAGAACGTTCACCAAGCTTAATATTTCATATTTCAGATTATTAACATTTTGAAGAATCGGCCAAATTTTCAATGGCCAATAACAAAGGGAAATCAACCAGAGTTTACACAACATTCAAAAGACTATTGTGAGTATCATAGCTATAAAGGGCATACAACAAACAACTGTAGAAATTTTATAGCCTTAGTACAAAGGATGGTCGATGCTGGAGAGTTAAAGGAATTTGTTCAGAAAATTGAACCAATAAAGAAACATGATGAAAGCAAGGCAATACGCATTCCATATAATGAACAAACAATTAATATGATATCATATGCGGAAAAAGATAATACGGATTTGAATGTCGCAATCAATAAAAAACTGTGCAAGAGAATTCGGAACCATGAAGTCTTTAAAGTTCAAGGAAGACAAACAGAATTATGGGAAGATTGGATGGCGTGTCCCTTGACATTTTCTGCACAAGAAGTAAACCAAGAAATTGAGATGCATAATGACCTCTTGTGTTAAGATTATTGATATCAGGCTGGAATGTAAAGAAAATACTTTTGGATGGGGGCAGTTCGTTAAATGTGATGTTCTATAATACATTTTGTAAAATGGGTTTAAAGAAGATCAGCTGATCCTATCACGATACATCATTTACGGGTTTAATGGAATATCTTCCAAGCCAAAGGGAGACATTGATCTTGAATTTTCAGCTGGACCGATCAACATTTTGACAAGGTTTAGTGTTGTGGATGCACCATCACCATATAATGCTATAATTGGAAGACGATGGGTTCACCAATTAAAAGGAATGGTATCAACATATCACCAATATTTGCGATTTCCAACACCGCAAGGAGAGATGGAGATAAAGGGTGATCAAGAAGATGCTAAGTTTTGTATAATGACAGAAACAAGAATGAATGAGGAACGGGAGCATCTACAACATAAAAAGAAAAAAGAACGAAGAGTTAAAGCAAAGGAGGAAGAAATAAGTCAATATTTAGAAAAGCATGCAAAAAATAAAACGGTAAATGAAAAAGGAGAGAGCAGTCAGAATCAAGAAAATCTGATAGACCAACATCTCAAAGGGACGATATAGCAATTAAAGGGAACCCCAACTCCAATTGGGATTCCAAAACCAGTCTTCGCTCCAGTAGAGAAACAAAAGTTATAAATATTGGCACTACAGAATTGCCCAAACAAGTGCGAATTGGGATGTTAATAAAAGCAGATTTGGAACAACCGTTAGTTAAGTTACTTTGTGAGTTTGAAGATGTATTCGCTTGGAGAATAGAAGATATGCCGGGGATCGATCCTAATATCGTACAGCACGAATTAAAAATACGTCCTGATGCAATTCCCTTTCGCCAACGGATACGGAAGGTCGCACCAGAATACCATGAACCAGTGGAAAAAGAATTAACTAAACTTTTAATTGCAAAATTCATTCGGGAAGTACGATACCCCACATGGATTTCTAATATGGTGATTGTCCCGAAAAAGAACGGTGGAGTAAGAATTTGTATAGATTTTACTAATTTAAACAAAGCATGTCCAAAAGATAGTTACCCGCTCCCAAACATCGACCAATTAGTAGATGCTGTTGAAGGACATGAGATGTTATCATTCATGGATGGACAATCTGGATACAATCAGATAGCATTAGCAGAAGCACATCAGGAACATACATCGTTCTTTACTCCACGGGGATTGTATTGTTACACCAGAATGCCATTTGGGTTACGAAATGTAGGAGCAACATATCAACGTTTAGTGGACGCAATATTCAAACCATGGATCGGAAAAACTTTGGAAGTTTATGTGGATGACATGCTAGTAAAAAGTAAATTATCTGATGATCATTTACAGAACTTAGCTGAAATTTTTGGTGCATTACGAAAATATAAAATGAAAATAAATCCAGAGAAGTGTGTTTTTGGTGTTACTTCAGGACGATTTTTGGGATATTTGGTTAGGAAAGATGGAATACAAGTTGATCCAGCAAAAATACAAGCAATAACAGATATGCCATCACCAAACAGTATAAAAAGTGTACAGAAGTTAAATGGGTGTTTGGCTGCATTGAGTAGATTCATTGCGAGATCATCAGAACGATGCAAGCCCTTTTTCGATGTACTTAAGAAGAAAAATAAATTTGAATGGAATGATCGTTGTGAACAAGCATTTCAAAGTATAAAATTAAATCTCGCCACGCTGCCAGCATTGCAAAAACCAGAGCCAGAAGAAATATTAACTTTATACATAGCGGCAACAGAAAATGCAATCAGTGGGGTAATGGTGCGAACAAATGAAAAGATTGAAAAACCAATATACTACATCAGCAAGACTCTGAATTCAGCAGAAAGAAATTATACCAGGATTGAACAACTAATTTTATCAGTAGTATTTGCTACTCAGAAGTTACGCACTTATTTTCTTACTCATTATGTTCGTATATTAACAAAAGCACCATTGGAGTCAGTTTTAAAGAATACAGGAAAAGTAGGAAGAATAGCAAAATGGAATGCTCAGCTGGAACAATACAATATTATTTATGAAATACAAACAGCGCAGAAATCTCAAATTCTAGCTGATTTTCTAGCAGAATTTCCAATTGAGGAAGAATATGAAATTCAAGGACTGCCAGGGTGTGAAGAAGAAGAGCCATTAGATATTTTGGATTCAAATAGTTCACGACGATGGGAAGTTTTTGTTGATGGGTCGCGAAATAAAGAAGGAGCAGGAATAGGCATCGTGATTACAACACCAAGGGGAGAACGTATGGTACATTCATTTCGTCTTGAGTTCGAAGAGCATACGAATAACATAGTAGAATATGAGGCAGTGGTCCATGCTCTCAAACTCATTATTGAACTAGGAATAAGTGATGTTAGACTCACAAGTGACTCGCAGCTGGTAATTAGACAGATTGAGCTAAAATATCAAACGATTGATGAAGATTTGGAAAGACATAAAAACCTTGTGCAAAATTTAACAAATCGTATTCCAAACATTGTTTTTCGACATTTGTCCCGAGAAAAGAATCGACATGCCGACGCACTTGCATATGTTTCATCTATGATAAATGATCCAACCATTAAAGCAGTAAAAATTGGGAGAATATATGAGCCATCCATAAGAGCACAAACATTAAACAGTATAGAAGAAGATAGTGCGATGGAAGAAATTGATGACCCAGCAATACGGAGTACCCCACTTACATCACAACAAGAAGATGACCAACCAAACGAACCAGATTGGAGAGTCCCGATACATCAATATTTGCAAAATAAAGTGTTACCAACAGATTCTAAAGAAGCAAGGAAAATTCAACTCAAGTCAAACAGTTACCAACTTCGGGATGGGATTCTTTATCGAAATTCTTTCTTTGGACCGTTATTTCGATGTTTATCTCAAAAAGAAGGATTGCGAATTCTTAAAGAAATACATTATGGAGATGCAGGAAATCACAGCGGAAGACGATCGTTAGCATTAAAAGCCAAAATGCAAGGCTATTACTGGATTTCTATGCTAAAAGATTCGGAAAAAATGGTTCGAAGGTGCGAAGAGTGTCAACGATTTGGTAAGAAAATCAAAGCACCAGCTACAGAATTAAATTCAATACTTAGTCCATGGCCATTTGCAAAATGGGGAGTTGATATAGTTGGACCATTAGTTGAAGGAACAAAGAAAAGAAAATATTTAATTGTGGCTACCGATTATTTCACCAAGTGGGTAGAAGCGAAAGCATTAGCACGAATCAGAGACACTGATGTTTTTACATTTCTATTCGAGAATATCATTTGTAGGTTTGGATTCCCGCAGCAATAGTTTCTGATAATGGAAGACAATTCCAAGGAAAGAATATCGATATGTTATTTGAAACATATAATATTCAAAAGCATAAATCTACACCTTTCTACCCACAAAGCAATGGGCAAGCAGAATCCACAAATAAAACAATCGCAACAAACCTGAAGAAAACATTGGACGGGTATTATAAAAAGTGGTGCGAACAGTTACATAATACATTATGGGCATATAGAACCACAAGAAAAACTTCAACTGGAGAATCACCTTATCTTCTCACTTATGGAACAGAAGCAGTAATACCAACGGAGGTTATTTTACCTACAACCAGAACAGAAGCATGGGAGAAAAATCTTAATTCAGATCTTATGTTACAAAAATTGGATGACTTGGAAGAAAAAAGAGAGGTAGCACTCCAGAAGATGGAAAATTATCAAAGGGGATTAGCTCGAGAATACCATAAACGTGTAAAATCACGAAACTTTGTCCAAGGCCAATATGTCCTACGACAAATAACGGAATACCAAAGAGATAAAAATGCAGGAAAATTTGCACCAACATGGGATGGTCCATACATAACTCAAGCGTCAGCAGGACAAGGATCGTACTATCTCCAGAATATGCAAGGAGAAGTTTTACAGCATCCATGGAATGCACAATACTTAAAGCTTTACTATCCGTGAATAACAAAGCAATGTTAACACAAAAGGCAGGTACATAGCCAACTAATTCAGTAATTTCTTTTATAATTTAATCACTCCAGGAACATCGTATCTTGGAAAATACTGTAATTATTAATCAGAATTCCATTAATCTCGGAATATCATATACTTTGAATCTAGGAACATCATATCTTGGAAAACACTATGATCATTGATCAAAATTCCATTAATCCCGGAATTTCATAATACTTTGAGCGCTCAAAATTATTCCAGGAACATCATATTCTGGATTGCGTTGCGATTGACGACACAATCATACACAAAAGGTAAACATCCTTAAAGAATTTCACTAACAACGAAATTCTTATAAAGAAGGAGTTCCTTATTATTGGTTTATCAATTTTCAGAGTACAGTTCGGGACCAACCCTGTATCTTACCCCTGGATCGGGTTTGTTTCGTATGTGTGGGATCTCGAACAACATGATTTGAGGTAAAAAGTACTTCAATTCATGGTACTCGGAAAGTTATATGATAGCCAAAAAGATTACTTAATCAAATTCTCTTGTGCAGGGAACAACATTGGAAAAACGTATCAAAAGGTTACAAAAGAAAATTCCTAAAAGACAGACAAAGTACAAAATGATGAAGCAAACAATAGATGAAATTATAAAGAACATAATCAAGCATCGGGAAGACTGGGTCGCGATGGTGGAGGGGGAACTACAGGCACAGAAGCGCGTTTACTGAGCACTCAAGGATCGGATTGTGCACGATCTAAAGCAGTATTGAAGGATTTCGCAATTTTTGCTTTAGCATCCTGCCGAACCCAATGAACAAAGTCGCGCCCAAAGTTGACTTCTTTTTGAAGCTCTTCGATCTTTTGTTGATCTTTTTCTATTTGAGCAACAAAACTTGATTTTTGATCTTTTTCTTCATTCAATTCTGTGGTTAATGATACAATTTCTTGTTCACGAGCTGCAATCTTGGAAAGCTCAACAGACAATTGAGCTTGTAAACTCCGAACTTTTGTTGCACCAAGAGACACCTTGTTTTCAGAAGTCTTTAACTCTTCAGTGATGTTTTTCACTGTATCATTCATTGTATTGAGTTCAGTTTCTGCTTGAGTTGCTCGATCTCTAACTTCATTAAGTTTTCTCTCCAGTTCTGAAAATACAAGAAAATATTAGATAAATTTTATGGTATAATAAACCAAAATATCAGGTATACCAAAAAAGTACCTCTAATAACAGATTTAAACTCTATTTCTTTCAGAGTAAGCAATTTTACAACTTCTTGGTATTTTGACTCAGCTTTATTACGCCTCCAAGTGGGTAAATCAAAACTATCGTTCAATTGAGTTAGTTTTTCTCTAACCACATTCATCTCTTTGTAGATTTCCTTTGCATGATTATTCAATTGTACCATTCTACGATCGTACCTAAATAAGGTTTTCGAGTTTTCCACTGGACCCAGGATAAAATTTAAATTCTTCATATAGATTAATAAAATAGAATAATAAATAAAGAGGAGTGAAAAATAAACCTTGATTTTGATTCTGAAGAACTTCGATAGTTTGAAGTTGTTCTTGTTGTTGCTGATGTTGTTGTTGAAGCTGTTGGAATTGTTGAAGTTGTTGTTGAAGAAGATTATTTTGCTGCTTCAACTCATCATTTGCTTGTTGTAGTGTATCATTTCTTCCCTTCATTTTTACTGACTCGTTCTTAAACAGTAACCCCAACATGGTAGCTCGAGCCTTATAAAATTTATAACCGCTAAATAAACAATCATTACCATACTGGAGTTGAGCCAAAGCTTGCTGAACTCTCAGCAACAGCTAAAACTTCAGTAAAGGAAGAAGGAGGATTCACAGGAAATGTTTGCTCAAGAATATCGTTTTTAGACCACGCATCCTGAGCTTCATCTAAAGGGATCGCACCAAGAGAATCACGGAATCGAGACATGAAACAAGAATCAGACTTAACAATATCAGGATTGGATGAAATATTTAAAAGCCCCCGAGAAAGAAACCACTTGTAAGCCTCTTCTTCATCACCGATTAAATTAAGACCTTCATCAGTTCTGACACTGGCAATTTGATTAGAAAGAGACTGCAGAATGGCAGGATCGGCACTTGGTATTTCAGTATCGACCACAACAGCAACAGGAGAAGATCGAACCAAAGTCTCGGTAGGTACGATCGGTTCCGAAGAAACTCCAGTAGTACCCTCGACTTCAATAGGGATCGAAACATTAGGAGCGGTCGTACCAGAAGGAGGAGACACTAGAAATGACCAATTTTCCATTGATTCTCGTTTTGATCGTAACTTCTTCCTACGAAGTCGGAATGACTTCATTCTTTTGTTATTGGCTTCATTTGTTCTTCATCTACGTGATGATAAAAATAAATCCTGGATTTGGACGAGTTCCATCTGGTATTTGGCCCTTCTCTTGCATCACTTCATTTGTTGCACAATTAAGTGTCGATTCACTTCTTTTGGATGATTCTACCTACTAAAAGATAATTAAACAAAAACAAACACAACATGCAATAATTCATAAGAAACCTAACAAATACTAGTATGAAACTGACATTCTAAATATGTAAAATATACACTTATCAGGTGTGTATCTCATTCCATTACGGCTCATCTTGGCATGATGTTCATAGAGATATTCTGGGAACCACCGTTCACCTTAGTCAACATATGCACAGTTTTATCTCCATATCCATCTTCTTAGTCTATTCATGTGATTGTGGTTTGTTAGATTCCGAGTATCGTGGTCCATTTTACGACTTTGGCAGAGCTTTGTTTCCTTGTATATGAATTTTAGTACGCTTGAGTGCAAACTCCTGTACAACCATTAGATTCATATAGGGTAATGATTCTCATAACCGAAGATTTAGTATCCAACTAGATAACATGTTTAATATCTATCCTCAATCTTTTACAAGTAGCTAGGGTTTGGAGTAAAAGGTTTTCTGGGCATATCTCTTGTAAACCCTCACGATACAAAACTCGTCCACTAAGGCCACTTAGGGGTTTAAAAGCTTGTTTCACACGCTAAGTGCAATCGCCTTGTCTGCGACAGTGAGTTAGGACTTTTTATTTTCTAGATTAGATTTACTCGAGGACTAGCAAATAATAAGTTTGGGGGTATTTCATACACACATTTTTGTGTCTGATTCGTCTCAATTCTTTATATTGATAGTGCTCGATTGTGTACTAATTGTGATACTATATGTGTTTGTAGGTATTTTTAGAAAATAAATATTTTTGAAAAAGTTGACGAGGAAAAGTGTTAAAGGCACCCGTAAAATTACTAAAGGCACCCTCAATTTGGTTAAGGGCACTTTAATTGATAAAGGCACCCACCTTCTCAAAATTTGAAATACAAAATTTGCGGGAACACTACTCTCCATCTGTGAAAGTTTTGTTACAAGATTTGAAAGATATCTTTGGGGTATTTACAAGAGTTTAAGGAAGGATTATCTTCTTTCCATATTAACAAGATGCTTAGACGTTATAAAACCAAATCTTGGCAAGTATTTGAGTTGCGGTAAAAAACAGGGAAAAAGATAATCTCGATAACTTTGGATTTTCTTTCCGAATTTCACGAGATTCTTGTGTTCTTGTTTAATATATTTTAGTACAACTAATGCAATAAAGAAAAAACGGTAACAACAAAATCGTGATCTGTTAAAAGAAGAAAAAAAATCAACATCGGAAGTTCGAGAGAGGAAAACACATATCAGCCAAGAATTTTTTACTGAATTAAAAGATTTTTTTCGAGGATTTGGAGTTGGTAGTTAATTGCAATATAAATAGAGAAATTGGAAAACCATTGGGGCTTGGCAGAGGTCAGATTCAAAGAAAAAAAAATCTTGGCAACTTAGGGTTTTTGGATGAGAGAAGAGGAAGAACAAGAACAAGCAACATGTGAAGACAGTCGCAGAAGCTGTCACTATTTCCTTTAAATCAACATCTGAAGAAAACTGTCGTTAATGATAATGATCTTTTCTAGTTTTTTTTAGCGACAAAGAAGAGTTTAGTGAACCGTGTCCATTTCTTCTTTGCAACATAAATATCTATTGTATTTTTTTGTGTCATTTTATTTTCTTCTTTGTAAATACTTTTGAGCTAAGAATAAATATTTTGAGAGTTTTTCCTACATGAGGAGCTAAACCCCAACACTGGGACAATGGAGGAAGCCATTATTTCAATAATAAAGTGGTCATTTCTATTTAATTAATTTTTGCAATTCTTTTTATGATTATTTGCATTGAATAAAAATTAAAATATATGGGTTTGATTAAATAGTTGTGATTTGTTTTCATGGATCATGCTTAGTTTAGTACTTTTGATGTTCCATGCTTTCGATTTACAACTATTATTTTGAAAATATACTTGTCTAGGCAATATTTAGAATCAATTTGAATGTAAAATAATTGCATAATTATCAATATAGAATCACTTAAAATTTGTTTAATGGTGGAATCCTTTGTCTCAGTCTTTTCTATAAACTTGCTACAATCTTTTGATTAAGTGTTCTATTTTAGTATTACAATTTAGGTCTAAAATCAATCTTCACAAGTCCGAGTGAATGAATTCTTTTTACCACTTGTCTACAAATTCACATCAATTATAGCACGACGGGAGCCACTTCTAAGACACATTTTTGACTTCTAAATCAAGGTATCATGGTCCCATCAGGACTCTAACACCAATATATGATGAAGACTATATAAGAAGACTTCCATAACCCTAAGAAGAAACCCTTTTGCACTACTTTGAATGTCTTGGAGGAGATCAACAATACAAGGAGCAAAAAGCTAGGTTTTGGAGCGGTTCCATCATCGTAACGAATTCTATTCTCTTATGTATAATATGGATTACTTCTAAATCCATGAGTAGCTAAAAACCTAATCTATTGAGGATATTCTAAGTTCTAGACCTTATTTGAGTTATTATATAAATCTATTTTGAGTTCTTCATATAATTATCGTTTGTTTATACTATAAAGAATGTTTATGATTGATTGATAGATTGGTTAGGTGGCCAACTGAATTAGTTTATTGATTTAACATACTGCTAGTATTGAGTTACGAGATAAGTAATCATCCATTTACTCATACACAAGTAGAGAACACGAGACCTTGTAGAGGGATTTTGTAGAGCAAATTTGTGTATGAACAACACTAATAAGTGGACCTTGATATAAGAGTTTAACTTCTAGGATTAACCTATAAATTCACAAAATATAAAATATTCGACCAAATACACCCTAGGTGATCTACTAATAGGTGGTTAGGATGGATGAAATATTGTATGCAAGAACTTCCGTATCTAGTGATATAAGGAATTTCGGGATAACACTGATCTAGTTGTTATTCTACAGTTGGTGATAATCTGTGATTAATGATGAGTAGATGAGCATACTGATTCAATGATTTCCTAGTAATGAAGAAGGATTCCTCGATCATATCTCTCTCCATTGCCTGCAACTTTACTTTTAAGTGCTTTTTTATTTACTTTGCTTTAAAACCTAAAACAAACCCCCTTTGTGATACTTTTGACAACCAAAACACCTCGCTCCTCGTGGGAACGAACTTGACTTCCATTAAATTATCCTTTAATTGAGTGGAAATAAGATAACTAATTTGATTACACCTACGACACGCATCAATTACCGTGACAATACAAGTTGTGAAGAATCAAGTGGTAAAATCCTTCTCCCACGGCCATATTAGTTTCATTTGTTAGATTGTATTTCAATGACGTTCTTCATAACAAAAATAAAAAAACTAATAATTTTTCTTTAGTGTATATTTATTTTATATTCATTCAATAAGGCCACGGGAAATAAGAAATGTATGAAGAAGTTTTAAGCAACAAGGAATTGAGAAAAAATTTTACAATTGTCAAAGTGCGACGAAGTTCAAGAGCTTATCATCAACAGTTGAAGACCGAAGACCAAAGACGTTTTTATTTGTTGTGAGAGTGGTGTTGATTGGATACATGGTTAGAAGGTAAGTAGTCCTATCCTCACATAGTGGTTGATTTCCTTTCTTAGAGATCATTAGGAAAAAAAAAGGTTTTTTTCGTCCCACGTTTTTATGGGATAACAAAATATAATTTAAAAGTTTTCTTTTTCTTCCCACCATTCACTGTGTGCAGGATATCTATATTCACTCCTTCCTGCAAAATGAGAACCATAAAGTACATCTTTTGAGTGTCAATTTCATAAATCCCTATTGGTGAGGTAGAAGTCGAGGTAGAATGCTTATTCGATCTCTCTCGAGGCTGGGTTGTTTCATATGGTTGGTTTTCTCCTAACTCAAGAGTTAAGCATGAGAATAATGTTCTTTCGCATTTCTAACTTCTTATTACTAGTGTATAGAAACTTTATGTCCTCATAGCTCTTTGAATGCTTGTGATTTTGAAGTTGGAATAGGTTTTGTGGGTATAACTCTTTTAAACCCTCATGGGACTATAAATCGTCCACTACGAACACCTATGGGTTTAAGGGATTGCTGCGTATGCTAAGTGTAATTGTATCCTCAACGAAATAGAGTTGTTGTATTTTGGTTAGGTTAGTTTACATAGTAGATTTCTCGAGGACTAGGAAATGCTAAGTGTGATGGAATTTGATAAATGCATAATTTGTATTGTTTTAGTGTCGAATCCATACTAATATTTGTTATAATTCTTGCGTATTACTTGTTATTACTCTTGTTTTGTTTTATTTATTTCTATTAGGTGAATCATCCCAATAAGAGTAAAAATAGCTACAAAAGAGTTGATAAGTTAATTACTCCAAGTGTTCAAGTCTCCAAAGCCAAATAAGAAGAAATGAGTTCATTGCGACATAAAATGAACAAGGAAGTTGAGTTCTACAAGTGAAGAAAGGACAAATCCAAAATTCAACTCGTTAAAATCCATAATTTATTCTCATAGTATTGAAGAGAATTTAAGTATGAAGCCAACGCAAAAAGAATGAGGCCATTCCGACATCGGACGAAGAAGTTATGGACAAAACAACTGAAGCAAGAAAAAGTCATCTACAACATAACAGTCGGCACGGTTCCCAACTATGCCGACTGGAACACTTTTTCGGACAAAAAACTTGGGTTTTTAAGCCTTAAAATCGGCACGGTTCATTGGGAATCGACCATGCCGACTGGAGCAAGTTTTGGAACAGAGAATTGGAGTTGTTTTCGTCCTTGAATCGACACGGTTCATTGAAATCAACCATGCCGACTGTGGCAAACCTACATGGTCCATTTTGACGTATTTTTGACTTCTAAGAGGAAGAAAACCAGTCTCGGAAGGATTCTAAGGCCTAGATTTCATTTATACTATATAAGAATACTCCCAAGACATTAAGAAAGGATCTATTACATTACTTTGCAAGTCTTGGTGGAGATTAACAACACAAGGAGCAAAAGCTAAGGTTTGGAGCGGCTCCATCATCATAACGAATTCTCTTTACTCTTATGTATAAAATGGTTGCATCTACATCCATAAGTAGATAAACACTTAATTGATTGAGGATGAATTCTAAGTTCTAGACATGATTTGATTTATTCTATGAATCTATTTTGAAGCTCTTCATATGAATGTTCTTCATTTTGAAGTTTTTAATAATATGAATGTTCATGCTTGATTGATAGAGTGTTTAGGTGGCCAACTAAATTGATTTAGTTAATTAATCTAAAGCTAGTAAGAGTTGGGATATCCATAATTCTATCTTAACGTCTTATATAAGTAAAGAACGTGATACCTTGCAGAGGGATTCTGTGGAGCTAGCAATCGCGTGTAAAAACCACATGAAAGTGGACCGAGCGTACTGCGTTTACACTACACCATTTTTTTATATTAGCAACCAAAATTTGTAACGTCCCAGCAGCCGTTATGAATTTCTCGTTACAAATTGCTGTTACGAAGACGTTATAACAGGTAGCAGCCGTTACGAATTTTTTTATTATCTGTAACATCAGATCGTAACAGGCAAATATTTTACTTGTGCCAGCCGCATGCTCGGTAACACTAGGGTGATAATAGAAGGATTTTGTTTACACCCAGATTAGAATCAAATATAGGATATTTCTTCCCCGTATCTATCTAACCCTAAGTTGCATATCTTCTTCTACATTCATTTCTTTCTTCACAGCCTCCATCACTCCTTCATCTCTTCTTTTCTCTTCTCCATAACCCATCACCATGAATCATCTCAAAGAAGAACTGAAAATCATGTTTATGTTCTTTAAAAGTTGTAGGAGTTCGAAAATTATTCAGGCAATCAGATCTTGAACAAAATAAAATAAAAAAATTCGGAGAAAAAGAGAAAAAACCCAAATCCCTTTCGTGAGAAACAAATCCATGCTAACTGAAATCGAACCAAGGAGGAGAAAGGAGAAGAAAAATTGGACGATTAAGTGACTGAAGCTGAATGTATATCTAACAAGAGTATCTACGAGTTAAAAGTTTATTTGGGATGTATTCGGTGAAAAGGTACCATAAACTACTACACCCTAACTGTTGTTTTCTCATTTTAATTACTGCATTCCATATTTGTTTGTATCAAAGATGATACTCTGTGAGATTTTGTTATGTTTTGGGTACATTAAACCCTAAAAACCAAAACCGTTTTTTTTATCTTTGATCAAGCAGTATTTGTTTGTTACTATTGGGGTTTTGTCTGATTTTATTATGTTATTCTTTGTTTATATTTTAGGGATTTTGTAAAAGAACCGCAGATGAACATCATGGTGAAGGTTAATTGGAATTGGGAGTTTGTTGAATTTCCAAAATGAGGTATATAATTCTGAATTAATTGGTTAGTAGATCACTCTGATTTGATTGTCAATTTTTTTTTTGTTCTCTGATTTGATTAATTGGGAATCAGAAGCGATTCACTCGACTGAACAACTCCAGGAGCATTTTAGATGAGCATTTTAGTTGTTATTTGTGACTTGGAAGGATAAATTTCTGTCTAGGAGAAGATTTAGCATGCAGTTTAAGTTGTGGATCTAGTAGGAGTTGTAATTTTGACTGTTTTATTTGGTTTTGCAGGAAAAGAAATTCAGGACGAAATTATTATGTCTTCGAGCAGGGCAGCATGATTAGGCTGCATAATGGCTGAGGAATATCCGTGGTGGTGTTTGTTTATCTTTATATCTGAAAAAGGTGAGGATAGTGCTTATAGCCTTATATTAAAAGGTTGGTCATTTAGTCCTGAACGGAAGCAGTAGAGACAGTTAAAATAAGAAAGAAGACTTAATATCTAGAACAATCATAGATGTCGATCACTCGTATCTTGGTTCCTGTGCAGGTGTGCTATTTGTGGTGATGGTCTTCCTGCTTGCTTCCACGATATTCGGACTGCTTCAGATCTAACATGGTAACTCTTTGTGGAAACAATTTTATATGATTTTCATAATCTGATTTGACTCTACCATTTCATTCGTGTCTTTTGATTGTTTTGTTTTGTTTTGTTTTGTTTTGTTTTGTTTTGTTGTGTCGTGGTCACATCCTGCAGAACTATACAAGATGGTCTGTGAAACTAATGAAACAGATCTTAATATCCATATTCCTGCTGTCATGCTCCCACAAGATGTTGGCTTGTTTTTGGAGTCGAGTATGAAAAACACTTCTAAAGGTAAACTTCTCTTTATTTCCTAATTTCAGAAGTATCTAGTCTGTTATTTGATGTCCTATTTGGTTCAACATTTAGTCTTAACGTGTTAGTTATATCAAATCATTCTAACTGTTCAAGTTGTTTTGCCGTTGTTGTGCAGCTATATTCTTCTATGGTGAAATGAATCACCCTTCGCTGAAGTTCATATTTTATGTTTCAGTTTGGACTTCATCTATGCTGAATATGTTATGGCTGCTGGATATCACCATCACTCAATAGTTTGGCAGGTACTTTTTATGTACATTGCTTTGTCCCCTGTTAAATAACTTCCAATCGTATGATAGAATTTGTTTTCCAATGTTAGAAAATCACTGAGATGCCATATGATTGAGTTATAGAGCTTTATTTTACAATGATTTTTTTTTTATTAAACTATAACTATATCAGTGATAGAAAAAGGATCCTTAATGCTGCCATTCCGTTTCTGATTAGGTCATTGAGTATGGTTGGGAGCAGGTGAGGTGAAGTAATGGAGATTTGAGAGAGAAACGGTATGCAAGAGAAGGCAAAGACTGTTATTTGAGTTTTATGTCTATTAGTTTTATCTTATATGCTCTTAAGTTCTAAACAAATATTGTATGAGCTTTAAGCCACACATAACCTAGGAATTCTCTTAAGTTTTTAAACAAATATTGTGTTACCTCAAAACTTGGGAATTCTCTTATGTTGTTGTTGTTGAAAGAATAGTACAAGTTATTGTTGTTGAATGTGTGATAGAATCTGGTTAGATTGAACAAAACATTTATGCTGGTAATTTTTGTTTGAATTTCAGCATATTTCTGGCTGAAAATGAGTTGCCGGTCAATGTTGAATGGCAGTAAATTTTTTCTGGTGCGAAAAATTCGTAACTGCAAACCGTTTCAACTGGTAACATAGTAACGGCTTTGGCTTGTTGCAAAATGACATGTAGCAACTGCTCGAGGCTGTTACGAGTTTCATGTTAGCGCCTGTTACGAATTCCCACGTAGTAACGGCTGAGCGATGTTACAACTGTTGTTGCGAATCCAAATTTGTAACGTGCAGTGGGCTGTTTGCAACGCTTGTTTCCTGTTATAACCCTGATCCGTAACACTCAAAAACCGTTTCTAATAGCAAAATATTTTGTAGTGTTAACTGCAAGGATCAAACCTCACAAACCCTAAGCATTCGATTGAATTTTACCATGAGAGCGTACTTCAGAGGGGTTCAGCCGGATAGAATCTGGAGACTAAGTGTACCTATTGTCAAGTGATATAAGGAATTTTTGGGATAACTAAGCGTACTTGTTATCCTACTGTTGATGATAATCTGTGATTAATGAATAATAGATGAGTATACTAACTCAATGATTATTTAGTAACGAAGAAAGATTCTTCGATACTATTTCTCTCCGTTGTTTGCATCTTAATCACTTTTAATTGCTTAGTTAATTATTTTTAACATGAAACAAACCCCTTTGTGACGTTTGACAACTAGAACTCCTCGCTCTTCGTGGGAACGAATCTTATTTGTTGTTATATTATTTATTATTAGAGAAAAATATAAGTGAATTAAGTTGTGCGCCTACGACACGCATCATGCGCCATTGAGGACGCGCCACATTCTCCATGTTGGCACCAAGGCCAGCGGTAACTTCATTAGGCAGCGTCTTAGAGACGCACCACTCCATCTCAGCGCTGGCCTAATACCGGCGCTAACCCTATATGGCTATTCATCAAGTCTTCTTGCCTGGATTCTTAAGTGCGCACGACTGGTCCTTAGGAACCTTCTCGCAATCTTTGTTTCGAACACTTCCATTTTATGTGATGTCACTTGTGAACTGATATATCGCCATTAAAATTACGCCATGTTACTCCTAAGCTAGTACTTGACCACTAAACTTACCAGACTCGACACTGATCAGTCTAATTATCAGTTTAAGTGAGTTTCGCAACTTGCCTCACTAACTTAGCAAGTTATTGATTTGACCTAATCAAAATAGTGGTTGTCCACGACTTCACTATTTCTATGAGATATCAAACACAACACATGAGGGATCCTTATTGGGGTATTCGTCTGGCAGTCTACGACATCGTGCATTGTGGCAACACATCCACGAACAAGTAGTGGGATGGTTACAGAGCAATTTAGGGGACGAGGAATAGTGGTCAGACAAGTCTTCCTTATTTTTCGGACACGACTCCACTATAATATCCACAATCGTCACTTCTCCACCTCTTCCTAACTTCTACCACTTAAGAGAAATCAGTGTGTCTCCTATCAAACTATAGATAGATGGCCTCATCTATTAGAAACTGGGGAACTAAGAGAGAATCAACGATCTATCCATATATAATCCTTTATTAATACTACTTTCAATCATACATTGATTTTTTATTCTTCTTTGCTTCCCTCCCATTAGATCAACCCATCATCTCCACCTTTGTGACCGAAGCAGGACGTGAACGACCATTTCTTGGTTTAGGCTCGTCCTGTTCGAGTTTTATCTCTCGAACTTAACTTAAAGTACTCTTTTGTAGTGGATTTGTTTTTACCTTAAAAAATTGGTGACCACAGCGGGAGATCAACCTCTCGGTTACAAAAGTCAATTTATCGATTATTCAAAATGGCCAGCCTCAGGATAGATCTTACAATCACTAATCCCAATTCCAACTCTTCTGGTACCAATGTTAAGCTCCCTGATATTGCTCATCCTGCTAATGATCTTCGCTTTAACAACATAGAGGAGATCAGAGACACTTCAAATCCAACACCATTCACCATGGGTGAACTTGAGCGGAGACAAGTAATAATGTCAAGAACTATGGAAAGGCTAGAGGAATCGCAAAACTTTATCCTTGATTTCCTTCACCGACTGACGGAGGAATTAAGGCGTAGCGATGTTTTCAGGGAAAACCTACATTCTCTGGGACTGGAAACTCCTCCCTAAACGAACGTGTCTTATCCTTATCACACCAGGAGCTTCAGCACATGTGTAAAATTAGTAAATCAAGAAGTTAATCGCCTGGTGGAAAGTTTATGCGAACTTCTACACTTCGCAAAGCTCCAAAGCAGAGACCTGTTTGCTGCCCTGAACCGTGTTGCCGCTGATACGCATCTGACTCAACTCTTTGAAAAAGCATTAGAGGTACCTGCATCGTCTCACCCTTCTGTAATCAACGTCACATTTAACGAATAAGACATGATGGCTGAAGAAGGACATAATCGAGCCTTGTACGTGACTGCTTATCTTAAAGACTTTGAATTTCGGAGGCGTTTGTCAGTACATTTGTTGTAGCCAACATAATTACTCTCAAGAAACTCAAGACTGCTAAGGTCCATATGATCAAGATCGTACACAATCATATTGTGATGAAATATTTTGAAGGAAGCCACACTAGTACTTATGGACACCTCTTATTAGGGATCAAAGTAGGACATCTCCGATCGAAAGTGAAATTTCTATGTCATTGAAATGGAGCCTAAATATCATATGATACTGGGAAGACCGTGGCTTCATGAAAATAAGGTCGTCCCTTTAACTTATCAGCAATGCATGAAGACTTTGTTGAACGAAAATATCATTTGAATTCCAGCATCGTCATCTCCTTATGCTCCAGTTTGTGGTACCGAATCCTTCGAACCAAAGAATGATGTGCTCAACTTCTCCGGCAAAATCCACAGAACACCAAGCTGGACATCTTTTGAATAATCCGACATAGGACTCTCCTTAGCTAAAGAAACAGGTCAATTACACCGCTACTGATTTTATTAATAGTTCTTCCCTGACTACCAACATCCCAAGTCACGCCCATGACAAGAGGGCACATAGTTTTGTAACAAGTTACGACAATGAAAGAAGAGTTGTCTATCTTTGTTGCCGCTGTTAGCAATTAGTAGGTGAGACCAGTGGAGGGTATCCCCGCCCAGAATATAATCGTAACACAAAGAAGAGTGAAGAAGAGACTGAAGATGTTCCACGATAATTACAAGATGGCACTGACTCCACCATTGATGCTCTTGAGACCGTCAACATCAGAAAAGAAGTCCCAAGGCTTGTCTCCATCAGCTCGACCTTGTCATTAGAAGAATGAACCGAACTTGTAAAACTTCTTAAAGATCACCAAGACGTGTTCGCCTAGACTTATGAAAAAATATCAGGCCTTAATGACAAGTTGGTCACTTACCATTTGTATATCACTCCTGGTTCCAAACCTGTCAAGCAGCAGACAAGACAGTTCAGATACGAAGTGGGGGAGCAGATCAAGATCAAAATCCTAAAGCTACTCATGGTGGGTTTAATTAAACCTATTCAACACCCTACCTGGCTGGCCAATATGGTACCTGTCAAGAAGAAGAATGGTCAAATAAGATGTTGCGTCGATTTCAGGATTCTGAACAAATACTGCCCCAAGGATGATTTTCATTCCCCAACACATACATGCTCGTAGATGCGACTAACTGTCATGGCATGTTCTCGTTTATAGACGGTTACAACGGCTATAATAAAATAAAGATGTACGAGCATGATGATAAGTGCATAATTTATATATTTTAAGTATCATTTATTATACTTATTTGCTAGATTTTGTATGAATTATATTATACTACTATTACTTTTGTAGTTTGTGTCCTGTATTAGGTTATGTCTATGAAAGAAGTGGAATTGAGCTTTACAAATGAAGAATTTCCAAAGCCCCAGTGGAAATCAGTCAAATCCAGGATTTCTTCTCTTCATCTTG
This sequence comes from Papaver californicum, assembly GCA_023531435.1. Classification (NCBI taxonomy): domain Eukaryota; kingdom Viridiplantae; phylum Streptophyta; class Magnoliopsida; order Ranunculales; family Papaveraceae; genus Papaver; species Papaver californicum. The sequence goes on from JAJJMC010005141.1 coordinate 198,181, forward strand.
TAGAAAATTAAATAATCAAACTGCGAAAGAATGAAGTCATTTCGACTTCGTATGGAAAGTTATGAGCAAAACGAGAACTAAGGAAAAACAGTCATTTCAAGGGCAACTACTATTGGCTCTCTGACATAGCTAAGAGGCGGACATGTTTAAAGAGAACTTTTAAAGGCACCTGCTCATTTAGTAAGTGCTGCCACTTATTTGAATAATGGTAAAGGCGCTCTATTGATTGGGACCATCATCTTCTTCTTCAAGTTGTCGACCAGTAAACTTAGGTTTACTTCTGGTTGTTCTCTGTGATGCTGGAGGCATGGTCTGGTGAGTTAAAATGCATGTTGTTGGCGGAGCCCAAGGGATTAGTTGAGAGACAAGTCAGGGGAAGAATAAAGTTCGATTGGGATACAAAGACCTGAGTTCTTAACGGAGAACAGATAGGAATTGAGCGTGTGTGATATAGTTTAGGAAATAATAAGGTGAAGAGGAGGCTGTAAACCGCGTTGTTTCGGAAGTATAATGGTGGTGCTAATACCTATTAAGAGTCTCAGTTACAAATTCTAAAAGAAAGAGGCAGTGACTTCTCTATATAAATATGGCCGTGAATAAATTTCAGGGATATAACTTCAGATAGAAAGAAAAATAGGCAGAGAAATACCTTTGGAGCCAGAGAAGAATTACGGAGGAGGTGGTGGTCTCTACGCGAGAAGCTAGGGCTGCGCTGGAGCATGGGATTTTTTCCGCTTTTTCTGTTCGATTTATTTGTTCTTCTTTAATATTTTTCCATAGTTTTTAGTAAAATTATGAATAACTAAACTTTTTTTATTTGTCAGAGATATAGTCTGAAGTCTAGGACATGTTTATTGATTAAAATTATTCATTCATAATTTTCATAACCTTTTTAATATCGTTCATGTTCTAGTATTAATAGTGTTATTATGATTGATTGTTTGGTTGTTTATGTCGCGAATTAAATACCATATATTCATATTTGTAGCTAAACTAGGGTTTGAGATCCGGAATTGTTGAAAAACCCTTGTTACTAGTAGTATAGCACAATTTCTAACAACGGGATGTTGTCATGCGATTATGTGTAGAAACTTGACCTAGGTTAAGTTCGAGTGGCTCTTGCGCCGGATTGCTTAGAATAAACTCAACTCATAAATACCATTGGTTTCATTAGGTTAAACTTGAGCGGCTCTTGCGCCAAGTTATCTAGTGAAAATATTTCAAAGAATGGCTCTTGCGCCTTTGATGATAAAAGGAGTTTTGCTGGAGTAGACCTACGATAGCATGCTTTAGGGTTATTGATATTGAGAAAAAATTGAAAATTTAGTTTGATTGATAACATGTCTGACGACGGAAGATGGACTCTTTAACCAGTACTCTCATCATATTATTTACAACTTTAATTGTTTTTATTAAATTGATTTAGTTTAAACCATAAATCAAAAAACCCCTATCTATAAGTAATTAAAAACAGTTAACAAACCATATTTCCCTGAGGAACAAACTTGTTCTTACTACTGTACTTTAATCTATATTTGTGAAGTAAAGAACTTGAATTAATTTTTTTTGGATGACAACCGATCAAATTTTGGTATCGCTGCCGGGGAGGCATAGCGGATTGTTATTTTTGTTTTTGATTTCTTATTTTTGTTTTTAAATTTCGTTTAAAGGATTGTGTTTCAGGTACTTTATTGAAAGACAAACCGAAAGAAAAAATGGGTGATGCAAATCGTACACTCAAAGAACTAGTTTCTTACAAGCTAGATACACATGAATGGTATATTCAAACTACATCCAACTTCGAGATCAAGTCTGGATTGATTCGAGATCTTCTAAAATTTAATGGAATAGCTAATGAAGATCCGAACAAGCATCTAATGGATTTTTATAACATGGTCATGGCCATGCTACGGGTAGAGACTAATGAAGATGAAGCTATGTTACGCGCTTTTTCATTCTCCTTGGTAGACACCGCTAAGGAGTGGTTATACTATTTATCTGCTAGTAGTGTAACAACATGGAACGGTTTGAAGAGACTCTTCTTAGAGAGGTATTTCCCTGCATCTAAGGCAACTCAAATTCGGAAAGAGATTTGTGGGATTAAACAGATGGTATGAGAAACATTGTATGAGTGCTGGGAACGTTAAAAGAGATTGGTAGCCAGCTGCCCACATCATGAATTTGGTGACGCATTGGTTATCCAGTATTTTTACGATGGCTTATTACCAGTGATAGAAATCTCCTTGATGCTGCAAGTGGTGGGGCTTTAATGAACAAAACAGTATCACAAGCTAAAGAAATGGTCGATAACATGGCAGCAAATTCTCAACACTTCACAAGTTCTTTATCAGGGCCACTTATTAAGAAAATTAATCAAGTTGATGAGATAACTGAACTACGTCAACAGGTAGGCAACCTGACAGCAATGATGCAACAAATTGCAGCTATGGTAGTACAACCATCACATAGGGCTTATGTGCATGTAGAGCATGTCAATGCTCTCTTCTCAAGCCAACAAACAGTACAATAGTGTGATCCTTAATTCAACACTTATGATCAAGTCTGTAGAGACCGGCCACACTCTATTTATGATATAAAGGAATCTACAGTTGCATATCTTGTTCATAACCATTCTGGTGAGTTCCAACCTCAAGCACAACAACCACAAATAAATCAAAACTCAGAATCATCAGAAATGCTTACTTTGATGAAGACTTTAATCTCCGTGGTACTACAAAATCAACAACTAGCAGATTTAAATCAGTATAAAACTGATAATATAATTAATAAGCTGCATATGCATATGAGTGTTACGGCAAGTGAGATTAATCATTTAAAGGAACATGATAGTGAGAAACTCCCTTCTCAGACTTTAGTTAAACTAATAGAGATTGTTAATGCTACTATATTGAGAAATGGTACACAAACTGTGCAAGCAGAAACTATTATCGAGGGTAATGAAAAATCTCTAAAGGGGTCGTATAAAGAGGAAAATTCATAACTCCTCTGAAAAATGGTCAGGTATCAAAAGAAAAACTTCAATCTCATGTTTCTACTTACGTTCCCCTTCCACCTTTTCCTGGAAGGTTCGCTAAAACTAATAAGAAGGTGGAAAAAGATAAAGAGATTTTGGATGTTTTTACGAAATTCCAAGTGAACATTTCGCTCATCAAAGCAATCAAGCAAGTTCCTCGTTGCGTGAAGTTCTTGAAGGAGTTGTGTACTAATAAGCATAAGTTAACCGGTAATGAAGTAATGAGTGTGGGGGAAATGCTTCGGTGTTTCTTCAAAAGAAACTTCCACCTAAATTAAAAGATCCCGGTAGATTTACACTTCCATGCATAATTGGTAAAACAGGCTTAGAAAAGCTTTGCTAGATCTAGGATTATCTATTAATGTTATGCATGCTTCAATTTGTAATGCTTTACATCTTGGTCCTTTCAACGAGACCGGTAGAGTTATTCAACTTGCCAATAGATCTAATGTTTCCCCTAAAGGGGTTGTTGCGGATATTCTGGTGCAGGTAAATGGATTAATATTTC
>JAJJMC010005141.1:201732-221819 GCA_023531435.1 Papaver californicum
TCATCCTCGTCTACACCTTTAGTGTTGGGTAGACCATTTTTGAGCACTTCTAGAATAAAGATTGATGTCCACGACGGCACCTTGACTATGGAGTTTGATAGGAGGTCATAAGTTTTAGTATCTATGAAGCAATGTGATGCCTAAGTAATGCTCAATCGAGTTTTCATAATATGTTGGATGCAGGTTAAGGAGTAGCAAGAAGTCTACGGTCGGGATGGCGACGTTAAACCAAGCGCTGAATGGAAGGTAACCCATAGGTTTTGTATTTATCTTTATCTTTTTAGTTTTATTTTTTCTTATCTTTTTATATAATTAGTGCGAATTCTCTACCTTGATTTTATATTGGATGAATCAATTTACATTGAGGACAATGTAAAGTTTAAGTGTGGGGGAGTGGTTAAGCATTTAGATTGTTAGTATTCGCTTTTGTAGGTAGAATTTTTTAAAAAATTGTACATATTTGCATGAAAACCTCCAATTTCAAAGATTTTAGAGTCACTTAGTATACTTTTATCTAAGTTTACAAACGAGTTCTTACACATATAATTGAATTTAGAAGTATTAGAGAACTATATTCGGGTTTCTTAGTTGTTGAGAGGCTAAACCTGACAAAAAGGGACTTAAGCCGCCGGTAGAGAATACAGTATTAGGGAGTTGATCAATCATTTGTGGAAACTACCTATTGTTAATTCAAGCGACGCACCAGACCTTCAACTCTTTGTAGTTGTCTAAAACATTTTCCTTTAGAGTGTGTGTCATCCTACGCTAACTCCGGGTAGAATGATGAGCTACCCAACCTCACACCACTTCAACACTACTTTTTGATCTCTTGAGTGCTAATTCTGTCAATCATGAGGGTGTCATCAGAATTGCTAACTTTATCTTGTAATCTTGTTTGCAGTTGGTACTATTCTCTCGACAAAGCAGCAATAAAAACACATCATCATCAACAAGTGGTGCAACATCAAAATCAAGAAGAAACTTGAATACAATCAAGGTTTGCAAGCAACAAAAAAAAGAAGCAAAATTTTATATCAAAAGTGAATATAAGACAAAGTGCAAAAGAAAGAAAAGCGAAAGATGTAAGTTTTTGAAGTTTATACGATAACAAGGCAATACAAGTTACGAAGAATGAGGTGCTTAAATCTTTTCACCATGGCCATGTTAAATTTAGTTTTATTATTTTTGTAGTTGTTCTCGTTTGTATCATAAATAAAGAAAAAAATATTAAAAAAAATAAAGAGAAAAAAATATGGATTTTAATTTCATAGTGTAGATGGTGAATTTTTGACAATGGCTAGAATTGTAAAATTGTTCTCTGCCAAGTAGAAGGAAAATAAAAGGATGTGCAAATACTTATGCGCATATGCCTAACTCCATAACAAACATAGAATACATATTCTCTACAAATACTCTAAACTGGCCTAACAGCCTCCTAAATACTCATAATATTTATGCCATATCGGGCTAGTCTCAAGTCGCATAAACTCCATGGCGGAATTCCTTGAACTTGCCTCGAGTGCGCATCGATGTTCTAGTAATATCTACTAAATTCGGGAATAGCTAATGCTTAAACCCCAAAACAACACTTTAGCTTAACGCTTCGTTCGCAACAAACTCATCTCAAATTGCTCTTCTGAGCTTAAATGCGCTATTATAGCACCTTGCTTAAATATAAGCCAAAAATAATGTGGCACTCCTCTTGGATGCGCTACAATCAAGAAGCAATGCTACAAAAGACGCATTAAACCTCTAACCTAGGCTAACCTAGGCTAACCTAGACTTTTCTTCTATCAGCGCCAAGTTAGCACCAACTATTTGTCTTAACACCACATTGGCACTAGTTAGCCACCTTAGCGCTAAAAGCGCTAACTTTCCTGGCGCTAACCCTAACACCTGATAAAAGCCAACTAGCCTAACATGGTCTTAACTAGCACATCTTGGCCTAATAAGACCTTAGCTAGCGCGTCACTACCTTAGCACCTTAAATCTAGGACTAAAAGTGTTAACCCTAACCCTAGCGCCAAGGCGCAAACTATCTTGGCTAGCTCTAGCCTGACGCGTCCCTGAGCAACGACCTTATTTGGCTGAGGCGTCCCTGAGTACAATCCTCATTTGGATGAGGCGTCCCTGACCAATGGTCCCATAGGCCTAGCGCTCACGGCATGATGCGTCCCAAAAGCATAGCGCTCCCGTCCTGATGCGTTCCATAATCCTAGCGTTCCCGGCCCAATGCGTTCATGCAAGCTAGAGCACAGCCCTTGGCTCAAATGCATCCCTGCTAAGCTCGAGCATGCCTCTCTTGGATCAAATGCGTCCCTGCAAGCTCGAGCATTCCTCCCTTGGCTCCAATGCGTCCCTACCAGCCTTGGCGTCTCGTATCCTTGGCGTTCTTAGCCTCACAGCTTGGCCCTGCTATCTGTGTCCATCTCCAATGCACCATAGTGGCCTCTGCGCCCCTAGCTTCTCTTATCCGTCTCCAAGGCATATGCATCTCCAGGTATATGCGTCTCCAAGGCCAATACGTCTCCTTGTCTCCAGCGCACCCCAAACTTGGCCCTGCTAGCCTCCGCGTCCAAGCTCCTCAGCGCCTCTAGCCCATCACATCCATGGCCAATGTGCCCTTAGTCTAGCAGGACTATACTTAGCGACTTAGCCAAGAGAAAATTGATATTAAGGCTCTAATGCTAACTAATTGAACTGCTAATTTTAAACTTATTTGACACTAGCTTCCTAGCCTTAGTATAATTGATATTTACTAGAAGCTAGGCATATTGGTCTTATTCATGGGATGTTAGCACTTATCCTTTTATAACTAAAAGAGCAAGCATATTCTTATTTACGCTAAGTAGCTACTACTAGCCTTGCTAGCTACTTCCCTCAGAAATACGCCTTTCTGATCAATATGGGTCCCACATTAAATCTTATATGAATTCTAATAGATATCCTTGCTTATGAAACCCTCTATAACATTTGGCCTCAAATGCCTCTCGGACTTATGATAAGTAACTTCTGAGCTAATACTTATCCAATGAATATGCCATCTTACTTTCAAGCAAGTACATGACCGTTAAACTTCCCAGACTCGACACTAATCAGTCTAACTATCAATCAAGTGAGTCGCACAACTTTCCTCAATGACTTAGAAAGTCATTTGACTTAACTTGACTTAATCAAAACAATAGTTGCTTATGACACCACTATTTCCACGAGATATCAAATACAACAAATGGGGAGATTTTTATTGGGGTATTGTTCTGGCGTTCTACGGAAATCGTAGGTGGTGACACCACCTTTACGAACAAGAAGGTAACAAGTAGTATGCGGTTACAGATCAGTTGAGAGGATGAGAAGTAGTGGTCAGTTGGGTCTTCCTTACTATCCGGGAACTGACCCACTACGATCTCCATAATCATCACTTTTCCACCTCTCCCTAACTTCCACGACTTACGAGAAATCAGTGTGTATCCTTTAAACTATAAATAGATGATTCTCATCTATTCAAAACAAAATAGACAATAAACTCGGTCTGGAAAAACAAAACTTACAAAATTAGGGATTCCTCTCAGAGAATCCATTTTCTTCTTCATACACTATCACACTGATATTTTCTCAAACTTCTTTGCTTCCCTCCCCTAAGACCTACCCAAATCCTTTCTATTTTTGTAATCGAAGCAAGACGTGAACAACCATTTATTGGTTTAGGCTCGTCCTGTTCGAGCTTGATCTCTCGAACCTACTTCAAAGTATGATTATATCGTATATTTTTTTTCACCCTAAAACAATTGGTGACCACAGCGGAAGATCAACCCCTCAATTACAAAATCCAATTTTCAGTTATTCAAAATGGTTGATATTAGGTCCGGAGCGGTTACCATTCCTATAGTCGGTTCAGGTAGTACTGGTGGTGGTGATTCTGAAAACACCCTTATTGCTACCGAGCCTCCTCGTACTAATACTACTACTCCGCCTCCTCTTGGTGACGAGACCGCTGAAGACACCGAAAATACTCAAACTCCATTCAACATAGTCGGTCTGATGAAGATACAAGAAGTCCTTTCCAGAACTCAGGTGGACATGGCCACTACTCAGAAAGAAGTACTTGTTTGCCTCAATACCATGACGGAGCAACTCTTCCCAGAACAACGCCATCGCCTGACGGAGCGAACCAGAACCAACCTCAAAGCAACCACTGATACTGATACGTCAAAGACTCAAAGGAATGATAAAGTTCATATCATTCCTGATCCCCCACCATGGGGGTCCCAACAACCCAATTTTGTTACCCGTGAAGACCTGGAGAGACTCCTATGAAACCATGGCAAGGAGGACTCATCCTTGGTCCATCAACTCCAACCTCCCTACCCGCATGAAATTCAAAGGATCCCTCTGTCGGGAGGTTACTCACCTCCTACTTTCTCATTGTACGACGGTTGAAAACACCAGGAACACCCAGACGACACTCAGCATGGTCGACCTGATGCAAAGACAAAAGTTCATGCCAGAATACAGAAAGACATAGTTAGCACTCAAGAGAGGTACTCACTTGCCTCAAGACTCTAATGGAACAATTCTTCATATAATAGATTTGTCACTAGTTGCAGCAAGCAACGATTTCAACCCTACCAACGTCAACAGTAGCATAACCAATATTTAAAATTATGACGAGATATGCATTCAAAGAGGACAATCAAGGAGCCAACGATCCAATCTTGTCGCCCATGAAGACCTGGAAATAATTTTACAATTTCAAGGCAAAGAGGGACCAGTCTCACATTATCAGCACTAACCTTTTACCTTCTCACCATCCAAAAGATCATTTCACCAGGAGATATCTCTCTCGTTATTCTCCCTTTATAATGGGGGGATAAAAATGTTCAGGTATGAAAAGATTATTCCAGATGTACGACGAATATCCTGGGGACCACATATGCCGAATCAAAGTCTAAAAGTCGTAGAAATATTTGTTGGAGAAGTCGTCTGGTCAGTAAGCACTACAAAATCCGATCATCCATGAGGTCTTGTCGGAACGAATGATTCAAGAGGGAGGCCTCATCTTGGCAAGCGTCACGAATCGAACGCTCACCACTAGCCTCATCCCTAGCTCCAGCCTCAGCCTCAACACCAGCCAAAATACAAGCTCTGATCCACGTCCCATACAAAACTCTACAACAACAACACAAAAGCCAAAGCCAGCTATTACATTCCCAAATTTTCCTTTTTCACGTGGAAACCATTCCATTCTGGTACCAGCCCCTCCCACACCTGTACCAGTATCTTCACTCCGGTACCATTCCCTTCAGAAAGGCGCTACCTACTTCACGCTCATGTGCAACTCCCAGATGATAATAAATCCATGCAATGCCAAGATCAAAATTCTCAGCTTCATCAACAACTTCTTCCCATTTCGAGGACGATTCAAATTTCACTCTGAGGGTGATGGATCATTACAAATCAGCATAAATCGATGGAGTGGTGAAACCCCCCATCATGTAAGTACCCTGGGAGGGTCCTACTGAAAAGGAATCAATGATAGTACCCCATTAGGATACTCAACTAGCACATTCCCTGCTACATTGCCATTCTGCACATCAACGTCGATAGGAACATCACCCTCAACAAGTACGCGAAGGGAGCCTGGATATGGTTTTAAGTATGGGGAGGTATACTATCCAAATCAAAATTAACAGTAACTCTTGTTCATTCCCTAACAAGCTCATCTCTCTAATTTTGGTCATTCCGCCCCTAAAAGTATAGAGGATACATGCATATTTGGTCAAAACATCTCAAACATAAAATTCTTGAGCATAAACCACAAAAACTACTATACATATTCATAAATGTCACACACATTCATTATAGATTGATATTTGAGGTATTTCATGAGCCCAACCTATTACAAGATATTTCACAAAAACCGCGTCAGAAACCGTTTTCACTACTCGGAAACTATGAAGCTGGAAATAATTGGTGATGAATTTGGGCATGGTTCTTATATAAAAAGTATCATATTGGTGTCTAATACAATGTGTTAAACTAGCGCATCAATAGGACCATTGATCTAAGATTTATGGAAAAAACGGCTAGCGGAGTCGAGTCTGAAAACAATCAGAATTTTTCTGGATACTTCCCGATTTCTAATGTTTGGTCGTTTTGACACCCCCAAACAATCTCAAAACCTGGATTACTTCTTACTATGATGTATTAAATTGTTTTCTAATAAGGATATAGGGGTCAATCATCAAAAATGGAGGTCTTATGAAGATTCTAGAGCATTTTCCCCAAGCACTATACTTCTGAAAAATTTTGTGACGGGAATCTATAAAATTCTTTGTGAAATGAGCATGGCTATGCTTATATGAGAATTTGGAAGAGTTCACATGTTCCACCATTATAATAAAGAGTATCAACTTTCTTTATATGGTTCAAAACCAACGGAGGATTCTGGCGTTACTTCATTGCTTACTTCTCCATGGATATCAGTAGATTCAGATTCTTCACAGAGGTCTTCAATGCGGGGCGCCTTGTCCAGGTCTTCATCCTTCAACTTATCCTCATCCTTTATATCCACGGTGTTTCCCAAAGTCTCAGAAGCATCAACATGGAAGAATTATTCATATTCCTCTTCTCACATACTGGGGATTGTCAAAGGCGAAAAAAGTAGTGTCCACTCAAGGGCCCATCACGTGCACATGCTGAAAGAAATAAACCAATTAATCAAGTCATGATGGTCATAGGTTGGGCTCATGAAAGAAATAAACCGATTTATGATTTTCAATGTCCTCTCAAATTCTTGGAAACATGGACCTATGAGGACACCAAAAATTATCTCCTTCCTGGTAGCGAATCCAAGTGAATTACACTTGGGGACTAACACTCCTTCGCTTTTGAAAGCTTAATACAGTAACATCCTTCGACTAGAAGGTATGTTCAGCAACAGTGCTAGAGACAAAACCTATCTACATCAATACCCCAGAAGCCTCCGCCTCTTACCTGATCACATTGCTTCTATTTACTTCAACCACATGATTCTATTGTTGGACATGCTCCGGACTCGGAAGCCACAATCATTTCATCTTAGAACTTGAAGGATACAGTCACCTCAGATTCAGGCTTCTCCTCTCAACTTCTCGAATATTGGTTTACAAGTTGCCAGTCAGAAATTTAGTAATATGCTTGTCATGGAGAAAATCGCACACATGGTCCTCCTGGTACATGTCCTGTCTTATGATACCTGTCCCATCTCCTGGTGCTTGTCATGCTTCCTGGTACATATCCTGTCTCATGGTTCCCGTCATGTATCATGGTACCTGTCCTGCCTCCTGACACCAGCTCGGTCCACTCTCTATTCCCTGATGCTCCTGTAAGTACCTCTTTAATTTACAAATTCAGAAATCGACTACAATCGTTGAAGAACGGGTCAAAACATCCTTCACGGAAAGTGTTCGTCTGTGTCTCTACTATGACATACCAGAAGGGCACCTCAATCAAAGACTTGAGATATGAGATATGGATCTTACACTAAAGTCTATAGGATCTAAAAATTCATACGGGATTACTAATCACATATGTTTACGCATGGTTGGTTGACCTATCCAACATCGAACCGAGTGATTCTTTTGCATATGATAGTTTGTTCTATTGGATTCAACAGTTGGGGTCAAACGTAAAAATCTGACATCGTATGAAACTTCAACAACGAATGGTGTACAAATTAAGGTTTCCAAACGGGATTCAGAAGACTCAGCTTTATAGAGACCTTGTCTTCCCATGGACTTTTATCTTCTTAGACATACCATCCTGTTAGGTCGCACTGCATATCCCAAGAAGACCTCATCAACCTTTCTACGACAAGAGCACTGAATTCCACCGCCAACCTCGCTTGCAGTTCTGATCCACCATCAACTTCTTCTGCCAGTTTCCAATATTTCCAACTTTGCTACTACTAGCTACAACTCAAAGCATCGTCTACGGGTGTCCTGTCTCTCATCTACTGCCGCTTTGCTGACGCTATCACTAACACTTGATTGCTGCATATTCAAAATCTAAGCAAGCACCAGAACCAACTACTTCCTTACAAGAAATTTTAAATCTAAGGCTTGACTCTACATCAAAGATATTGTCTGGAGGAGGCAAAGCTAACAATTGTTTCTTGTTGGACGCCTACATGGAAAACCGATCCAGCTGTCTTAATCCTTTTTTTGAGATGAGCAGACCTGTTTCAAAAAAAAAAAAAACGCCGACCATGCTCCCTCTCTGCTCATGGGAAACCTAGCATTCCTGACAAGAACATGGACATCTACTAATCCGAACTAGGGTTAATGCTATGGGGTACATATCTCAATCTCCGGTAAGATAGAACTAACCAAGTTTCCTCCCCTTCTTAGCGCGGAACGAGTAATATTGCATGGTAAGCACTAGATGGTGGTCTACCAGACAAAATAAAATATGACTTTTATCATTTAATGGTTAGATATTACTAGAAGAGTAGCAGTTGGCTGAGCAATTTTTGTTCTTTCTGCGATTGTACTCTTAGGTATTTGAAGCATTTTTCTTCTACCGTAACAACAAAGTGAAGGTATTTATAACATTAGTTGGTCGTAGAGAGCGTTGACGCAATGCTTCCATCAGAACACTAAGATGGGTGTTGAGGCAGTGGTGCCATCAGAACACTAAGACGAGTGTTGAGGCAGTGGTGCCGTCAAAACACCAAGACGAGTGTTAAGGCAGTGGTGCCATCAAAATACTAAGACGAGTGTTGAGGCAGTGGTGCCGTCAAAACACTAAGACGAGTGTTGAGGCAGTGGTGCCGTCAAAACACTAAGACGAGTGTTGAGGCAGTGGTGCCATCAGAATACTAAGACGAGTGTTAAGGTAGTGATGCCGTCAGAACATAAGATGAGTGTTGAAGTAGTACTGCCGTCAGAATACTAAGATGAGTGTTGAGGCAGTGGTTCCATCAGAAGACGAGTGTTGAGGAAGTGGTGCCGTCAGAACACTAAGATAACTGTTGAGGCATTGGTGTCGTCAGAACACTAAGAAGAGTGTTGATACGGTGGTGCCCTCAGAACGTTAAGATAACTGTTGAGGCAGTGGTGCCGTCAGAATACTAAGATGTAAACTCGTATGTAACTTCTATGTAAAGTTGTATAGATATTTTAGTGAGTAAATATTGTTCAATTGAGCGTGAATATTAACATGAGTTAACTTTTGGGAATCCAGTTGCGGGATATAGCACCAAATGGTACTCAAATTGCTTCATACTAGTGAACAATCCATTTAGGTGCTTGAGATTTTTTATGTAAGAACCATAGAACTTCGGGGAACGTCACAATAAACATCAGTAATATTCTAATGATTTTTTTTTACAGTGATGAATGTTGGTTTCATCAAGTAATTTAGTCGTATATGTAGTTGCTCTGATAAGCTCTGTCATACATATTTAAGGAGACAATGATGCGCACCTGCCTTATAATTCTTCTGCAGAATTCTGAGGTTTAATATTGACGAAAAATAAAATAACAAGGATTAGTTGTTAGATATTACCAGAGATATTGTAGTAAGCTTGAACTCTGAATATCTTCATGTTAATGGATCTACAAGTTATGGATGATTGACAAGGATATATAGAGGCACAATATCATCATCAGGGATGCAGCATCAGTAATTCAGGTTTGTAAGTAAGAGCATACAAGTCCACATGGTAGGCCAAGAAAGATAGGAGGCCACGACTGGGCGGATAAGAAGAGGGTCTTGACTTGGACGGACAAGTTAGAGATTGTATATTTACAGAAAAGTGAAAGACCATCTCTTTCTCGGACTTGGTAATTTTAGGGAATAATTATTTATATTCTTTTCTTTGCTAGCATCATCTGCTCTTGGGAGGATGAATTTGACTTCATTGTTTGTCTCCAATTGGCAGTCTAGTGTTGTTGAAGAAGACGTAAGCAGTGGTGTAGCCCCACTCTTATCAGGATAATGCTAGTGAGAGGTCTTGTTGTTATTATTGTTGTTGATCAAATACTCTGGTCGAAGGAGATGACTGCATTAAATCCCTAAAACTGAAGAAGCCTTCAGTCCCCATGTGTAGATATTTTGGCCTGCTATTAGAAGAGGGATGATTTGATAGTATCACCATAAGTCCATGCCTCTAGGATATGATCAGGCAAGGGAAGCCAGGAAGGTTGACATCTCCTATGGTTGTTGTTATCTTTACGTGTTAAGGCTGGAGCAAGAACTTGAATTGAAGTTAGAGTCCTCGTTGGTGCTCGGGAAGTTGAGTCGCAGCTGGGACGTTTTTATGAGCATTGACTGAATGAATTTTACCCTTCTGGATGTGATGATGATATGCTTGGAACGTTCATATGGGTGAATTTCTTTGGAGACGTCGGGGGTGAAGAGAATGAGTTGAAAGGTGTCCAGTTGCTAACGTGGTGCTACAGGTGTCTTCAAAGATTATATTCCCTGAGGCGTCTCTTGAGTTATCTTCTGAATCCTTGATTGTCATAAGGGATGGGCTACGGTGAGCAGTCCCCTGTCACACTTCTTTCTGGTTACTGAAGTTGCATTTTATGGAGTAGAATTTGGATGCGTGTCAGCCTTGTCAGGGGGTTGTAGACGCCGATCAGATCTGACGACGTACTTGGAAGAGGTGAAGATACATTTGCGGCATGTCTTTGGAGAATAAAGGGCCTTGTCAAGGTTGTGATTCTCTGGTTGACCATCTCTTATAGGCTAGAGAGGTTCTTGACAGCGAGGGGATCTTGTGCAAATCCTCAGTCCCCAAGTGTGGTTCTTCTGATCCTTCGGATGCAGTTGTTGAAGATGATGTTCCAAGTGGTGTTGTTGCGTAGGATGCCAATGCAATGAAAACTACACCAATGGAGTATCCAAACGCTGGAGTTAACTTTGATTTTGAGTTTGTCAGGACCCAAATCTTGGAGGAAGCTGAGATGGATAAGCTTGTTGTTGGATGGCTTTGTTTTCATATGAGAGCCTTTCAGGAGAACTTGAAGGAAGTAGGTGCGTCTTCGGCTTAGAAGCGATTACTAAGACGATAGACGATGTTGAAAGACTATCGTGAGAGTTGAGGCTTGCAATTGAAGCCCTTGCACAGGCGGAGAGAACATATGTTGATGGTGCTGAACCAGTCTTCAAAGATTTTTTCTAAGTAGTAAGTTTTGATGGTTTTTATGTGTCTCTGAGATACCCAATTTTTTGTGGTTTTATTTTGGGATTTTGAGTATGTAGATTTTGAATGGTTTGTAAGTATTTTCTAGAGAGATAAATAATACTTTGTTCAATTAAGTAAATCGAAATCCTAAGTATGAATGCAAAGCACTGCAAACATTTTGGAGGAATTAAAAACGTCGCGTAAAAACAGAGAAATATTGCTAGGGGTGGTAAAGTGCTTAAGCCTTGACAGCTTTGTCAGGGGTGGTGAAGTGTTTGAGCCTTAACAGTTTTAAACCAATTATCGCGTACGACTACCCTTGTTGGCTTATCAGTATCGACGAGCTTGTAGTATCCACCTAATATAGTTTCAATAATCAGATGTGGCTTTTCTCCATGAGAGGCAGTAGTATCTCCGATTTGGAAAAGGGTTGGGTTTCATTATCTCAGGTTGATGACACATTTTAAGGATGATTGGGTTATTGGTCTTAATATTCTCATTAGAGACGACCCTTATCCATTTGAAAAACTTTTGAAAAGGATCAGTTTCTCATTCATATCGTCAAGGCACGTTGAGGTTGATATTCGGGTCAAGTCCCCAAGCCTTGATGAGACATGGGACAACTGGTCGTAAACAGAGTTGCTGGACAAAACTTACTTGTAGGAAAAATCCATGGGCGTACAACATCATCTCTCCTCTATGAAATTGTCTAGTGTCCAGATCCGTCGTTTGGTGATGTTCTGGAGGTTCTGCTGGCTTGTTGGCGCCTAAAGAAGGGTCCCTTGGTGACAATTTCTCCAGATATGTGTCAATCCATACCTTGTTTTTGTGGATTCACGGAAATCCCAGAACCATGTCATAGTCTGGATCTACATGGTTATTGCTGATGAAGTGGTAGCAGACACCCCTGGAGTCCAATGCGGTTCCCGTTAAGCCCGATTTTGTGCCCAAAGCCCCATTCCCACAAATTCTAGTACCAACTAGGAAGGAATCCAACTTTAATGATATGTTGGAGATTTCTAAGCAAGTCAACATCAATCTTCTTTTATTAGATGCAATTAGGAAGATTCCTACTTATGCCAAGTTCCTTAAGGATCTTTGTATGCGAAAGCAAAATATTAGTGTACAGAAGAAAGTCTTTTTATCTAGTCATATAAGTTCAATTATCCAGAATACCACAACTCCTAAGTACAAAGACTCAGGTGCCCCTACCATTTCTTGCACAATAGGTATCTACCTTTTAGAGAAAGCGTTACTTGACTTAGGAGCCAGTGTGAACTTACTCCCGTACCATGTGTACCTACAGCTAGGACTTGGTGAGTTAAACCCTACCCAGATAACATTACAGTTAGCTGATAGGTCTGTGAAAATTCCTCGCGGTATCATGGAGGACGTTCTTATCGAGGTCGACAAGTTTATTTATCCATTTGATTTTGTTTTCCTAGATACCCAACCTATCCCCGACCCCGAGAACCAGATACTTGCGATATTAGGTCGCCCATTTTTAGCTACATTAAATGTGATCATTAACTGCCAGAATGGTATTATGAATTTCTCTTTTGGTAATATAACTATTGAGATGAATATATCCAATATTAGTAAGTAACCCTTTGAGCTAGATGACATGTGCATTGAGGAGATGAAGATGATAGAAACTTTAGTTCAGGATTCATTACCAAACATCTTGTACGAAGATCCATTATAGAGTTGTTTATCCCATTTTGGCTTAGATTTTAACGATGATAGCACCATTGATCAAGTGAATGCTCTGTTAGACTCTACCCCCTAGTTAGATACTAATAGATAAAAAGCTAAGTTCGAACCACTACCAGTTTTCAAGTTTGACCTAATTCCTTCTCTAGAAGAGCCCCCAAAGTTGGACCTTAAAAAATTACTAGATACCCTGAAGTATGTGTTTTTAGGCCCATCTGAGACTTTTCCTGTAATTATAGCATCCAAATTGGATAGTGATCAGTAAAGTAGGCTAGTGACCATTCTTAAATACAATAAGGAAGCTTTAGGGTGGACCTTAACAGACATTATGGGTGTAAGTCTTACTGTTTGTATGCATTAGATTTATTTAGAGGATGACACCAAACTTTCCAAGGAGATGCAACATAGACTTAACCCTAACATAAAAAAAGTAGTTCAAAGTGAGGTCCTTAAGTTGTTAGATGCGGGTATTATCTACTTCATTTCAGACAGTAAGTGGGTCATCCCCGTTCAGGTTGTTCCCAAGAAATCAGGTATCACTATAGTCTAGAATGATAACAATGAGTTAATCCCAACCCGAGTGACGACGGGGTGGCGTTTTTATATTGACTATAGAAAATTGAACAATGTCACAAGGAAGGACCACTTTCCCCTTCCTTTCATCGATCAAATACTTGAGTGATTATCTTGACATAGTCATTATTGCTTGTTAGATGTCTACACTGGTTATAATCAGATTGTTATTTCCCCAGAAGACCAAGAGAAAACCACTTTTACCTGTCCTTTTGGTATCTTTGCTTATAGACGCATGCCTTTCGGATCGTGTAATGCCCCTGCGACTTTTCAGCCTTGCATGATGAGCATATTTTCTAACATGGTATAACGGTTTTTAGAGGTCGTTATGGATGATTTTTCAGTATTTCGTTCATTTTTTGATGAGTGCTTGCATCATTTGACATTAGTGTTGACTAGGTATAAGGAAAAGAATTTAGTTCTTAATTATGAGAAATGTCATTTAATGGTTCGATCATGAATTTTTTTCGGGCATATCGTATCTTCTAAGGGTATAGAGGTATACAAAGCCAATTTGACCTTATTAAGAATTTACAGGTTCCCAAAACCGTAAGAGATATTAGGTCATTATTAAGGCATGCAGGTTTTTATCGTCGATTCATTAAGGATTTTAGCTTGATTTCTAGACCTTTTTGCAATTTACTTTCAAAAGATGTTAAGTTTGTCTTTGATGATGCTTGTTTAGAAGCTTTTGAGAAGCATAAGACTTTACTCACTATCGCCTCCACAGTCCAAGCACCTAACTGGAAACTACCCTTTGAGATCATGTATGATGCTTCAGTTTATGCTATTGGTGTTGTGTTACGTCAGCGAGAAAACAAATTACTTCATGTGATTTACTATGCCAGTAAAAATCTGAATGATGCCCAACTGAACTATACCACCATAGAGAAAGAACCGTTAGCCATTTTTTTTCCTTAGACAAGTTTAAATCATATCTCTTAGGTTCTAAGGTCATAATATTTACTGATCATGCTGCTTTGAAGTATCTTCTGTCCAAGAAGGATACTAAACCTAGATTGATTAAATGGATCCTTTTTTTACAAAAAATTTCTCTAGAAATTAGAGACAAAAAGGGTGCAGAAAATGTAGTAGTATACCACTTGTCTAGGCTTGTTGTTGATTCCCCTGATAATTCCCCTCCTGTGAGAGATAGTTTTCCTAATGAACAACTTTTTATTGTTTCCCGATTACCTTGGTTTGTGAATATAGTAAACTATCTTTTTACTGGTCGAATGACCCAACATTGGGGTAAACAAGATCGTTCTAGGTTTTTAACTGAGTTAAGCATTTCTTTTGGGATGATCCTTATCTGTTTAAGTATTGTCCAGATCAAACTATTAAGAGATGTATACCTGCGAGTGATCAGTCCCGTATTATTTCCTTTTGTCATGATCATGCTTGTGGGGGTCACTTTAGTGTTAAGAAGACTGCTGCTAAGGTATTGGAGTGTGGATTCTACCGGCATTCGTTGTTTAAAGACTCCCACAGTTACTATGTTTCTTGTGATCACTGCCAGAAGTTAGGAACTATTTTCCCGTAGAAATATGAAGCCTTTGAACCCTATTTTAGTGATTGAGGTCTTTGATATATGGGGCATTGATTTTATGGTTCATTTTCCTAATTCTTTTGGTTATTTTACATCCTTTTCGCTTAGACTATGTGTCTAATTTGGTTGAGGCGGTTTCATGTAAAACAATCGACCACAAGGTTGTGGTCCCGTTTTTGAATGATAACATATTTGCACGTTTTGGCACACTGCGAGCTATAATTAGTGATGAAGGGTCGCACTTTTATAATCGATCATTTGGGCTTTTGATGAAGAAATATTGTATTACCCATAAAGCAACTACCTCATATCACCCACAGACTAGTGCTCAAGTAGAGGTTTCCAACAAGGAGATTAAACAAATTTTAGAGAAAAAAGTTAATCCTAATAGGAAAGACTGGTCTTTGAGGCTTACTGATAACATATGGGCTTACCATACTGCGTTTAAGACCCCCATTGGAATGTCACCTTATTGTTTAGTTTTTGGAAAATCATATCACCTGCCCATCGAGTTAGAACTTAGAGCATATTGGGCTGTTAAGCAGGTTAAAGTTTCACTTGACAAGGCAGGAGCTCACAGGAAACTCCAGCTCAATGAGTTGGAAGAGATTCGTAGAGCTGCATACAATAGTGCTAAGGAGTATAAGAATAAAATGAAATTTGTGCATGATAGAAATATTTTAAGAAATTCCCTTTCTCCAGGTAAAAAATTCTTCTGTATGATACCCGCTTGCACCTCTTCCCCGGGAAGTTACGTTCTAGAGGGATGAGTCATTTTTTAGTTCGTACTGTTTTTCCTCATGGTGTTATTGAGATTGAGACACTGGATGGTAGTAGTTCTTCAAAGGTTAACGGTCACAGAATGAAGCCTTTTTTAGAGCCTTTTCCTATAGGTGATGTTAAGGATTGACCATCAAGGTTGTTGTGGTACATTATTAAGCTTTTGCAGGTTTTTGTTGTTATTTTTTTGTTTTATTCTCCGGAGAAGGATTATTACGCTTCACTCAGGTAATATCTTTTTGAATTACCTCTTTATTCCTCTAGTTACCTATATTTTTGGTATTGCACTTTAATTTGAAACATTGAGGACAATGTTAGATTTAAGTTTGGGGGTAAGGGAGTGTAACACCCGGAATTTTCGCATGACGCTGACTTAGGGATGCGTCATGGCATGGGATGAAGCTTCATCCTAAGCTTATAAATCTTACTCAGATATGCATTAGGGTGTGGATGCCTTGACCTCGAATTATTGTGCTAAGGCCCTATTACGCGTGATGCATGATTGAGAATGCATCACTGAGCTAATGTTGCGTACTGAGAATGCATTATAGTTCTAAGGCACTATTATGCCGTGATGCATGATTGAGAATGCATCACTGAGCCAATGTTGCATACCAAGAATGCATTATAGTGCCAATGCACTATTATGCCGTGATGCATGATTGAAAATGCATCACTAAGCCAATGTTGCGTACCGAGAATGCATCATAGTGCTAATGAACTATTATGCCGTGATGCATGATTGAGAATGCATCACTGAGCCAATGTTGCGTCCCGAGAATGCATTATAGTGCCAATACACTATTATGCCGTGATGCATGATTGAGAAGGCATCACTGAACCAATATTGCGTACCGAGAACGCATTATAGTGCTAGTGCACTATTATGCCGTGATGCATGATTGAGAATACATCACTTAGCCAATGTTGCGTATCGAGAATGCATTATAGTGCTAAGGAACTGTTATACCGTGATGCATGATTGAGAATGCATCACGGAGCCAATGTTGCGTATGGAGAATGCATTATAGTGCCAACGCACTATGATGCTGTGATGCATGATTGAGAATGCATCATTGAACCAATGTTGCGTACCGAGAATGTATTATAGTGCTAAGGCACTATTATGCCGTGATGCATGATTGAGAATGCATCACTGAGCCAATTTTGCGTACCGAGAATGCATCATAGTGTTAATGCACTATTATGCCGTGATGCATGCCCGAGAATGCATCACTAGAAAGTGCAGTAGATGAACGTCACATATCCTCCTTATATCCACTTATATAAATGCAAATAAAACATATATAGGGAGGAGGTGTTGGTTGGAAATAGATGATGCTTAGCTATGCTAACCAGGAAGCAAAATAGCCTTAGCTATGCCAACCATTTAGCGGATTAGCTTAGAGGCGCCAACCAGTTAGCGGATTAGCCTAGAGGCGCCAACCAGTTAGCGTTTTTTCCTAGAGGCGCCAACCAGTTGGTTTTCCTAAGGTGCACTCGATGGATGTCACTTTCCTTTCTTTTATTTATTTGTAAAAATGCGAATAAAACATGTATACGGAGGGAGCTTTGCTTGAATGTGCATGAGCAGTAATGCACATATATATGCGATGTAGCCTATATGTTGGAGCATACTTGATGTTTAAGCATCAATATGCTAGTAGCTTAGCCCATAAATCTTGAATTATGCGAAAGCATCATTCAATCATGTTGTCTACTCGAGAACACATATTTACATAGTAAATAGCGATAGTTATGCACAAGCTAGTGCATACCTTGCGAAAGTCCTTCGGCCTATACGGTCTAGGCTTTGCTTGGCCTTTGGACTTGCTATGAAGTGGGAATTGATGCTGGCTTTGCCTTAATAGGCTTAAGTTGCTTGTTCCTTTCGAATTGACACTTTGATGAACTACGGTCATGCTTGATCCCTTCAAGGTACGGGTTAGGTATGTAGGAAGACGCAATGCATTGCATTGAGGTGCAGCACCTTGTCGCTCATATCATCTAATTTAGAGGTGATTGCGACATTATAGTAACTTATATCATCTGGCTTGGCAATGCTAAGTTAAGAGATGATTGTTGCCACACATGATGAGGTAGTTGCAATTCCATTCGGTGGATTATTCATACTTCCTATCAACCGTTACGGCATGGAATGGCATGTGCCTGGATGTTGCACCATTGGCAAGAGCAAGACCAGTGCAGACTCCAGCGTATGATCGAAACTGAATTGATGAAGTGAAAAATTAGGCTTGAAATGGCCTAGGTGCTAGTCCAAGGCATGAGTTAGGCCTGGATAATGATCGTAATTATGTGATGCTTGCCAAAGGCATTCACCATTGGCTTTAATGGTCATGTACCCTTTGTTGAATAAGGGTGAGTTGGAACGATATGGAAACTACGTTCCGAGTACCATGCTTGCAAAGCATGCTTGGAAAGGAAAATATACCTGCATACGCAGCGAGAAGTTAAGCTTTAAGGTCCGGTTACTGTCTTTTAAGCCACGCATCAGGGAATTTTGGCCTGCCCAGCGTATAGCGCCGGAGGCGGAATTTTCCGGTCTGTGACAGGGAGAAACTTTTAGTGCAATAATAAAACTCCAAAATTTAGAAACTTGTGAACAATTCAGAATGACACTAACCATTCTAAGTAGATGGAAACATAGCTCTTGTCTATAAGAATTGGTGTGCCCAGCTAAATGGTCTATTCATAAAAGGATAAAGCTCAGGTGTTAGAAATAACATGATAGTCGTCACCATATATCAGCGTCGTCACCATGTCACGTTATGTTTTTAATTTTACATCTTTATGTGTTTCTTTAAGTGATTTGGTGGGTCACTAGTATCGCCTTGTTGTCACCACTAGGATGAAGTAGTCTGATTGAGATCAAGCCCCATTTTTGTATTTTATTTTTGTTCGAACCAAAAAAAAGACACTTGGATAGCAATATGTGTGTGTTCTCCATGTCTTCATCGCCTAAGCAAGCGTGGAACGCAGGATCCATGGAAACTATCATGTAATTTGCTTACAAGGAGCATGCGCTTAGATTCAAAATATCTAATCATATTTCCGACAGATAAAAAATAATGATAATAATAATAATAAATAATAATAATAATAATAATAGTAAACGCACCTGGAAACCATCAAATACCTGGTCAAACCATCTCAAACGCCATCACCCGGAAACGCACCAAATACCTGGATAAGTGCGAGGCCCACGGATACGGACTCGGAGTGTTGGCTTTCACGACCCTAGGCGAAATAGGAGAGGACACTATAATTTTTGTAAAGAGGTTGCAGAACTGTATAGCTAGCTTTGATTACAACCACAAAATTGGTAACTCTCTTTTCTTCAGATTAGAGTTAGCTATCCAAAAAGGAGTGGGAGCCCAGCTTGTGGCTAGGCTTCCTCCTGGTTCAGTGTAATTACCTTTTTCATCCAATAAAATCCTCGTCATAATAGTAATAATAATAATAATAATAAATAATAAATTGGGTCATAGATGGCTTGACCAGGATCAAGATTTCCTCAAAGCGAACCCCAAATATGGGCTCAACGAATCAATTGGGCCTCGACAGTTCCGGGCCGTTTTGTCCTACAAACTTGGTATTCCTTTGTTCGCGGAGAACAGTGTATGCTCTTGTTGTGGTAGAGGTATGGATGTTTTTGGTGACCATGCTCTTTACTGCGCTAGTGAGTTGGGGCTCAAATTCAGACATGACATGGTCCGAGACGTGGTCACTAACATGTGCTTCAGGGCAGGCGTGTCGGCGTGGAAAGAGGCACTTTTGGGCTTCTTGTCCGACGATAAGCATTCCCTACGGCCAGCGGATATCCTTGTATATAATTGGGAGAATGGGAGGGATGTAAGCTTCGACATAACTGGTGTATCCCCTTTCACAGGTGGATAGAGAGTCGCCTTTTTGCATGGTTAAGAAATCTCGAACGTTATTACCCGGAAACGCACCAAATACCTGGACAAGTGTGCGGCTCACGGGTACGGACTGGCTGTGTTGGCCTTTACGACCCTAGGCGAATTAGGAGAGGACCCGATAGTTTTTGAAAAGAGGTTGTAGAACTGTATAGCTAGCTTTGATTACAACCACAAAATCGGCAACTCTCTTTTCTTCAGACTAGGGTTAGCTATCCAAAAAGGAGTTGGAGCCAGCTTGTGTCTAGGCTTCCTTCCGTTTCGGTGTAAATGCATTTTCCATCCAATAAAATTTTCGGTTTATAATAAAAATAATAATAATAATAATAATAATAATAATAATAATTATTATTATTATTAT
>JAJJMC010005141.1:224341-241810 GCA_023531435.1 Papaver californicum
TAATAATAATAATAATAATAATAATAATAATAATAATAATAATAATAGAGAGGAGGAGACAAGTGCTCTGCGAGGGAAGAAAAGGGGGAAGCAGGGGAAGATTCAGCGAAGGAAGTGTGCATGGTTTCAGATGGAGATCTCTTCTTTCTTCTAAGGTATGACAATTTCTTTCTCGTCTCTTCTTCTTCGTATGACAAGAATACAGGATTTAGTTTTAGGTCTACATTTGTATACACAGACTTAGTAGGACGTGTTCTTTCTAGGGTTCCAGCGGAAATTGTCTCAGATTGTAATTTTGATTGTAAAAATTGGTCTTTTGCTGCTTTGCTGGGTATCCTTTACAGCCTCAACTTCTTCAATTTTCTCCTTTATCTTTCTTTCACTATGCCAAGAAATAGATATTCATATGTGTCTCAAGACTCAGTAGACAGGGTGGAAGGGGTTCTGCATTGCGATACCATGTTTCAATGCCCCTTCAGGAAATTAGATGGGTGCAACAACGGAGTTGGGGGTATGGGTCTGAGTAGAACTGGGTTCTACAGACATCTGCATGACAGACATCTCCCAATTGAGGAGGCCAAACACATCTGCAGAGATAGGATTAGCACTGATTTAACAGTATATTGTTCTTGGGAATATGTCCTTTCCAACTTACAGATGTGGCTTTGTACATAGTGTATGCACATTTACTCATGAAGAAGGCCTTGTCGTTTGCATAATGGAAACATCATTTATAGGCCATACAATGGCTCTTCTGCAGATTTCCTAATACATGGCATTGACAAACCCTTATCTTCCAACTCTGAGCCTTTGGATACAGTGGAACCTGCAGCACCTGAAGTTTTATCTGTGGACATGCTTAACCTGGTCTTGTAGAAGAAATACACCACTGTAGCCAGCATACTAGTCGTGTCGTCAGCCAACCAAAATAATTCAAGTTCTTACTTTACTAATATAGGTTATAGTATAATAATAAGAACAAGTTCGTTCCCACAGAGAGGCAGGTGATTGTTAATTACTTTCGATTACTTATGTAAACAGGAGGGGGGGGGGGGGTTTGGTTGTGATTATAACTAAATTATACTAAAGCAAAAAGATTAAAACGAATACCAGAGATAAAGAACATTGGTTAGAGAATTCATCTTCCATCTTCCAACATGTTATCAACCAAATCATAGTCAACATTCATGCACTCTCAATATCAATAACCCTAAAGCATCTTATCGCAGGCTTACTCCGGAAAAATTCCTATTATCATCAAAGGCGCAAGAGCCACTCTTTGAATCCTTTTCACCGAATAACTTGGCGCAAGAGCCACTCAAGCTTAACCCAATGAAAGCAATGGTCTTTGTGAGTTGAGGTTATTCTAAGCAACCCGGCGCAAGAGCCACTCGGGTTTAACATAGGTCACGCTTCAACACATAATTGCATGGCAACATCCCGTCGTTAACAACTATGTTATACTACTTGTAACAATGGTCTTTTGACAATTCCAGATCTCAAACCCCAGTTTAGCTATAGATGTACATGCATGCTCATCTAATTCACGACTTAAACAAACAAGCAATCCATCATACAAGGCATTATAAACGGTAGAACATGAGCGATATTGAAGAGATTATGAACATATGAGGATGAGCCATTCAATTGATAAACATATTTTCCAACTTAGGACTAATCCCTAACCAATAAGAAAAGTTTAGTTCATCATGGATTTCTCAAAATCCATGGAAAATAAACAAGAAAGCAAGTAAAGCAAACCCTCGGTATTGTGATGATCAATTGCTCTCCAAGCCGTTCTCCTTGTGTTCTTCAAGTATAAAAGATGTCTTATTAATGTCTTGGATGTCTCTTTATATAGTATCCACGAAATATAGGTTTTTAATGCTTCCGGGACCATGTTTTCCATGTTTTAGAAGCCCACACACGTGCCAAAACTCCCCATTTTACGGTTGGGTTCGAGCCAATAACCCAATCGTAACTCTAGCACAAAAATATCACCCAAAAACACCCAGTTTTACGGTTGGGTTCGATCCAAGAAACCCAACTGTAACTCTGTCACAAAAATTCGCTCCAAACTTTCCCAGGTTTACGGTTGGGTTGGAGCCAAAAACCCAACCGTAATTCCTCCTCGATACTTTTTTGTACTTCACTATTTTGATCATATCTCCCTCATCTGGTGTCCGATTGACCTCATTCTTTTTGGGTTGCCTTCGTCTTTCAATTATCTACAAGATGGAAGTGACAAAATCTTCATGATTTTTCAACCAATTTTACGGTTGGGTTGAGAGTCTAGACCCAACCGTAAATCTTTCTGGAATTTGCCTTCAAAATCAACTTCTTTTACGGTTGGGTTTTGGGGTACTTTCCCAACCGTAAATATTCCTAGAACTATTGTTTAAAAGTTGTGTTTCCATCCTTTAACCTCTTATTTTTATGCCGGAATGAACTACTTTCATCTTCTTTGGTTGAGTATACTTCAAAACTCCTAAGAAACTCATAAACAAACAAAATCAAAGCATAATGATATGAAAACTAACAAGAAATCAATGAATTAGAGTATCGAAATAGTGCAAAATAATGCACCTATCAAATTCCCCCACACTTTCCTTTTGCTAGTCCTCGAGAAAACTACAAATCTAAACTAACCTAAACTACAACAACTCCATTTCGTTGAGGATACGGTTACACTTAGCATGTGTAACAAGCCTTTAAACCCCTAGGTGTCCCTAGTGGACGTGTTATAGTCTCGTGAGGGTTTACAAGAGGTATACCCACAAAACCTAATTTCCAACTTCAAAACATTCAAGAGCACATGCATCCAAAGAGCTACGAAGGCATAAAGTTTCTGCACACTAACAATAAGAAGTTAGAAGTATAAAGAACATTATTCTCATGATTAACCCTTGAGTTAGGAGAAAACCACCATGTGAAAGGATCCATGTTCGAGAGTGACCGAATATTTCTGCCTCACCAACAAGATTTTATGAATTTGACACTCAAAAGACGCACTTTATGGTTCTCACATGTGTGCAGGCAGGAATGAAGATAGAAATCCTACACACGTTGAATGGTAGGAAGGAAAGATAACCTTCTGAATCATATGAAGATGTTATCCCATAGAACGTGGGACGAAAAAGAACCCCTTTTTGTTTTTCTAGTGACCTCTAATAAAGGAAATCAATCACTACGCGAGGATTGGAATGCTTACTTACCTTCTCATCTGATCGGCAATCAGCACCATTCTCACAGCATCCAATAGAAACGTCTTCGGTCTTCAACTGTTGATGATGAACTCTTGAACTTCGTAGAACCTTGACACTTTGTAAATCTTTTCCTCAATTTCTTGTTGTTTGAAAATTCTTTATAGATTTCTTCTTCCCCTAGGCCTATTGATTGAATACCAATAACAAATATACACTAAAGCAATGATAAGCTTCTTTTTTTTTATTTAATGAATGAAAAATAAATAATGAAACTACTATGGCCGTGGGATAAAGACTTTACCACTTGATTCTTCAACACATGTATTGCCTTGATATCATGAACTTCACTAACTCACATCTTTTGATTTCATTCGCTCTTGTACATAAGTCTTCAACATTTATATAAAATATTTTTTCTTTCTTGAACGGTTGCTTGTAAACCTTGAATTTCTTCGACTTTCCTTCAAATTTTTGATGTTCTGCTTGTTGATGATGATATGTTTCTATGGACCTGTTGTTGTCGAGAGAATGGTTCCAACTGCAAACAGGACTACAAGATAGAGTTAACAATTCTGATGACA
Source organism: Papaver californicum (assembly GCA_023531435.1). Classification (NCBI taxonomy): domain Eukaryota; kingdom Viridiplantae; phylum Streptophyta; class Magnoliopsida; order Ranunculales; family Papaveraceae; genus Papaver; species Papaver californicum. The sequence goes on from JAJJMC010005141.1 coordinate 228,129, forward strand.
CCCTCATGATTGATAGAAATAGCACTCAAGAGATCAAAAAGTAGTGCTGAAATTGGTGCGAGGTTAGGTAGCTCATCATTCTACCCGGAGTTTGCGCAGATGACACACTCTAAACAGACAACTGAAGGTTTGGTGCCTCACTCATGGGTATTGAATGATCAACAACTGTAATACTGTATTCTCTACCGGCAGTTTAATTCTATTTTTGTCAGCTCTAGCCTCTTAACAACTAAGAACTCCGAATATAGTTCTCTAATACTTCTAAGTTCAGTTGTTTCAGTTAGAACTCCGTATGTAAACGTAGCTAGAAGTATACTAAGTGACTCTAAAATCTCTAAAAGATGAAGGTTTCATGCAAATGTCTACAAAAGTTTTAAAATTCTACCTACAAAAGCAAATACTAAAATCTCTATATGCTTAATTACTCCCCCACACTTAAACTTTACATTGTCCTCAATGTAAATTGATTCCTACAATGTAAAATCAAGATGGGAAATCCTAACATGATATGAAAATAAAAACAAAAAGATGGAGATAGAAATTTGAAACCAATGGGTTGCCTCCCATTTAGCGCTTAGTTTAACGTCTTCAGCCCGACTTGACATTCCTTGCTACTCCTCCAGAGGCAGTGCATCTATTTAATTGATCTCAACTCTTTCAGGTTCAAACGCCTCATAATAAGGCTTCAAACGATGCCCATTCACTTTAAGCTCCTTCCATGTTAACAAGCTACGAATCTCCACTCAACCATGAGTAAAAACGTTACACACAACACAGGGTCCTATCCAACGAGACTTTAATTTTCCAAGAAATAAATGAAGGCGAGAGTTAAACAAGAGAACTTTCGGTCCAACACTAAACTGTTTTCTAGAAATCCTACTATCATGAAAAGCCTTTGTTTTCTCCTTGTAGATTCGTGAACTTTCATATGCATCATTATGAATCTCTTCCAATCTCAATTGAAGCTTCCTTTATTTACCAGCCCCATCCATCTCCATGTTGCATTATTGAATAGCCCAAAAAGCCTTATGCTCAATTTCAACAGGAAGATGAAAAGGTTTACCTACACAAGTCTATATGGGGACATCCCAATAGGAGTCTTATATGTTGTTCGGTATGCCCATAATGCATCATTGAGACGTAAACTCCAATCCTTCCTTGATGGATTCACTGTTATCTCTAGGATGGACTTCACCTCTCGATTAGAGACTTCTGCTTGCCCGTTTGTTTGTGGATGATACGCGGTGGCAATCTTGTGAGATATGTTATACTTTTTCAACAAACTATGGAAGAACTTGTTTCTAAAGTGTGATCCCCCATCGTTGATTATGGATTTTGGAGTTCCAAACCTTGCAAAAATCTGTTCTTTAACAAAATCTGTAACCACTTTAGAATCATTAGTAGAGGTGGCTTTAGCTTCCACCCATTTCGAGACATAATCAACAGCGAGTAAGATATAGAATTTACCAAAAGAATTAACAAAAGGACCCATAAAACCAATGCCCCATACATCAAAAATTTCAACAAAAATGATAAACTTCTGTGGCATTTGATTTCGAGCACCTAGATTGCCCGTTCTTTGACATCTATCACAAGTTGTGCAAAATACATATGCATCTTTAAATAAAGTGGGCCAATAGAACCCACTCTCAAGTACCTTCAAAGCAGTTCTCTTTACCCCAAAGTGTCCTCCACAAGCATATGAATGGCAAAAAGACAAGATAGAGTTGTATTTAGATTCGGGTACGCACCTTCGCATAATTTGGTCTAAACAATGTTTCCACAGGTATGGATCATCCCATATATATTGATTCGCTATCTTTTTAAGTTTGTCTCTCTCAGCACGAGATAAATCTCTTGGGATTTGTTTAGACACTAAATAATTCACAATATCTGCATACCATGGTTCTGAAACTGTAACTAATAAGAGTTGTTCATCTGAAATCTTTCACATAACGAGATAGCTTCTTCATCTACAGTAAGACGACCCAAGTGATCCGCAACGGTATTCTCAATTCCTTTCTTGTCTTTAATTTCGAGATCAAATTCTTGTAGGAGTAGTATCCATCGAATGAGCCTTGGTTTCGCCTCCTTCTTTATAAGTAAGTACCTAAGTGTTGCATGATCAGAGAACACAACAACTTTCGTACCAAGTAAATAAGAACGAAATTTCTCCAATGCAAAAAAGATTGCTAACAACTCATTTTCCGTGGTCGTGTAGTTTTGTTGGGCCTCGTTCAACGTTCTGGAAGCATAATAAATGGCGTGAGGTAGTTTCCCAGTACGCTGACCTAAAACTGCACCGACCGAATAGTCACTAGTATCACAGATTATCTCAAATGGCTTGCTCCAATCCGGTGGTTTAATGATAGGGGTTGTTATCAGAAGTTCTTTCAAACGATTGAATGCCGCCAAACACTTCTCATCAAAGTTAAAAACTACGTCCTTTTGTAATAACTGGCATAATGGTGATGCAACCTTGGAAAAATCTTTGATAAACCGACGATAAGATCCTGCATGACCAAGAAATGCCTGAATCTCCCTCACCGTAGTGGGAGGGGTAAGAGCACGAATAAGATATATCTTTGATTTATCAACTTCCAAGCCTTTAGACGATATAATATGGCCTAAAACAATGTCATGAGTTACCATAAACTGGCACTTCTCCCAATTTAGCACAAGATTAGTTTCAACACATCGTTTAAGAATCAATGTAAGGTTGTCCAAGCACAAGTCAAATTAATCACCGTACAAACTGAAATCATCCATAAAAACTTCGATAATGTTTTCAACATAATCTGAAAAGATACTTACCATACATCTTTGGAAGGTAGCGGGCATACTCCTGTATGCAAACGTCCAAAAGGACAAGTAAAAGTGGTCTTCTCTTGATCCTCGGGTGCTATAGCAATTTGATTGTAACCTGAATAACCATCAAGAAAACAGAAATAAGAATGTCCTGACAATCTTTCCAACATCTGATCCATAAAAGGTAAAGGAAAGTGATCTTTTCTAGTGGTTGCATTAAGCTTTCGATAATCAATACAAACTCTCCAACCGTTTTGTACTCGATTTGGGACAAGTTCATTGTATGTATTTTGCACCACTGTAACGCCTGACTTCTTTGGTACAACTTGTACCGGGCTCACCCAATTGCTATCAGAAATGGGGTAGATAACTCCCACATCTAATAACTTGAGTATCTCTTTCTTTACTACTTCCATCATTGGAGGGTTCAAACGACGTTGAGCTTCCCTTGTAGGCTTTGTTCCCTCCTCAAGTAGTATTTTATGCATACACATAGAAGGGCTTAATCCCTTTATATCAGCAATTGTCCATCTTATAGACGGTTTATACTCCTTCAACACCCGAAGAAGTTTTTGTTCCTGCAATTCAGTTAGTTTTTTTAGAAACTATTACCGGCAACTCCTCATTATCACCCAAAGACATGTATTTTAGGTGATTCCAACCCGTAATCGCAACGACCCAATTGCAAGGACAGGCTTAAGTTCTAGTTTAGGAGCCTGCAAGACAGACGACAACAATTTTTCATTAGTGCATGGTAAAGAGATAAATGAAATATCACGAATTGGTGGGCATTTTTGTAACGAATTAAGTTCACAAATAGCTTCCTCAAATTCATCCCCTAATTTAAGATCGGTTCATGGATCTGGAAGATTTTTAAAACCCACACTTCTCGTGATAATAGCCTTCAATGGATCATTATTCCCCAAATCAAACATCTGTTGAGCCAAAGAGTCAATAACATCAATAGAGAAACAAGAATGTACATCACTAGGGTATCACATCGCCTCATAAATGTTGAAACGTATTATTTCTCCATCGAATTCCATTGTCAATATTCCACTATAGACATCAATTTTTGTTCTCGCCGTTCGCATGAATGGACGTCATAATAGCAACGGTATAGACGAATCAGTTGATCCATCTGTCATCTCCAGTACATAGAAATCTGCTGGAAAAACTAGTTGATGAACCCGCACAAGCACATCTTCAACAATACCTCGAGGGTATACATTAGAACGGTCAGCTAGTTGTAAAACAATTCCAGTTTCTTTCAAATGTCCTAAATTAAGAGATTCATATATAGATGCAGGTATAACATTTACTGATGCTCCTAAATCAAGCATGTTACCAATAACAATAGGAATATCAAAACTACCGGGATCCTTACATTTGAGTGGGAGTTTCTTTTGCAAGATAGCCGAAGCATTCTCCCTCACTCTCATTACCTCATTTCCGGTTAATCTTTGTTTATTGGTGCATAAGTCCTTCAAAATTCTCGCATACTTGGGGACTTGTTTAATCACATCTATGAGTGGAATATTCACATGAATCTTCTTGAAAATGTCTAAGATATCCTTATCTTGTTCCGCCTTTTTCGAGCTAGCAAACCTGCAAGGAAAAGGTAAAGGAGGAACATAAGTAGAAACAGGAGGTTTAGAGTTTTCTTTAGGTACCTCATTGGTTTGGGAAGAGTCAGTAATCTCTTTTTCCAAAACCGGCCCCTTAGGGTCTTTGTTTTTCTCAGCTTCTTCTGGTTGCACAGTTTGTGTACCACTTCTCAATGTCACGGCGTTGACATTTTCTCTTGGATTTATAGGTTGAGAAGGGAGTTTCCCACTATTCTGTGCCTTCAGATGATTAATCTCAGATGCCATAGTGCCCACTTGCGTTTGTAATTCTCTGATTGCATTCTCATTTGTCTGCTGATTTTTCTGTATCAACACCGTCATATTCTTCATCATGGAGAGCATCTCCGATGATTCTGAGTTTTGAGCTTGTTGTGGAGGTTGTACTTGCTGTTGTAACCCATTTTTGTGATTCAAAACCGGCCTCGGAGCTGGAACTTGCTTATTCGCATAACTAAAATTTGGATGATCTCTCCATCCTGGATTATACGTGTTGGAATAAGGATCATACAATTGTCTCAGCTGATTTGGGAATACTGCATTCACTTGTTCGGCTTCTTCTTCATAAGATGGGATGATCATTGCTGCCATTTATTGCATCATCTTCTCCATATTACCCATTCTATGCTCTAAGTGCGGTGAAGAAGTAACCTCATTAACCCTCTTGACGAGTGACTCTGACCCACGACCTGAGAATTATTGAGAGTTTGCTGCCATGTTCTCAATTAACTCTCTAGCTTGAGCTACAGTTTTGTTCACTAATGCACCACCACCTGCAGCGTCGAGAAGATTCATGTCACTGGCCTGAAGACCCTCATATAAGTACTGGATGATTAATAAATCACTGAATTGATGGTGTGGGCAGCTAGCCACCAATGTCTTGTAACGTTCACATCACTCATACAATATCTCCCCTGCCATCTGCTTTATACCACAGATCTCTTTTCGAATATGAGTTGCCTTTGATGCAGGAAAATATCTCTCTAATAAGAGTTTCTTCAAACCAGTCCAAGTTGTAACACTACCCGAAGGTAAATAGTTCAACCATTTCTTAGCAGTGTCCATCAAAGAGAATGGAAAAGCGCGTAACGAATTTTTCTTGGAGGAAGTGGAGTGTTCACTGCTCGAACGAATTTTTTTAGTAAAGTGCCTGATCGAAGTCGTATACCAATGAGACTTGGTCTACCCTCTCTAAGCATTCACAAAAGAAATAGTACCTGAAAAACAGTTATTAAAAACTAGAAATAAGAAAATTTGGTCGTTCATAGACCAACAATCTAAAAATTTGGGGATCCACCCATAGAAAAATCTGCATTGTAAATATTAACTTCACACAATCATTAGTACAAGAAAATAATAAAGAAGTTATCACTCTGTAGAAGTTTCCACCATACTTAGTCTTTTTTACACTCGGAAGTGGATAAAAAACATTGAATTCGGGAACTTCTATAGACTCCTCTTTGCTAACCTGCATAGTATGAGAATCAAGTACTTCCAACAATGGACATTTAGAAGCAAAGTCATTCAACAATACTTTTGAAGCACATACATTCAAGCCAAAACGAGGTAAAGGAAAAGGATCAATAAGCAAAGGTTCAGTCAAACCTTCTAAAGTCTCTTGTATTGTGGGATCCTCATCTTTCTCAAAAATTTCTAATGAATTGCTTACCTCTTGTGTATTATGGTCCTCTATCAAACTTTCTAACTGTTCTTCATTAGTTTCTTCCTCAACAAGAATCTCGTCATCAACATTATCAATATCATCCTCGGAAAGTTCAATTGGGTCTTCCACACTATTGCTCAATTCGTTTTCATTCTCAACATACTCCTCTTAGTTTTCAGACTCACCGTAATAAGAGTCTTCATCGGTTTCCCAACCTTTGTCATAACATCGTTTAATTCCATATGAATGGTCCTACTAATTTCTTCGAGAAGATCTTCCGGGGCTCCGTCATCTTCCAATTTGTATAGTTTCTGAGCAATTTTTCTGGTATTCACACGCTTTCTACCATTAGCTACAGTAGAATCTCTTGAACACGACTCTTCCCTTTTAATGGGTGAATGATCATTATTAAGATCAAGAGTTAATTTAACTACACAATTATCATTAAAAATCCGATTCGAAATTGGAATAACGTCACCACTGGTGTAAGGATTTTCGAAAGGTTCAAAATCATCATCGTATCCCATAGAATAACGTCGCTCACGTTCCTTTCTCAAAGCTCTTTTAGATGATGAAATTTCTGCACATGATGCCCCTTCATCTATCAATTGCTCAAACCTTCTATCAAGTTCTCTCAAACTTGGTAGTCTTACACCATTACTTGTGGTAGAGTTTCTAAATCTTATCTCCTCCCGTTGAATAGGTGAATGATTATAATTACAATCAAGAGTAGACAAACCATCACAAGCATAATTATCCTCCCTTCCTTGTAAGTGTTCACCTACATACCTACTATAAGGAGATTGGCATGTATGAGAATAATTAAAAGGGTACGTGGAATATTGGTCATAACCAAAGGATTGGTTGTGATTATACTCCCCATATGGTTGGAAATTGTCATACGTTGATATTGAAAACCAAATTGATTACCATTATAAGCTTGATCTTATGCACCGTACATGGAATACAAGTACCTGAAACAAGATTCTCAAAACTAGGTTAGAAAATAAAAAATAAAATAAAAAAAAATCAGAAATAAAAATAAAACTAAAAACAAAAAATAAAAAACAAATAACAATCCGCTATGCCTCCCCGGCAGCGGTACCAAAATTTGGTCGTGTCGTCATCAAACCAAAATAATTCAAGTTCTTACTTCACTAATATAGATTAGAGTATAGTAATAAGAACAAGTTCGTTCCCACAGAGAGGCAGGTGATTGTTAATTACTTTTGATTACTTATGTAAACAGGGGGGGGGGGGTTGGTTGTGATTATAAATAAATTACACTAAAGCAAAAAGATTAAAACGAATATCAGAGATAAAGAACATTGGTTAGAGAATTCATTTTCCATCTTCCAACATGTTATCAACCAAATCATAATCAACATTCATTCACTCTCAATATCAATAACCCTAAAGCATCCTATCGCAAGCTTACTCCGGAAAAACTCTTATTATCATCAAAGGCGCAAGAGCCACTCTTTGAATCCTTTTCACTGAATAACTTGGGCAAGAGCCACTCAAGTTTAAACCAATGAAAGCAATGGTCTTTGTGAGTTGAGGTTATTCTAAGAAACCCGGCGCAAGAGCCACTCGGATTTAACCTAGGTCACGCTTCTACACATAATTGCATGGCAACATCCCGTCGTTAACAACTATGTTATACTACTTGTAACAATGGTATTTTGATAATTACGGATCTCAAACCCTAGTTTAGATATATATGTACATGCATGCTCATCTAATTCGCGACTTAAACAAACAAGCAATCCATCATACAAGGCGTTATAAACGGTAGAACATGAGCGATATTGAAGTGATTTATGAACATATGAGAATGAGCCATTCAATTGATAAACATGTTTTCCAACTTAGGACTACATCCCTGACCAATAAGAAAAGTTTAGTTCATCATGGATTTCTCAAAATCCATGGAAAATAAACAAGAAAGCAAGTAAAGCAAACCCTCGGTATTGTGATGATCAATTGCTCTCCAAGCCGTTCCCTTGTGTTCTTCAAGTATAAAAGATGTCTTATTAATGTCTTGGATGTCTCTTTATATAGTATCCACGAAATATAGGTTTTTAATGCTTCCGGGACCATGTTTTCCATGTTTTAGAAGCCCACACATGTGCCAAAACTCCCCATTTTACGGTTGGGTTCGAGCCAATAACCCAATCGTAACTCTAGCACAAAAATATCACCCAAAAACACCCAGTTTTACGGTTGGGTTCGATCCAAGAAACCCAACTGTAACTCTGTCACAAAAATTCGCTCCAGACTTCCCCAGGTTTACGGTTGGGTTCGAGCCAAGAAACCCAACCGTAATTCCTCCTCGATACTTTTTTGTACTTCACTATTTTGATCATATCTCCCTCATCCGGTGTCCGATTGACCTCATTCTTTTTGGGTTGCCTTCGTCTTTCAATTATCTACAAGATAGAAGTGACAAAATCTTCATGATTTTTCAACCAATTTTACGGTTGGGTTTGAGAGTCTAGACCCAACCGTAAATCTTTCTGGAATTTGCCTTCAAAATCAACTTCTTTACGGTTGGGTTTTGGGGTACTTTCCCAACCGTAAATCTTCCTGGAACTCTTGTTTCAAAGTTATGTTTCCATCCTTTAACCTCTTATTTTTATGCCGGAATGAACTCCTTTCCTCTTCTTTGGTTGAATATACTTCAAAACTCCTAAGAAACTCATAAACAAAGAAAATCAAAGCATAATGATATGAAAAATAACAAGAAATTAATGAATTAGAGTATCTAAATAGTGCAAATAATGCACCTATCACATACCCCCCCAAAGCAGGCTCAATTTTTCAAGATCTCGTAAGGCCTCTTTAGATAAGGTAATTGCCAACCCAATGGATTTATCAGTTTGGATGCACCTCCTATTGCTACCAGTCTGCACCTTAAATTTATACACTCTTAAGTGTACTATGGAAGAGAGATCTGGGTCAAGAAAAAGGCATCAAACAGTCAGTATTAATCAAGCCTTGCTAAAGTGGAATGAGGCTAATGGTTCTCTTAGCATGGTGCACACACTCCTGGAATTGCCAAAACAGGCTCAAAGGTGCAAGAACAACAAAAAGATGAATTGGGGCTCTAATCTTTAGGTTTTGGCTTCAAATGGAATTGCCCCCAATTCCCCTACTACCTTCCTTGAGTTGTGCCAAAAATACCCCAGTGCTCCACCACCCTCCATTCCTGCAGAGCCAATCCTTGCTGAAGCCCTCAGTGTGGAAAAAACTATTGTTATGGGTGCAATTAAAGGGTTCCCCAAAGGGACCTCATGTGGCAGGGATGGTCTTAGAGCCCAACACCTCCTGGATACCCTAAGTGGTCCAGCTTCAGCTGTGGTAGATGAGCTTATTTCCTCTATAACAGGTGCGGTTAACCTATGGCAAGCTGGTAAGTGCCCATCTGTACTAGGTGAATACATTTCTAGTAATCCCTTGACTCCTTTACTCAAGCCTGGTGGGGGTATAAGGCCCATTGTTGTTAGTACCATTTGGAGGAGGCTTTACTCTAAATTGGATGTTTCTGGTGTCAGTAAACAAATGTCCTCTTATTTAGGGGACTTTCAATTTGGTGTGGGGGTTCAATGTGGTGGAGAAGGCATCTTGCACTCTGCTAATAGGCTTCTGGAGGGGAAAGGTAACTCACTAACCATGAGCATGCTCCTAATTGACTTCAGCAATGCCTTCAACATGGTTGACATGTCTGCAATAATCAAGGAAGTTAGGTGCAGGTTCCCAATCATTTCCAAGTGGGTTGAGTTCTGCTATGTCAAACCAGCATAGTTTTACTACAACGACAATATCCTTCTTTATGCATAGGGAATTCAACAGGGTGACCCCCTTGGTCCCTTACTTTTTTCCCTGACCTTGCATCCTCTCCTTCTCAGAATTGCCTCAGAATGCATTCTGGATTTGCATGCCTGGTACCTTGATGATGGCACTATTGCAGGTGATATAATGGAGGTTTCTAAATCCTTGAACATCATACAATCTGAAGGTGGTAGCAGAGGCATGTTCCTCAACATCAACAAAACTAAATTATTTTGTTCCATTACTGACCCCAAAAGCCTGGAGAGTGGTGTTTTCCCTGCTAGTATCAGTAGACCTGCTGTGGGGGTGAAGCTTCTTGGTGGACCAGTTAGTCTGCACTTAAATTTCTGCAATGACTTAGTGCAGAACATGGTTGAAAAGACCATCCAGTTAATGGAGACTCTGAAGACTCTCCAGGACCCTCAAAGTGAACTTTTACTACTGAGAAACTGTGCAGGTGTGTCCAGATTATACTTTACTATGAGGACCACCATCCCTTCAGCCCTCCAAAAATCTGCTACATACTATGACCAACATCTTTGTCAGTTCCTTAGGCACTTGGTCACTGTTGATGGTGATGGGTTTGGTCCTTACCATGAGCGTATAGCTACTCTGCCCATGAAAGATGGTGCCCTGGGTGTTTATACAATGAGGGACACCAGCCATTACTACTACCTTACTTCCTGTATACATACCATCCAGGTGCAGAATACTATTCCCAAAGCTCACAGGGACATAGACCTTCATCATATCTTCCAGCAAGCTATGTCCAACTTCATTTAGGTTTGCGGCTTATCCCCTTCTTTATTCAACATTCAAGCTACTGCCCCTCATCCAATGCATTAATTGGAAGTTATCTACTTTGATGTGATGAAGAAGAACATCCCCAGCAGTTTCCACCTGTATGAACGTGACAACATCCTGTGGCAATGCAACAGGAAGAACCATGCCCAAGATTACCTCAAGGTTGTTCCTATTGTTGGGCTGAATCAGTCTGTTGGGCCTCGTCAATTCAGGGTTGTTCTTTGTTATAGGTTCGGTATAACCTTGTTTGAAGAAGATAGCTTCTGCTCCAGTTGTGGTAGGGGTATGGATGTTTATGGAGATAATGCCTTACACCACGCTAGTGAAGTGGGCCTCAAATTCATACACGACTTAGTCAAAGATGTGGTAGCAGTTATGTGTTATAAAGCAGTGCCCCCGCCCGTAAAGAAGTCAAACTGGGCTTTCTATTAGATAATGCAAACTCTGTAAGTCCAGCTAACATTCTTGTATCTAACTGGGAGAACGGTCGTGACGTTTACTTCGATGTTACAGGGGTGTCTCCTTTTACCGGTGGCGGGAGGGTCGCCTTTACGCCGGGAATGGACATTTCCAATGCCATCACTCGCAAACGTAACAAATACTTGGATAAATGCATTGATCATGGATACGGCCTAGGCGTGCTTGCTTTTACTACACTAGGCGAACTGGGAGAGGACACGGTTGCTTTCTTGTCAAGGTTGCAGAATTGTATGGCTAGCCATGACTACAACTACAAAATAGGCAATTCTCTATTCTTTAGATTAGGCATTTCCATTCAAAAAGGGGTAGGTGCCCAGCTTGTTGTTAGGCTTCCTACCAACCCGGTGTAATTTTTTTTCCCCTTTAATGGAAGCCTTTTTTATAATAATAATAATAAGATGGACCATGCCCAAGATTTTCTCAAAGCGATCCCCATATATAGGCTCAACCAATCAATTGGGCCTCGACAGTTCCGGGCCGTCTTATCCTACAGACTTGGTATTCCTTTGTTCGCGGAGAACAGCGTATGCTCTTGTTGTGGAAGAGGGATGGATGTTTTTGGTGACCATGCTCTTCACTACGCCAGCGATGTGGGGATTAAGTTTAGGCATGACTTGGTCCGAGACGTGGTCGCTGACATGTGTTTCAGGGCAGATGTGTCAGGCAGAAAGAGGCGCCTCTTGGCTTCTTGGCCGACGATGAGCGCTCCCTAAGGACAGCATATGTCCTAGTATATTATTAGGAGAACGGCCGGGATGTATGCTTTGACGCCACCGGAGTGTCCCCTTTCACAGGAGGAGGGAGAGTCGCATTTTCACATGGTCTAGCCATTTCGAACGCCATTACCCGGAAATGCACCAAATACCTTGACAAGTGCGAGGCACACGGTTACGAACTTGGTGTGTTATCCTTCACGACCCTAGGGGAACTAGGAGAGGACACGATAATTTTTTTAAAGAGGTTGCAGAGCTGTATATCCAGCTTTGATTACAACCACAAAATCGACAACTCTCTTTTCTTCAGACTAAGGTTAGCTATCCAAAAAGCAGCGGGAGCCCAGCTTGTGGCTAGGCTTCCTTCCGGTCCAGTGTAAATTCCTTTTTCATCCAATAAAATTATTGTTTATAATAATAATAATTATAACATTTTACATCGAATAAATAAATAATAGTAATAACAATAATGGGGTCGGAATAAGGTGAGAGAAGCTTAGGTACCCTTTATTATGAGACATAATTACGGTTCCTTCTGTTTCAATTTTACGCTTTTTTCAACCTTAGGTCCCCTTTATTCTATCATGACCACAACTAGGTCTTATGTAGGTTCAACTGACTGTGTCGATGGGGGTTCTCTCAATGAGTATCTGTTCCATTGTCCCTTTACGTGCTATGATGGATGCACCAATGGGGTTGGAGGTAGGGGTTTGAGTAGAACTGGCTTCTACAGACACCTACAAGACATACATCTGCCAACAGAGGAAGCTAGAATCACCTGCAGATATAGGGTTAGAACAGAGGTATCTGTGTTCAATGCATGGGAGTATGTCCTATCCAGTTTGCAAATGTGGTTATGCACTCAATGCATGCACATTTACTCATGGAGGAGGCCTTTCCGCAACCATGATGACTTCATACCCAGGCCTTACAATGGCATTTCTGCAGATTTTCTAGTTCATGGAATTGACAAACCCCATCCACTAGTCTCTTAGTCTAAAGCCTCAGTTGAACCTGTTGCTCCTAATAGTTCTCCCTTGGATATGCTTAATCTGCTCTTCAGGAAGAATGTAACCACAGTTGCCAGTATCCCTCAACAGATCAGGCTAAACTTCTCTAGGAATTTAAAGTCCACTCTGGATAAGGTTATTGCCAACCCTTCAGATCTAACTGTGTGGGTACATCTCCTGTTGTTGTAAATTTGCACCTTAAACTTGTATAATCCAAGAAGATCTATAAAAGAGAGGTCAGGGACAAGGAAAAGGCTTCAAGATACCATCATCAACCATGCCTTGCAGCAGTGGAATGCAGGTGGGTGTCTCATCCTGGTGCACAACCTCCTGGAGCAACCAAAAATTCAAAGGGGCAAGACAACCAACAAGAAGACTAGTGGCTCAAATCTCACTGCTTGTAAGAAGAAACTGAGATATGGTCAATACACTGCATCCATCAAGGTCCTGTCTTCTAATGGTCTAGCCCCTAACACCCCAGCAACCCTCAATGAACTGATCCATAAGCATCCCAATGTCCCCCCACCATTCATTCATGTGGAACCCATCCATGTTGATGATATGAGTGTGGACAAAGGTGTTGTTTTAAGTGAAATAAAAGGTTTCCCTAAAGGGACCTCTTGTGAAAGGGATGGCCTTAGATCCCAACACCTACTTGATGCTTTAAGTGGGCCTGCTTCAGCAGTTGCAGAGGAGCTTCTTGTTTCTTTAACATGGGTGGTCAACCTGTGGATTGCAGGGAAGT
>JAJJMC010005141.1:242210-255004 GCA_023531435.1 Papaver californicum
TCTTGTTTCTTTAACATGGGTGGTCAACCTGTGGATTGCAGGGAAGTGCCCATCTATGTTGGGAGAATATGTTGTCATTGCCCCCTTGATACCTCTGCTCAAGCCAGGGGGTTGAGTCCCATAGTTGTTGGCACCATATGGAAGAGGTTGCGTTCCAAACTGGCAGCAGCAACTGTCAGCAAGGAACTGTCTTCCTACCTAAGTGACTACCAATTTGGGGTGGGTGTCCAGTGTGGAGGGGAAACTATCTTACACTCTGCCAATAGGCTCCTGGAGGTGCAAGGTAGCTCACAGACCATGAGTATGTTGTTCATAGACTTTAGCAATGCATTCAATATGGTGGACATATCAATGATGCTCCAAAAAGTCAGGTGCAAACCCCAAGTATTTCCAGGTGGGTGGAATTCTGTTATGCCAAACCAGCTAAACTTTATTACAAGGACCACATCCTTCTATCTGCTTAGGAAGTTCAGCAAGGTGACCCCCTAGGTCCATTACTGTTTGCACTAACCCTACACCCCCCTCATCACAAAAATAACAAGGGTTACATTGGAGGTTGTCAAAGCTCTGAAAATCTTCCGGAAGGAAGGCAATAATAGGGGTCTATTACACAACATCAACAAGACTGAGCTCTTCTGGCCTATTGCAGACCCCAAAAGGCTTGTGGAATAAACCTTTCCTGCTGGTATCAGCAGACCTGCTCTGGGGATGAAGCTCCAGGGGGGGGGGGGGGGGGCTGTCATCTTGGACTCAAGATTCTGAGTGACTTAGTTCATGGCAGAGTGGAGAAGACCATTCAGCTAATGGAGACTCTGAAGACCCTGCAGGACCCACAGAGTGAGCTTCTTCTGTTGAGGAATTGTGCTGGTGTCTCCAGACTCTACTTCACATTAAGGACAACCAACCCAGAGGCCCTTCAGCCTCCAGCAGCACATTATGACCAGCACATTATACAGTTCCTCAGACATATAGTGACTGGTGATGGGGCAGGATTTGGCCCAGTTCAGCTGCGCTTAGCAACCCTTCCTATGAAAGATGGAGGCTTAGGAGTCTACACTATGGGAGATACTAGCCACTACAGCTTCCTAGCCTCCTTCATACAAACCCAACAGCTGCAGAACACCATCCTAAAAGCATACCTTGTTGCTGATCAGCATCACAACTTCCAACAGGCCCTATCCAGATTCACTCAAGCCTGTGGCCTTTCTTCTTTTTGCTTTAAAATCTAAGCCACTGCCCCACGCACAATGCACTCGTTGGCAGTCCTCTACTTCGATGTGGTCAAGAAGAATATCCCCAACAGCTTTAACTTGACTGAGCGGGACACTGTTTTATGGCAATACAACAAATTAAGCCATGCCCAAGACTTTCTTAAAGTCGTCCCTATAGCTGGGCTTAACCAAGTTGTTGGGCCTCGGCAGTTTCGGGCTGTTCTTAGCTATAGGCTTGGAATAACCTTGTTTGAGGAGGATGGCCTATGTACTAGCTGCGGGCGAGGAATGGATGTCTTTGGGGATCATGCACTACACTGTGTCAGTATGGTGGGCCTCCAATTTAGACACGATTTAGTCAGAGATGTGCTAGCGGATATGTGCTACAAAGAAGGTGTCCCTGCTCGCAAAGAAGCCAATCTGGGCTTCCTCTCGGACAACGAGAACTCCTTGAGGCCGGATGGCATCCTAGTATATAATTGGGAGAACGGCCGTGATGTGTGCCTTGATGTCATCGGGGTATCCCCGTTTACTGGAAGCGGGAGAGCCGCCTTCACGTCTAGTCAGGCCATTTTGAATGCTATAACCCGCAAACGTAACAAATACATAACCAAATATGAAGACCACGGATATGGAATAGGCGTGCTCGCTTTCACCACCTTAGGCGAGTTAGGAGAAGACATGATAGCTTTTGTGACAAGGCTGCAGAACTGCATCGCTAGCCTAGACTACAATTACAAAATAGGCAACTCTCTCTTTTTTAGACTAGGCATTTCCATCCAAAAGTGGGTAGGAGCCCAGCTTGTTGCGAGGCTTCCTACCATTTCTGTGTAAATGGCTTTTTCTATCAAATAAAATTCTATAATAATAACAATAAAAAAAAAAATTCTCTCGCTTTCCCCTTTTGCCGGCAGCGAGAGAGTTGCTTTCACACCAGGGAATGCTATTTCCAATGCTGTTTCCCGTAAGCGAAACAAATATTTGGTCAAATGCAGTGACCATGGATACGGCTTAGGTGTGCTTGCTTTTATGACCTTAGGCGAGTTGGGAGAGGATACAATGGTCTTTATGACAAGGCTGCAGAATTGCATGGCTAGTTACGATTACAACTATAAAATTGGCAATTCTCTTTTCTTTAGACTAGGCATTTCTATTCAAAAAGGTGTAGGGGCTCAGCTGGTGGCTAGGCTACCTACCAAATCAATGTAACTGCCTTTCTCCCTTTAATGAAAGTTATAATAATAATAATAATAATAATGCATAATTTGACATGAAAGGTAGAGTTATCTTACCCCCCTTGCGACTTAATCATCCCCCTATCCGTTTCGGCTCCCTTGGCTGGTTCCTCATGAGCCTCGCCGTTAGGCTAGCACGGAAACTTGTTCAACTAATGTAGTACTTTGTTGGAGCTTAGCTTGTTAGACTTCCAACTAGTTTCTTGTAAAAATACTTTTTATCCAATAAATAATAATATATTCAATAAAGCGACTGTTGGGGCCCTTGTATATACCAGCTAAGTTGATACTAGAATTAGCATTCATACCAGTCGTTGCGTATCTCAATCCATTAGGGTTCATCTTGGCACGTTGTTCATATAGATATTCTGGGAAACACCGTTCACCTTAGTCAACATGTGCACATTTCTATCTTTATATCCATCTCCTTAATCTATTCATGTGATTGTGCTTTGTTAGATTCCAAGTATCATGGTCCACTGTATGACTTTCTGAATAAAGCTTTGTTTTCTTATATATGAGTTTTAGTACGCTTGAGTTCAAACTAGTGTACAACAATTGGATTCATATATGGTAATGATTTCCATATCCAAAGAATTTAGTAGCCAACTAAATAAAATGTTCAGTGTCTACTCCAATCTTTCACAAGTAGCTAAAAGTTAGAGTAAAGGCTTTGTGGGTATACCTCTTTGTAAACCCTCACGAGACAACACTCGTCATCTAGGGTCACCTAGGAGTTTAACGGCTTGTTGCACTAAGTGCAATCACCATGTCTGCGAAAATGAGTTAGGTTTTTTATTTTCAAGATTAGATTTGCTCGAGGACTAGCAAATAATAAGTTTGGGGGTATTTGATAGACATACTTTTGTGTCTGATTTGTCTCAATTCTATTTATTGTTCGTGCTCATTTTTGTACTTATCATGGTGTTTTATATGTGTGTAGGTGTTTTTGGGAAATAAACATTTTTTGAAAAATTGGCTCGAAAATGTGTTAAAAGCACTCATGAAAATTACTAAAGGAACCCTTTCTTCTTCACGGTTTAAAGAAATTTTGGCGGGAATCAGTTTTTGAACCTGCGTATTTTACTGAAAAGATTTTTCTCGAGATTTTTTAGGATTCTTTCATCGGTTTGGATTGTTATCACCCTGTTTCGAGTAATCAGGGGTGGTAATTGTTTTGGAAACCTAAAAGGAAGGATAATTCTCCGATTGGAAGAAAACAGGACAAGCATATTTACGTGAGATATTCTCGGGATTTTGGTTTATTTTTGGAAGATTGGCGTGTGTCTTTAGAGAATTTGACTCAATCAAGGGACGTGTTCAACATGTATGGAGTGTGACAGCTGAGGATTAACGCGTGAAGGAGAAGAAAATGAATTATTTCCATAAACTGGAAGTGGAGAATAAAAGTGACCTGTGATTCATATTTAAGGTGTTGGGGAGTTACAGAGTCGAGCAGAGAGAGTTGGGAGAGTTGGGAGAAGTTCAGAGATAGCAGAGCAAGAAAATCAGAGTTGTAGTCGAAGTTTTCCTGCTGGTGCAGAACTGAAAATCACGAAGAACAATAGCTGCTCAGAACAGTCGTTTATTTCTGAGCAGTTGTAATAGAGAATTTGTAGCGCCTATAAAGCATTGCAAATTCCCGATTTTTATTATTTTCTTTCAATTTCATCTTTTTATACACTTTTAAGTTATGAACCATATCACATGAGGAGCTAAACCCCAACTTCTGGGACGACGGAGGAAGCCGGATTTCCATAATAAAGTGGTATTATTTTATTTAATATTTGTGTTAATTTCTTTATATGATTTTTGCATTAATTTGAAATTAAATTTAATGATTTTACTAATTAGTCGTGATTTCATTTGATGGTACATGTTTGGTATAGGGATTTCTGATGTTCCAATTCTTAAGATTTACAATTAAAACTGTGAAAAATCTAACTATCTAGGAAAGATAGAATCAACTTGAATGCTAGAGTTACACAATTATTCTAAACTAAATCTATTGATATTGGTTTTCGGTAGAATCCTTAGTCCCAGTTTCTCTACAATCTTGAAATCAACTTTTAATTGAAATTGCTATTTTTAGTGTTAGGACTTAAGTCTAAAATCAATCTTCACAAGTCTGAGTAACAAATCTTTTTACCACTTTCTACAAACAACAGCACTTTTTCACTTAAATTGAATATCAGTTGTTGATTCTTTCATCTAAACTTTGGGTTCATGAGGGTATTCAAATCTGGCATTTTCTCAAATTTCAGTTAAGATTTTGTGTTTTCCATGGAGACTAAATTACTACTGTATGTGTTATGGGGAAGTTGAAAGGAAAAAAAAAACCCTTTTCTGTAGAACTAATATAATGAAAGAAAAAAAATAGAAGAGAGAAAGATGTTCATGTAATTTCATCCACATCACACTGCCACATATGACAGGGAGCAGAATAGGGAGGAGTATAGCGTTTCCGTTAATTTTAGAACGCTTATTTCATATTAAATCCATAATGCTTTTTCATCTGTTTGAATACATAAAATCACAATATATCTTAGCTTAAAGCGCACACTCTTGACTAACGGATGGACTATGTCACGTATGGGTCAAACGTTTTTTTTTCCTTTGTTCAGCCTGGTATTTTCTTTTAGATTAAGTATTCTTTCCCATGTTTTACTGATATAGTTCACATATATATTTATCTGTATATATCCTCATAAGTTCCATTCAAACTGGAACTATAAATGTTAGTAACCTATGGTTTTACACCAAGTAATCAATATAACTCAAAAAATTTCATTCTAGGAAGGATATTTCATTCTTATGAGGATATTAACGATGGTTCCGATGATTTTTATCTTCTTTAACAAAGAACCTTTTATCTTCGGGTGTATAATTTGCTTCATTGATTGTTCATAAATGATTAATCGTTGTGGGTATACATATACACTCTACCTATAAAAAGGTTTTGTTGGCATTCAATTTTATAAAATCTGACTTTTATGTCTTTGCCAGAAGTATTAACTGATATAAGTTGGGTTTTCCCATCGACCGTTGTTGCTATTGGATTCTAGACATCGTGGTTTCCATCTCTCCACAAAAAATCTTAATCCACTATAATCTTTTGATCTTAAGAAGATCATAGGTGGATCCTGATTTCTATCCTTAAAAAGAAATCAATGACTATACCAAACTAATTAAAATATATAGTTTCTTCAGCATTAATTTCCCTAATAATGATGTAGAAGAGAAATTTGTGGTTTTGAGAAAACTTAAATTAGCGTAAGTTAATTCATTCATTAGCTTGGTAATTAGTTATATGATTTTCAATCTTTTTCAAGAAACCTCCAAAACTAAGCTAGCATTCTTTCTATTTATTTCTTTCTAAAAGAAATAATTTAAACAGTAGTTAGTGAATTATATGATTTTACAATCCTATGACTAATGAAACTTGGATGTCTTTCATTGATCTAAAAAGATTGATGATTCATATGGTTCAAATTAATAAAGATAATCTTTTTGTGATTCATCTTAGAAAGGTTAAATGACATTTGAGTTTGGATTTTAAAAATCACAAATTGTAATTACATTGGTCTTTGAAAAGATCTTTGTCATACGGCTGATAATAAACTCATAAAAAGGCAATATTTGCATACTTAACTAAGGTTTTTTTTTCTCTAACGAGAAACTTTAACTAGTAAATGCTGAGTTTCTGCTATTTGAGCAAAATATTTTATGACCAATGAACAATGATGATTTTCATTCTCAACGGGAAGCTAGTAACTTGGTTTCCTTTTACGTATCAAGTTTCTTTGCCAAATTACAGACAATAAAATTTTATATTCTTCAACAAGGAACTATAGGTAGTAATCACCAAATCTATACAAGTTATTTGTCTCCATTTATCATAAATAATTGATGCTCTATGGTTTCTTAAAATTTTATTACCACCGTAGCATGTTTTACTTTATATGGTGATGAACCAATTTGTCTTTGCAAAACTTTACCAAATTGTATTTTTATTTGATTTTCACATCGATCCTAGATGGATAATCACGGTACATATTTTTTGGTAATATTTCATAACAACCGTGTGGAGAATGCAATTTAAATATACTCACTTTCTTGATGATTAATAAAAATCCATAATCGGTTTCACTTGTGAATATTTTTTTTTTTAAATTAGTTACTGAAACCATAAATTTTAAATACTGATTATATTATTAGATAAAAATGTTTTAATGATATATGCCTTCTATCCAACGCTTTGATTTTAAATACTATTTTATTTTTATTTTTAGGTTTTAGAAAACGACATATCACTGCCTCAAGTTTATTTACATAATATTTTAATATTGTTTTCATATAATTTATTCAAAGCAATTGCAGCACCTTTATGCATCACCACAACCCTGGTCACAGAAACATAGGGACTATCACTAGCTACAAGAGCAGCAACGTAACACTAATGAACCCATATATGTTTTATAGGTTCATTGTCATTGGTTATGTGCATTGTTAAGTTATTATTACTTGTAATTCAAGTTTGTATCACTTGTAGGTTAAGTATATGTGTGACCCAAGAATACTTGTAGGCTAAGTTTGTATAGCTATAAAAATCTCCTGATAGAGTTGAAATTATTATTCTTTTATCAATCCAAATCCCTGAATTAGAGAACCAAAGTTTGAGTTGGTATCTAGAGCAGGTACGATCCACTGGACACTTTTACGAGAGGTAATTAATCATCTATTTACATTCTTTTCATACCTAGAGATATATTTCTCTAAACCCAAGTTACTTACAATTTTAGTAACTAGAGATATATTTCTCTAAACCCTATTTACCTAGAAACTACATAAAACCTTAGTTACTTAGGAGCTATAATGGGTGAAGGATCAAGCATGGAATCATCATCTCCAATGAATGTTATCCCATCATACGAACCAACATCAATTCCATATGGAATACAACTGAATGACACCAATTTTTCTTTGTGGTCTCAAATGGTGACAATATTTGTTGCTGGAAAAGGAAAAAGAGGATATCTTACTGGTGATACTGAAAAACCGGCTATAAAAAGGCAAAGCTAAATATGATAAGTGGATCATGGAAGATGCTACTGTCAAGGGTTGGATGATTGGTGCAACGGAAGATGATTTAATTAATTTTTTCATTTGTTTTCCTACAACAAAGGATGTTTGGGATGTCGTGTCTCAAACATATTATGAAGGTGCTGAAAAGTTTATTCTCTATGACTTAACTTTGAAGGTTATGTCAACTAAACAGAGTGGAAGACTTAATTTCGACACTTTTCTCTGAACTAAATCAATCTGGCAAGAGTGTTATTATAGGAAACCTATTACCTTTACACAACCAGAGGTGATCAGGAAACGTAAGGAGAAATTGATGAATCGAGAGTATATGTATTACTTGCTGCTCTTGACGAAGATTATGATTCAGTTCGAGGATAAATACTTCATATTGATCCTCTACCCAAGCTAGAAGTTGCGTTTACTATGTTAACCCAAAGAGTTGATTCTCAAGTTGTTATGTCTGTCAGGAAAATTGAGAAGATTTCATTGAATACAAAAGCTCCTCATTCAGTAAATAATGGAAGATGTATACATTGTGGGAATACAAAACATATTTCTGAAAATTGTTTTGAGAAAATTAGTTATCCAGATTGTTGGAATGATTACGAAAAACCTATAAAGGATGGAAAGGGGAAGGTTAAGGGTAGGTAGTTACTTTCACTGTTGTTGTTCCTACAGCAACAACAGAATCTGAATGAGGTAATATTCTTCTTACTTCTTTTCCTGATAATTCTAAGAAGGACAATTGTTGGATTCTTGATTACGGTGCTACTAATCATATGACTTTTGATGCATCCATATTAAGGGACAAATGCACTTCGAATTGTTCTGGTGTTACAAACGCTAATGGTATATCATATGTTGTTACAGGAGAAGAAAGAGTTGATCTAAGTAACTCTTTATCTTTAAAACATACCTTATTAATTCCTTTTTCTTCGAATAATCTTATGTCAGTCATCTCAACTAACTACTCAATTGAAGTGTTTAGTATTGATATATCCTGATTTTTGTTTTCTTCAGGATCTCAGCAGTGGGGAGATAATTGGCAGGGGTACTAAAAGAGAGGGGTTATATTATGTGGATGATGTGTGTAAAGGAAGGTCTTTTTCGGTCAAGGGAATACCTCATGCATATACAAATGAAATTTGGTTACATTATCGAAGACTAGGATATGTTTCTTTTGGATATTTTGAGCATTTATATATAAAATTATTTACTTCTTGCAAATCATCTGATTTATAATGTGAAAATTGTATTTCGGCAAAAATTCATCGTGTTATATATCCTGATAGTTAAAAAAAAAAACATTTGTTCTGTTTGCCTTGGTTCATTTTGATGTTTGGGGTCCTTCAAAGATTGTTACTACTTCTGGTAATAGATGGTTTGTCCTATTTATTGATGATTATACTCATATGACTTGGCTTTATATGATGAAAAATAAGAGTGATGTGCAGATTGTTTCTACAATTTTTATAAGATAATCCAAACACCATACTCTTGAACTTTAAAAGTTTTACGACGTGATAGAGGTGGATAATATATTAACCAAAAAGGGATATTTTTTTTAAGCATGGTTTTGTTCATGAAACTACTTTTCCATCTACACCGCAACAGAATGGAGTTGTAGAAAGAAAAAATAGGCAGTTATTGGAGATTACCAGGGCAAGCTTAATTGGAGCACATATGAAACCAAGTTTTTGGGAAGAAACTCTTATCAGTGGTGTCTTTCTTCTTAATCGTGTTCCTACACGAGTTCTAAAATTTCAGACACCAATGGATAAACTGGATTCATTTGTGACTCTTGTGTAGCTTATGTACATATACAAAAGTATTTATGCTCGAAGCTTGACCATTGTTCTCTTAAATGTATCTTTGTTGGATACAATCAATTTCAGAAAGGCTGCAAATGTTATCATCCTCCAACTAGAAGAATGTATGTCACAATGGATGTGACTTTCTCTGAACATAAAATGTATTTTGCTTCCGCTGAATCCAATGTTTCTCACTTGGGAGAGAGTGTGGAAGAAGATTTCAATTGGATAGAGTTGTTTCCAGATAATTATGAATCAATGATATCATCTACTGATGAGACAGAAGTTTTATCTACTGGTAACAATGAAGCTGAAGAAGAACAACAAGTTGTTGAAACATAAGATTTGTTAATCGGCAATATTGTTGCAGAAAATATGAATGAAGATAGAAATGAAACTCAAAGCCTTATTTAAGAAGATAACCGTTTTACTACTACAGTACCCATTGTTGTCAATTCTACTCCTGCTACTGAGGTAAGTATTGATACTACTATTACTAATACTAATACTGGAAATTGTGAAGTTGTTGTTGAAGCTGACAAGTATCAACTACCACCGAGGAGCAATTATGGAGTACCACGAGACAGATATTCTCCAGACCTATAAAAAGGGTTAAATATCCAATAGCAAATTATATGTCAACTCATAGATTGACAGACTCTTACAAGGCATTTGTTAGTCAGATGTCAGATATTGCCATACCTACCAGTGTTCAAAAAGCATTATCCGATCCTAAGTGGGCTAAAGCTATGTTTGAAAAAATGGAATTACTTATGAAAAATCGGACATGGAGGAAGGTTATACTACCATAAGGAAATAAACCAGTTGGTTGAGATGGGTGTTCTCTGTGAAGATGAATCCTGATGGTTCTATTGACAGATATAAGACAAGACTTGTTGCTAAAGGATTTACTCAGACTTATGGTATAGATTACCATGAGACTTTTGCTCCTGTAGCAAAAATAAACACCATTCGTGTAGTATTATCTATAACAACAAATTTGGGTTGGCCACTGCAACCATATGATGTGAAGAATGCATTTTTACATGGAGACTTAGGAGAAGAAGTTTACACTTCATTTCCACCAGGATTTGGTGATTCTGATCCTAATATTGTTTGTAGACTGGATACATCTTTGAATGGGTTGAAGGAATCACCACGTGCTTGGTTTGTGAGATTTCGAAATGCAATGACAAAGTTTGTGTATAAGCAAAGCAATGCAGATCATACTTTGTTTTCAAAGAAGTCTAGCAGTAAATTGACAGCACTTATTATTTATGTTGATGATATGGTGGTAACTGGTAATGATGCAGATGAGATGCGAAACTTGAAGACATATTTATCTTCAGAGTTTAAGATGAAATATTTGGGAGCTCTCAAATATTTTTTGGGAATTGAAGTTGTACGATCTAATCAAGGTATTTTCTTATCTCAACAAAAGTATATACTTGATTTACTCAAGGACACATATATGCTAGGTTGTCAACCTATAAGTTCTCCTATTGAGCAAAAATCATAAACTAGAAGATGTTTCTGATCAATTACCAACAAATAAAGAACAATATCAAAGATTAATATGACGTTTGGTTTATCTTTCTCATACAAGACCTGATATTGCTTATGCAGTGAGTGTTGTAAGTATATTTATGCATAATCCGGGTAAACAACATATGGATATTGTCATAAGAATACTTAGATATTTAAAATCTGCACCTGGAAGGGGTTTGATGTTTTCAAATCATTGAAATCTAGGTATACTGACTCGGATTGGGGTGGAAAAGGATATAAAAAAAGATCAACTACAGGTTATTTCACGTTTGTTGGAGGTAACCTTGTTACTTGGAGGAGTAAAAAACAAAAAATTGTTTTCTTGTTTAGTACAGAGATGAATATAGGGCAATGGTTAAAAAAATCTATGGATTATTATTGCTTAAACAGCTCATGGGGGGAGCTTGGTTTATCCACAAAATGTCCTATGAAGTTATTTTGTGATAATCAATCAGCAATTAAGATTGCACAAAATCCTGTAGAACCAAGCATGTTGAGATTGATCGAAATTTCATCTAGAGCATAAAATTATTAAAGTGTGATTTTGTCATTCTTCTGAGCAATTGACAGATGTGTTAACTAAGGCAATATCAAATACATCATTTTGTGATTATATTATCAAGCTGTGAATGTGGGATATCTATGCGCCATCTTAAAGGGGAGTGTTGAGTTATTATTACTTATAATTCAAAGTTTGTATAGCCTGTAGGTTAAGTATACGTGTGACCCAAGAATATTTATAGGCTAAGTTTATATAACTATAAAGAGCTCATGATAGAGTTGTAATTATTATTCTTTTATCAATCAAATCTCTGAATTAGAGAACCAAAGTTTGAGTTGTATAAACACCTGAGTAGCAATACCATGGTGCTTACGTCAAATGCTACAAGAGATACAACAACACATGTGCATCATTCCACACAAGACAACAAACCATGTTTACAGAGAAGCTAACAAAGCGGCATATGAACTGACAAACACACCAGTCAAGAACAAGAGACAAAACCCAACCAACAAATATAGGAATTTGTGTGCCATGTATTGCTATGCATAATTGTTACAAATGACCTAAATGCGATAACTTTTCTACGTAATTTATGAATTGCCATTAAAATAAATAATTCCAATGTTCCAAAAAAGAAAAAAGAAAAAGAACTGATGCAATAGAATTTATCCAACGGTCTCTTCACATGAAATCGTCCATACAGGATTTTCCAGAAGATTTGACAAAGGTGGTTAGCAACTAGGGGAAACTTTAGCAATGTGCGGTTTGAACACGCCTACAGAGAAGCCAACTTCTCAACAGATCTGATGACTAAAAGGGGATGTTACATGACTATAAACTCCATGGACTATTATAATGGTTTCCTCACTTCAATTGAGGTGCCTAATAGAAATTATTTTCGCTTTAAATCCTAGTTTGTAATTTTATTTTGGGTAACTTGCGTTTATGAGGTGCCTCTTGCATTGTAAATAACTTTTGCGTTTCTAATAAACTCGGGCTTAACCTGAAAACAAAAAAAAAAAAGAAAAGGAAAAGAAAAAGAAAACACTTCTTTAGGCACGGCGAAGTTCGACTCTCAAAGGTGAAAATCAGTTACAGGTAAAGTTTTCTCTCTCACACACATTTTTATGATATTGGATTTTTTTGAAATGTTTTTGTACAGCTCTAGTTAATCATAATTTCTAGGGTTTTCTGTTCATTTTTCATAATTTCTAGGTTTTCTGTTCATTTTTCGGTTTATGTTTGAATTATGTACAGAAATGGATGAGGAAACCTCAAATAAGGGGACAACGGGAGTTGGTGATGTTGAAGTTGTAAATGACTAGAAAAAGGAAATTGAAATTATTGAACCAAAGGTGGGAATGATGTTCGGAAGTGTTGATGAGATTTATGATTTCTT
>JAJJMC010005141.1:255014-513657 GCA_023531435.1 Papaver californicum
GAGGTGTTAATGAGAATGTATAAATGTGGAAAGAGAGTGTCGGAGATGTAGTGAGAATGTGAGCCGTTTAAAACTTGAGGAAGGAGATGCATTTGCAATTTAAGAGTTTTTTATGAAGATGCAAACACGAAGCAAAGATTTTTTCTTTAGTATGGATTTGGATGAGGATGGTCGATTGAGGAATATGTTTTGGGCAGATGGAAGGGGTAGAGAAGCTTACAAGGAATTTGGTGAAGTAGTCTATCTTGACACCTAGTTTTTGGCAAACAAGTATAATATTCAGTTAACATCCTTCGTTGGGGTTAATCATCATGGTAACCTAACTTTGTTTGGATGCGGGTTGGTTTCATCTGATGATACGGGGACTTAAGTGTGGTTATTTAGGACCTGGCTGGAATGCATGTCCAACTGTGCTCCTAAAGGAATAATAACTGACCAAGACACAACCATAAAAAGTGCAGTTGAGGTTGTTTTCCCTACTATTAGGCATCAGTGGTGTTTGTGTCATGGAATGAAAAAGATGCCTGAAAAATTAGGCAAACTTTATGATTCTATTAGTTCTTCTTTGCAAGATGAGGTATATGATACACAAAGCCCAACGAATTTGAACAAAGTTGGAATGAGCTGATCGAAAAATATGGATTGCATCATGATGAATGGTTGCCTGGATTTTACAACGGGGGGGGGGGGATAATTTGGTACCATGTTTTGTAAAATCCAACTTTTACAAAACGAAATGATAGTATAATTTCGTTCTCTGATGGATATGTCAATTCAAAAATAACTTTGAAGAAATTTTTTGTGGTCATTTGCTAAAATAGTGCCTTGTATAAGTACTTATGAAATGGAGAAGCAACTGCAAAGGGTTTACACCATCTCAAAATTTAAAGAATTTCAGAAAGAGTTGACCGGGAAGGTATACTGTGATGTAATATCCATTCAAGAAGGTTTCATGGTCTCGGAGTATCACATAGGATAGGACATTGTGATTGGAAAGTGATTGGAAAAGCTAAAAAGAGAATGATGTTTACGATCTCATTTCAGAGGAATGATTGTGAAGTTAATTGCAGTTGTCTCATGTTTCAATTTGGAGGGGTACTATGCCGACATGCAATATATGTATTAATCCGCAATGATATTATGTTGCTTCCAAACAGTGACATATTAAACAGATAGAGGAAAGATGTCAGGGGATACTACACAAGGGTCAAAATTAATGATAGTCGGTCTGCCACTCCTAAACAGCTGCATTATGATGATTTATGTCTTGCATTTACAAAGTTTGCACACTGGGTAGCTGGGGACAAAGAAAGTTTTAGACATGTTTTGGAGTGGATTAACAATCAGAAAACAACACTGGCTAAGTTGTGAAAGTAATCCAACTCAGAAATGAATCTTGAGGAGCAAGTTCAACAAATTATCTTCAGTGCTGCCATGTGTCACTAACAAGAACAGGAGCAATTGGAAGTCCTGTAAAAGCTTTTTGAAAGGTATTAGATGGTCCAAGTAAGGTCCGAGGCTAATCAAGAGTTAAGTTTCAGCGGTAGATATATAATTAAGAGGCAAATAAGGATCTAAGCATCGACTGACATGTTATCAAACCTTGGAAAGTAGATCTTCAAAATGAAAGGCAGTTTGCCGTCAGTTTACCATGGGGGTCCTTGATTTTCTTTTCCTTATGATTTCAATCCCCACCATCACATGTGGAAAAATGTCTTACTATTAAGGTAGGTTTTGACGACTACTTTTCATTTTTTACAGCAACATAGTTTTATCTTTTTTGCTTTACCTGCAAAAGATGTTTCAATTCTTTGGTTGGCTATTATACGTCTATTTCTTTAACTCTTTATTGATTGAGAAATACAAAATCTTATACTATAGTTGGTCGCTTATGATGGTTCTTAGACCAATTTGGTTATGTTAGTCCTACTTTTGGAGAATCTAGAGAGCTTTTCTTCGAGTAAATTAGATAGGTTGGCTTCTTCATTTCTCATATAAGTATGGCACTTAGGTATCACAACTTGATCTTCATTTTATGCAGGTAATAGATTTTTTAATGGAAACTTGTTATAATAAGGACCTATGAACAAGCTTGTGTGTTTTGTTTTTAGTTTAACAGAACGTTGAACCTAAATCCTAGGCATGACCAGGACTTTAGTTATCCATTGTTGTTGACTGCTGCTGTCTATAGTCTTAATATGAAGTTCGTATATTATGGCGGTAACATGCAGTTTAAATGAGAATTCATTTCTTATCAGTAAAATAGCAAGAAGTAAATAAACACTTCTCCAAAAAGGTCAGGGGAAAGGAAAAGATGAGTAGCAAAAATATCATGTATCTCATTACACTAAAACGTTCTTAGGTGTACAAGGCTTATATTTGCTTCTATTTTACTACATGTCGTGAGGTATAACATCTATTTGTAACTATATGAACTCTGTATTTTAACTTAAAACTTGTCTTGGGCAGAACCTTACCCACTGGACCTTTTCTACCCAAATATCAGTTACAATACCTGTCAAAAAAAAAGTTACAACACTTATCTTGTTTAGGAGCCTATCGATAAAAGGATATCATTAAAGTACCTGTAGGAGAGATAGATCAGAGTTCAGTGTGTATAGGATCTTTATCATCAGACTGTATGAGTGAAGTTTCTAGCATCTGATCAGCCAGACAGTCAGCGGAAGGTCGGACCATCCCATAGTGGAAGCCCATTGCAGAATTACAGTAAGTCTCTGCTGTTCCATCTTCTCTTTCAAGGTTTACATTGTTTAGGACAATATTTTTACAAGGGACTGTGTCACTGCAGGCAAATTTCATCGCCTTTGCCGTCTTTGATGTTCCTGAGATGTTTCGGTACACGATTTGGCTAATTTCCACTGCTGACGTCTAACATGGCAAACCAAGATCAAGAGTTAATTTATTTCCTTCTAACTTGTAAAGTCAATAGCAATGCTAGTAAACAATTATGATAATCATTGAGAGCTATGTGTTCGATAGGCTAGTAAGTGGGTTTGGTATAATAAAGAAAGAGATGCCCAGAATGCAACATCTTACTTAGTGGATACCTTACCTGATTTTTGCAACTCTTAGGTGAATCACAGTAGAACTGGTCAATGATGATAGGGTTTGCGACGTCGTCCATCCTCACATTCTCATAACGTACTGCACGAACGAACCCAGACCCACCCTGTTCCAGGTAACCACGGCACTTCTCATTAAATCATGCATATCCTTCCGAGTGCCCTGCACTTTGAATTGGGTAGGATTTAAGACTTACCTGCCAGGTTTTAATCCTGAGTCCATTTGTTGTTCCCTTAAGAAATGCTGTGTTCACAACCACGCCTGAGACTACGCCTGTGCTGTTGTCTTTTCCGAGGCTCCCTATGCTAGCATTGAAATAGAAGCAACTTTCAAAGTCATATTTCTCTTCTCTTAGCATTTGGTATCTTCGTGCAATGGGGCATGCTTTTATTTTTAGAATTTGATATTTGATTGCTTTAATTCTCGCTTTAAGAGGACTCATAGATACCTGATTCCATGGCCGGGTCCACAGTAAATATTCTTCATCTTGATTCCTGTACTTCCATTAACTATGGAGATACAATCATCCCCTAAAAAGCACAACATAGAAACAAAATTTAAAGCTCTGTAGATCTGAAATCTGTTGATTATAAGATTGTGTTCATTGCCCTCAGTTTTATGAACAGTATACTGTGAACATTGACTTAACTATGTACCAAGTAACCTGTTCCAATTTTGCAGTTCAGCACCCTAACATTGGTCGATTTAGTGATATGGATACCGTCGGTGTTTGGGCTGGTTTCTGGTGCCGAGACTTTGACATTGGTTATACGCACGTTGTCACACTGAGAGATGACAAAATTCATTTGTTGGCCATTCTGTATGGTAAGACCCTTCACGTTCACTGCCGAGCTAGTGTCGATTGTCAGTGCCTACATCCATTTTATTATGTTATATTGTTAATATTGTAAATAGTTCTAAAAAAAATAAAAAATGTTCAAATGTTGCTCACCGATGGTGCCTCTCTGCATGGCTGTGAACAATAAAAAATAAATGGCATATTAGGGCAATGTAATATTTACTTCAGGATGCTTCTGAGCGAAAAATAGGTTAAAAAAATTTCTAACTTACATTTGTCTTGTTTCGTTTGCAAGATGAATCCCACCATTTTTGACCTGAGCCATCAATAACACCCTTACCTTGAAAACTAATTCTCTTAAGCTTGGAGAAATTAAGCCAGATCCTGGGGTTCTGTTTATCCCAGTTATTTGGCTCATCTGGTGCTACAATTGTTCCATCTATCTGCACAACCATTATATTTTATAATAAGCTTTTTTTTGTCTATAATATAAATCATTTTTACGTAAATAGTAGATTCCTGCAAACAATTTAGAAATGTTATTACCCGTACGATTAATTTATCAGCACATGGTCCCTTAAATCTGGTAGCATTCACAAGATAGCTCTTTCGTTCAGGCACAAGTAAAACTGATTTTTGTGTAGAACATACTTTCTCCCATGCACTGACAAAGGCCTGCTCATACAGAATTTTTGGGCATAACGGAAGTTAGTTTCCTAATAGTCAAACGAGAAAGGAAGCAACAAAATATAAGAGATACGGAAACAATTTTGTTTTTCACCTGAGTATCATCAGAGATTCCATCCCCAACTGCACCAAAACTATCTACATTCACAAGAACCTTACCACCACCTCGGCTTTCCCATCCTGGCATCTCCAGAAAATCTCCTTCAACATCATCTTCAAGTTCAATATCAAGGTTTTCTATAAACTCATCTTCAAAAATCACTGAATTGTCAGGTCTGACCTCGTCTGCAACTACTACATGAGCTCCAATGAACAGTATGAGAATGTAAAAGATTAAGAATACTGTCTCCATGTTTTTAAAGTTGTTTATGGTTTCCTTGGCAATGGATTATTATAATCCAAAACTAGATATGGGTTTGTATGTTATATATGAAAGATTAATGGTGAAACAATGAATGATTTTTTAGTGGGCTTTCATAGATGGCTTGGCTTTGAAGAAGGAGATATGAAAGTGTGTTTGTTTTTTTTTCAACATATCTAGACTTTAAGTACAAGGGAAAAATCTTTAGAGTAGTTTTTTGCTTTACTCTTCCATCTGCGCACTTAAAACTTACCACTTGACTCAACTATTTTTCGTCACAGTGAAATTACATTACAGTATTAGGTGATCACTTGGCATATATGAGCACCAAACCAGGTATTGTATAATTGACTCGTGTTGAACTCTACAATTGTATGATACTAAAAAAAGTAAACATTATGAATAGTTTATTACTACTATTAAAGGTGACTACAAACAACAACTGTTGGTGCAAAGACCTTTTGTCATTCCACCCTTTGGACCATGCTGGTTGCACATAACAATCACGTCCTCATTTTCTTTTTGCTAGTTTGTAGTTTGTACTAAGAACTTAACATAGATCCAGTATAATGATGTTGGCTTGTTTAGGTTAAGTTCACTTTCAAGGATTCATTTCTATCCTTGGAAGAAACAAATATTTCATTTTATTTTTTTTCATCGCCAAATTTAAGCAAGAATTAAATCCTTAAAAACCTTTGGTTGGCAAGTCTAACATCCATCTTTCTATAGTTTGAATTGCGACCTCTCTCTATTTACAGTTGCTTTGAAATTCAAATTCAAGAATAAGAAAACTAGGACTATTACTTTTTGGCTAAGGAATACTCCAGAAATCCATACCTCTCTCTTGTAGATTGTATTCAGTCATCACATATTGGTGTACCCATGATTTGAGTACAGAACTCACCAGCACCTTATTCTCTAATTTTCTTGTACGAGTTGTGTCCGACTATTTACAAGACAGATTTCGTTTTCCATAGGTGTTAACTTGTTAAGAGTACAATCTCACCCATGATTTTTATCAAACTGTAACCAAACTCCTTTTTCATTTTAAAGTTGGCCCTAATTTCCCTCATTCTCATTGAATTCTCTGGATCCCCAATTTCAGAGTAGAATATTGAATTCTGCAAATAAGCTGCTGGATTATCCGGCTCAAGTTCTGTCAATGCTTTTGTAGCTCTTCTTCCAATTTGTTCATTTCTATGAACTCTACATTTCCTTAGCAAGGAGCTTCACATTAAAGAATCACCTTCAAGGGAAGCAGGACTCCACATTATCGAGTCCAACTCCTTCATCCACCATTAAACCAAACAACTCAGTCACATCTTTTGTGATCCCACAATGCAACAGCGAAGTCATCGGTGAGTTGCAGCATTCCAGTGTTATCTCTGGATTATCGTAAAACACTGATACAGAGTTCTCGATCTCACCACAGTTTCCATACATATCGATCAATGCAGATTGAACATGAACAGATCAAAGCCATCTTTCAGGACATAGCAATGAATTTGCATTCCAAATTGAAGATTTTAGGCTTCACTTGATAAATTCAAGAATGATACAAATGTGCGTATTGAAGGCTTCTTTCCCCATATTAGCATACAGTTAAAGAACTCAAGAGCCTCAAGTGATAAACCATTAACAGCATGGACCGAAATAATGGAGTTCCATGATATCATCCTCAAATCGCATTAATTCAGTAGACTTCCTCGAACTGACCAAACTTCCACAGGATGAATATAGATCAACTAAAGCATTGGCGACAAACAAATTTGAAGGAACCCATCCCATCTTTACTACATGGCAGTGAAGCTGTTCTCCTTCAGCAAAAGAACCGTCCGATACTACATCTACAAATCAAATAGGTAAGAGTAACAGCATTTGCCTCAACATCATCATGTTTCATCCTGACGAAAAATTCTAGCAACAAATTTGAATATCTCAATTCGCATAAACCACGCAGAGCAACATTCCACATCGTCAAAGCTCTCTCAGGTAATTCATCTAACAGCTTTAAAGACGCATTAGGAATCCCAGCTTGCATATAAAATCAAGCAGAGCTGATCCAACAAACAAATTTGAACAAAAACCAAGTAAAATTACCCTGCAATGAACTTGAAATCCTTCCAAATGAAAACAGAACTATTACAAACACTTAAAACTGATGAGAACGTTGAGGGGTTCTCCTTCATTCCTTTAGAAACCATTTTCTTGTAAAGAACATAAAGACTATTTTGAGAATCCATGGCAGAGCATAACCTGCGATTACTATGTTGAAAAAAACAGCATCGTCCTGGACCGCCATTGAATTAAATAACTCAACAGCAGAGTCAATGCAACCAGATTTAATTAAACTGCTCATTTTCTGGTTATTATGATATACAACATTCTTACAGCTCAATCATAATCTACCGAAACTAAGGTAGAAGATGCAGATAGGAAAGTAAGCTTAAGTAACGATGTTGTTATGGTCCTCCCAAAGAAGAGTAAGTTCTTAGCTGGCATTACTTATGATAGTTCCTGACTGCCCAGGGTGTTACAGATAAACCTTTGCAATAAAGAAAAAAAATGATAGGAGTACTAGTAAATTAAGAGAGATTGATTTATAAGGGCAGAACCAAGAACGTAAATATATTTCTCACAGCTGAGTTCTGTACATAAACATCATGGAACAAGAACTCTCACACCGCGGTGAACAACAGCAACCCTCATATTCTGAGTGGCACCATTATTCTATAAAATAATAAAATAAAAGTAAGGTGGACTGGGATATACACTGCAGAAAGGTTACAGGTTGAAATATGAAAATTCAAAGTAAAGAAAATATT
The DNA here is from genome assembly GCA_023531435.1 of Papaver californicum. Classification (NCBI taxonomy): domain Eukaryota; kingdom Viridiplantae; phylum Streptophyta; class Magnoliopsida; order Ranunculales; family Papaveraceae; genus Papaver; species Papaver californicum. The sequence continues at coordinate 262,771 of JAJJMC010005141.1, forward strand.
GATTAGATAGAAAGACTCTCAGTGGTAATTTAAGGAAGAGACTCCAACAAGGATGCAGCGAACTCCATCTGGGTGTCTTCGTCAATTCTTGAAAAGAAAGGAACATGAATAAAGAGAGATTTGTGACCTTTCTGTTCAGCAAAGCGGAGTGAGTGATAATAGATATAGTTACACACAAAACGATCAGCATCATCGGATACGACCACATCAAAACACTTCTTCTTTAACTGCTTAACAATCCCCTCGACTGATAAAGAAGTCTTGAAGCATCAAAAGAGAGAGAATTATTTTTCTTTAGATTCATATACAGTAAATGATATGTATTAGACTGTTTTGGCATAACAAAATGAGATTGAATAGGTAAATGCAAGTAACTTCTATAAGCCAGAACATAGTTGGAGTTGATTGTTTTCGGGAACGTGTTCAATAGGATATTTTTCTGTGCAATCTGGAATTTACCAGCTTTGTTAATACAATTATACATATCCTTACACTAATAGAGGAGAAACAAAGAACCAATACCTGTCTTGTTCGGGAAATTTCTCCATCCTCGGGAATTATTGGAAGTTTCTGCAAATATAACAGAATGGACAGTGAATACATTGATACTTCAAGTCGCAACACAAGTTGTGCACAAATTATAGAAACCCACTTGAGGTTGCCACCCATGCTCATCTGGACAGCGAAAAGTGGCTTCATTATATGCCTGTCTCTCAACAGTAAACTCCTTCGCTCCACCACTGACTCCAAAGTGAAGCTGAAAACAAACATCAACGGGAAATGTTACTTTCCACATTAACCAAAAGCACTTATGAAAGTATTTGCAGATAATAAGTAATAGTATTGTAAGTATCCAGATGACCGTCTCTGAACTGCCAGTGGATGATATTTTGTGTTTAAAAAGTGCAAATATAGATTTATTTTTATTTTTTGAAGCATGAAATGAATTTAATAGATTAAAAAGCGATTACATGAGGGTATATCATACCCATAGAGTCGTTTAAAACAATTTGAGTTAAAAAAGATAGGTCATATGGTCCCAAATTGTTGTAGACAGGTTTCTCAATTGACTTCCATCTACTGCATGATGTGCAAATATAGATTAACAAATGAACCTCTTATTAATCTGATTTTTGGTGGTTTTCTGATAAATAATAATAATAGGTTAACATTTGCCATGATATTCTTAATTTATCACAACTACAACTACTCAGCATAGAACAATTGGCACCACATAAAAAATTTATGTTGACCATCTATAAGGTTCTGCACTCACCTAACGGCACCTGATTGTTTAACCTTGAGGGGTTGCTAGAATGATTTGACTGTGTCCAGGTTCCATCAACTGGTCTGGTTTATCTAGATACCAGGATTATCAGAGAGAAAAAATTCTGGTTCTTTACAGAGTCATGGATTTTATGTTGCTGGTATTCTTCATAGGCCGCTGTTTTCAAACCCCTCATGGTCGCTGTGAGGTAAATTAAGCAGCCAGTATCTCCACATAGCCCCATCAACTAATTCAGCTTTATCCGAACACCAGAATTATTATCAGATATAGTAGTTCACTGATTCTTATAAAGTCATGGACCTATGTTGTGCATCACATAATCAGACATGTTTGACTTCATGTTTCGTCCATTAAAAAAGACAAATTCTTATCACAAACAAGCTACTACTACTACATTTAAAATATAAAAGCAATCGGGGTAGCAACAGTTAGATTCCTATTAAATTATATCTGGGCCTGTATTAGTACAAAACAAATCCCGTGAGTACCTCTAGTAGATTTGTTTTCCTCTCTTATCTTTTTTCATAAAATCCTGAAAATAGTTGAATCTAAACAACTCCCTTTGTATCAAGAAATACTAGTCGTTTTTTAACTTTTTTTACTTTATTTTAGATAAAGTGAGTTTGGCCTAACACTTTCTTAAAATAAGATACCTTTTAAGAAACGTGTTTCTGCCAAACTCCGAACAATTTTAATAAACAGGAAAACTAGAAGAAAAAATAAATAAATGAAACACTCAAAATTAGCACTAAGTTCAGATTAAATCAAATAAATCAATGAGATTTTGAAGTGTTAATATTTTTCAACTCAAAATTAATGAAGAAAGAAAAGAGAGAAGACTAACCCAAATAACTTGTTCCTTCAAAGAATCTACTGTCAGTGATTCAGAATTCGAAATACTTGATTCCATGATATTATAAAGCAACGGAAGTGATCCATCTCCAGCTGCATTAAGAATTGTGCAACTCCCGATATTTATACCACTTGGTAAAGGATTACCTCTTCTTTTCAAGAACCCTTTTAGATTACTTACAATAATTTCAGTGGGATTATCTGGAACCCCATGGAATTTACCGAATCCAGTTATATGAATTGTAACAGAAATAGGCCCTTCAGATCCCATTCCTTGCTGAAATCAGATCTAAATTCTAATTGTAATCACTGGAAAAAGAGGATAAAATCAAAACCTTAAATTTTGATAGGATCAAAGAAATGGAGAAGAAGAGTTTAGATGAAGATTCTTGAGATTCGCGGTAAAATAGTTTAAAGTGATCCAAATTAGTGGATTTGTATTTATAGCCTTATAGGCGGCCAGAAATGGAATTTGAAGACACGTTGTCGCATATACCCCTCTTTATATGGTTAATCACGATTCTATCCCATTTTGGATATGTTTTAACGAATGTAATCAATATCGGATTTCGGTTTGTATCGGTCGAGAGCGATACACTGGTACACCTATGTATTAGGGAGATTTTGGTTCCAAATATCAGCGAAATAGTCCACACATTTTATACCTATAATTTTATAAAAAAATACTAGTTCACATTTTAAAACTATAAATATATTTTAACACGTTATATCAAATGTTTTTTCACAAAGTTTAGAAAGAAAAATTAGTACTCATCCAAAATATATAGATCCATACAAAGTTCAAACTGGAAACACAAGAGAAACAAGAACAACTTCACAGTTCACCGTCTAAAATGTTAATTAAACAAGGATATTACAATTTTAATCAAGATCATTAGACTCATTATAGATATCATCATATGTATTAACTTCATCATTCCATTCATCACCAAGTAGTCCTCTATCAGTTTCCAATATCAATTGATCATGATCATATCCATCAAGGTCAGTGTCAGTTGGATAATTAGACTTACTTCGAGAACTACGAACTAGCACACTTACTTCACCAACAATCTCCTGCAGATCATCCAAAGTTACATTATCATCTTCCACAGCCAAGTCATCCAAATTTTTTGGATCCAACCATTTATCACTTTCATCACGTTCATCTAGAAAAATAGGATCACGAGCTTTCCCATCATTGTTATATATTTGGATTTCTTTGTATCGACGCTGCAATTTCTTATTATATTGGATAAAGACACTATCATTCAATTTTTGTTGTTTTATGCGATTTCGTTTCTTTGAGTGCAACTGAAATACGAAAAATAAATAGGTAAATATGCAACTGAAATACGAAAGATAAGTAATTCAACTGAAATACGAAAGACAGTAAGCAGTATGAAGTGTTGTATTATGCAAACAAAACTAGAATTGTTATTATAAGTGTTGTGGTAGTGTTGTAAGTGTTGCAAGTGACTGTGCATAATTAAAATTTGACGCCTAATATTCTGTTGCTAGGAGTCCTGAATATATGTGCAATTTTCTGCTAGGAGTCCTAACAATTCAGAGAACTATGATTACAGTTTATATGCATAATGAAGTACTCTCTTTATGTGATTATTAAAGCCACCAATTCAGAGAGCTCGCTTTATAAATGCTTTGTTTTCTTTATTAATCAGTCCCACTACTTACTGACATATATTTGCATGCATATATGCATAATGAAGCACTCAAAACAGCGAGATGTCAATGAACATTGAGGAATCAAAAAAGATCTAATAGACAACAGTCAGAAGCAAGAACATGGTCTGTATGTAGCAAAAAAGATGAGAATACTTACATTCTCAAATGTGCTCCAGTTCCGCTCACATGGGGAAGAAGAACAAGTCAGACTCAATACCTTGATTGCAAATTTTTGTAGGCTTGGGACATCGATTCCTTCGTATGTAATCCACCAATCATCTTCATAAATACAGACAAAGTAGTTAGTCAATACAAAGTTATATAACACAAAAGTAATCAAATTTTGAACTAACATAACATAACAAACTTACGAGGTTGATTTTTATCTCTTCTTCTTATGCAAGACTGACTTCCCAAAATCCCAACAGCATCACTATACTGTCTCAATCACTTGTAGCTTGATCCAGTTCATCTTCATTGGTTATTAGCCTTTGTATTGATGTATGAAGACCCTTTTTGATTTCTGTATACTTTGGATCATTATCCATCTCACGAGCTTCGAGGATTCAAATAATTAGCCGCACAATGTAGAGCATGATTAAAGTTTTCTTCAATCTTTTCTCAAAGACAGCCTTAATTATAGCCCAAGTATCATTATCTTTACTGAAATTCCTCTCGAGTTGATCCCATGTTATTCTCATTGCATCAACCAAACAACGCATTGTATGTTTGAGCTCAATATCCACTAACCTTACAACCTTAACTAAAGGCTTTAGCACACTACAAAAGTAATCAACATCTGCCCAAAATGTACTACTTATAACAATTTTAAGTACATTAATTCCTACATTTTCTTTTGCAGACCTACTTCTCGCCTACTTATCATTCACAAACATCATTTGCAAAGGAGTTTTATACTTTTGAAGACTTTCTAGTGTGTAGTATTGAGTTGCAAATCTAGTCTTTGTGGACCTATGTAAGTCTCCACCTGTCATCTCCCTTATCAAAATCAATACTTGAAAGTGAGCATAAATATAGGTAACGAGTCTTTTACCTAATACCAGGCTGTCTTGATTCGTGAGAGCTTGGAACCAAGCTCTTCTAACATCAATTGAACGCAATGAGCAGCACAAGGAGTCCAAAATATATTCGGGTAATCAATCATTAAAACTTTCCCTGCCTTTTTAAAGATGGAACCCTTATCGGTAATGAACTGAACTACAATTTCTTTCCCAACATCATTAATTACCTCTATTACAAGCTTACGTATGTAATCAGCATCATTGGTTCTGTTTGACGCATCTACAAACTTCAAGAAAGCTGACCCTTTTGGATAATTCACCAAAAAGTTAATAAGATGTCGTTTTTTCCCATTCGTCCAACCATCAAACATAATAGAACATCCAAACCTCTTCCAATGTACCCTAAATGTATCAACAAACTTCTTCATTTCATCTAATTGTTCCTTGAAAAGATTTGTACGAATCTAATGGTAAGATGGCGGAGGCATAGCTAACATCAAAAGAAAAACATAAAAAGCATAAGTTAACATCTAATCAGATTCAAATGTATAAAATTTTAAGCTAACAATATTTAGGTACGAATTATAAATAGACCAACTGCATACCTTTCCCGTATTCGCCAATTGCATAGATCATTTCTTTGAAACTTGGCAACGAACGGTATTAAAAGATATTGAATTCTCAATCATCCAAGCTGAAATGCTTTTCCATGCAGTTTTTAGTAACTTCTCTTTTGCTGAACTGTTTCTTTTAAGAGTGGTCTGCTGAGTTTTCTCGTGATCTGTCTTCATGAATGAATCCATTGGACCTCTACTATTACTTTTGTCTATTTGATGTCACTTCTTAGTTTGTACCACTAGTTGACTAACACTACCACTGCCATCTTTTTCTTGCTCCTCAACATCAGTATCACCATCAGATCCTTCATCGGAGTTTGTATGCTGATACAATAAATCAACATTATCCCTATGAGTTTTTCTGGTACTCTTTATAGAATCCTTCTGATTAATTTTGTTTATAATATAAATTGTTGCACTACCACATGGTTTAACATTCCCTGACCTTTGTAAGATATGCTGCTTAAGCCTAGTGATTCTACCACCACGGAGTTCTTTCGAACATAACAAACAAGTAATCCAGGTTGGATGCTCTGGATCTCTGCGTTCACCCCATTGTCATGCCATATCTTTAGTTTGTGTAGAATATGGAGGAAGCAATGAGCCGCATGTAGAGGGTGTAGTGCTTGAATTAGATGCATTAGAAGAATCCATAATCACAACCTAAAGTACATTCAAAATTGAAACTAAACAAATTAAAACCTCCGACCAGAATCTGCTATTATCCTTGAGTAATATTGTATAACAAGCAAGTCCTAGATGTTAAACATTACTATCATATTGTTTAAACAGGGGAAAGTAAGAAAAACTCCTTTCAATTTGAAACAAAAGAAGAAACTCATAAGAACAATAAGAGAAATATTGAGACCTTTTTTTCAAAGAGTTTAAAATACCCACTTCAGTAAACACTAGTTCAAACAAATTACAATCACTAAATTGCATAATTGAAGTTAGTTTTTTCCCATTACAGAATAGCAGCATGTTCTTGGGTATATATGTACAAAATTACCAAGGACACTGTACAAATATATGTTAAGCATCACACTTTTGCAATAACAGATCATTAAAATCAGGAAACAGTTTCAACAAAAATCACCACAGTTGCGCTGTTGGCTTAAGCAGTTAACTTCTATTTCCAACAACAACAAAAAAACTTAATGTATAAACTAAAGATGATAAAGCGGTAGGGTGTCAAAACCCACAAACAGAAATCGAAAATGGTTCCCAAAATAAATTATGTCGGTAGCAGACACCAACATGAACCAAAAGAAGTTCATTTCTTTTGCACATATATCTCAAATAAAAAAATAGAAAAACAAAAAGAAAGTGAAAGAAATTACCCAGAAGTAATCACGGTGTTACGTTGGTAACAAGATCCACCTTGATTGATGGTTGAACAATCAAACCCTAATTAAAGGATGAATAATCAAACCCTGATTGATGGCTCGACCTTGATAAACCACAAAGATTAATACACAAAAAAACATTGAAGAATGAAAAGATAATGAACCTTAAAACAGTTATTTGTTGAAGAAAAAGCTAGGGTTTGAAAAACCAGTAGATAAGGGAGATAAATGAGGCAGGTGCAGGCGAGAAATGAGGCAGGTGAAATGAGGGAGAGATTAGATCGAGCAAATTTACGCCGTTAGATTTGTTTACATCTAATCTCACGGCTGTAAACTAATACCCTATAATATCGGATATATCTAATATATCCATCTCGGTCGATATTACCTGGCGAGATTGACTACATTGGTTTTAACTCAAGCTAGTGGTGAACACTGAGCAAGCGTACAGGACAGACTTTTATGCAAATGGCAAAATATTTAATGGAAGTCTTTCTTCCTGGGAACTTGAGGGGAAGGAGATTAACAACAATAAGGGTCCGTTTGGTTCACCAGTTTTAGCAATACAAGACATTGTCAATTATATGTAGTTGTAATGTCATGCATAACAACTACATGTAGTTTAATGTTTAGTGTGCATGAGAATAATATGGATGTAATATAAAAATATTTTAACTTTAAAATCTAGCTACAAGAAAAAAAAGGTTATAAATAAATAAAATAGAAGAATATATGAAAAAAATATTTAACATTTTATTAGAAAAAAATTATATAAAAAAGTTTTTCTGAAAATAATAATAAAAATTAAAAAAAATAATAATAGAAGGAATTAAAAAAAAACATAATAAAAAAGAATTAAAATTAAAGATATATCTGATTATGTAATAATAATAACAATAACAATAACAAATTGAAAATAATAAAAATAATAATTTTTAAAAAAACAATAATGAAATAAATCAAATAAAAGAATAAAAATTGAATATTTAATAATAAATAAATGATGTCTAAAAAGAAGAAATGAAAATATATCTGATTATGTAATAATAATAATAAACTGAAAATAACAAAAATAATAATTTTAAAGAATTAGTAACTAAAAAATAAAAATGAAAAGAATAAAAATTGAATATTTAATAATAAAAAAAACAATGTTTAAAAAGTATAACGAAAATATATATATATAAATATTTAACATTTTTTCATAAAAGAAAACTATAAAAAGAAAAAGAAGTTTTTTCTGAAAATTATATTAAAACAATAATAAGAAGAAAAATAAAAGAAATCAAAAACAAAAAAATAAGAAAAATAATTAAAATTGGAAATATATCTGGTTATGTAATAATAATAAACTGGAAATAATGAAAAAAAATTAAAGAAGTAATGATAAATAATATATAAAAAATAATGATTAAATATTTAATAATAAATAAATAATTTTTAGAAATAATAAATGAAAATATACCTGCTTATGTAATAATAATAAAAATAATAAGTTTTAGAAAATTAATAAAGAATAAAATTGAATATTTAAAAATAAAAACATAATTTTTAAAAATAATAAATGAAAATATCTGATTATTATCAATGTTGTAATTGAAGAATGTAATATATGGTCACATTCAAGGTACACTTCAAAAGCTGAATATTTAATATAGCCTTTTGGAGATAATATCTATTATATATAATTGTAATATTGAGTAATTGGTTATGTGCTAAACACTAAAAATTTGAATGCAGTCCATGATTACTCCCTTTAACTGCATTATGCCTTCCAATTGCCTTCGAAAAACATGCAAACGGATCCATAATTAAGTTGGTAAGGAAAGACTGTGCTAGGTGGCTGATCCACCGATCTCCACATTCCTTATAGGACCTGCACGAAATCATCATGTTAAGACACATGTATGTTGATGTCTCACTTGTACAGGGATAAGTATCCCTTAGCTAATAGTTATCCCCTTCGAGTACCACAGTTATATATGTACTCACCTGTAATAGTTAACATACGTGATAGAAAATGAGACTAAGAAAGTGAAGGAAATGAATTCTCTCTCTCCTTATTACTTTCCCACACATCTATTTTCTTATATTACCTAGTACTATGAAACTGTGTGCACCATTTTGAGTGGATTTTGTTTAAAAGTAATTAAGACTTAAGATAACGTCATAATATCATAGAATATTATCAGTATAAATTGTTCTACAACGATCGGTATAGGGACTGACGATATAAAAAAGAAATATCTCTTTGATTCTTATATATTTAATTTAACTATTGTTAAATAGTTGTATACATACAATTCTTATTATATCTAATTTTATTTCTAGGACCGGTTAGATAGAAAAGTTAGACAATTGTCGTGTCTTGTATATGCTACGGTTAGCATAAATAATTACGTGGTATACGAAGAAATATCTGAATAGGTACGTATTTAAATAACTCATATTTATGATATTGTTTGATTTTTGAATTCAGACAGATATTTGAGTTCTGCAGCGTTTGCTATTTTCCTCATTACTTGAATAATGGAAGGATTTTTCACGTCCATCTTTGGATGGAGTAAAAATTAAAATTACCTTCATTATTTTACCACTGATTTTACGAAAAATAGTTTGGATTGAATTTAGAAAAGATAAATGCACCGTGTAAAATGCTACAGAAAGTAATAAGGAAAGCCGCAAGTTTTCTTGCGCCCTTATGTACTTCCGCGAGCTCTGCGGTAGACATAATATGCGTCTATTATATGCATAGATGAGCTTTGGGGATCTAGTGCATAAATTCGCACTTTGTATATATAGCAACAACAATGACGAGAGTTGCGTAATTTAACCGCGCCTCGTATATATACAACGTCAAGCGATAATGAGTGTTGCATTTCTTTAAACGATATTAAGAGATTAGTATCTAGCCTTCTCATCGCCTAAGCTACTACCGAAAATCACAATTTAATGAATTAAATTTGCATTAGTGCCTATGCAAATAAGTCTATTTTTGACAAATTGATAGGCACGACAAATGAGAAAAATGCATAACGTGCTAGATATATTGATATATAGGAACTGAACCACAATAGTTCTTCAGGTTTAAGAGCCTGATAAACATTGTACCACTAGAAATGGAGAAATATGTAACGATAGCATCATAATTGGTTGAATAAGCCATCTTTGAGCATGGTCGAGTTCTGCAATCGTTGTGGCATAAAAGACATTGTACATGCACCTGGGGTGTCATTCATAATTTTTAATATTTATCGGTCGTCTTGGCAGCACTGAGATTGATATTGAGATAGTATTTATCTTCATAAAATCTATCTTACGGTTTACTGTTGATTTTACATGGTATTGTAAATTCTTAAATTTATTCCAGATGGACAGTAAACGAGAGAGGGAACTTGATCAGTTATCTCTCATGGATCACGTGTTATCATGTCAGTACTCAGTTACTACCTTAATTGATAAAGTAATACGATAATGAAGTTATGTTGATGAGAAATTCCGACCTAAGGATCAGGGGGAGAATCGTCGACGATATTGGTTAACTCCAATTGTGTCTCATCTAAATTCTCGCACCGATAAATGCTTATAAGGTGTTGGAGACTACTTTGTTGATTGATCCAACAAGAGTACGCTAGCTAGATTCGGCATAAATAAGGTCTTTGCAAGGCATGCCATGGAATCGCAGCGATTGTTTCGTCTGAAAACATGCTTAAAAGCATAGACGAAAACCTCTTATATGGGGTATGCCAATCTAATCAGATAATGTCAATATTTTCTTTGAGTTATGAGATGATATCTTCTAACGAGGAGCATATCCATAAAATTTGTATTGACATGGAGAAGAATATCCGTTACTAAATTTTGTAACCGTTATTCTCATATTCTAGAGCGTGATGTAAGATCGTTATAAACTGATTATCAAACTAGTTATCGATAATGTTCAGAGTAGCTACTGAAATAGTTGTGGATAAGTATCCTCCTTTATAAAGGAATTATCGACAAAGTTTATATGATTGGAAAATATGGACCTCGATCCATATCGAGTTGTTTTCTCGCTTGTATACGCTTTTAGAACCTTAGTCCTAGCATAAATTGCAAATTTGATTCTTATCAGAAAGCGTGATGAGAAAAATAAGGCCGCTTGTTATACAACGTTACCTCTTTGACGGAAATATAGTCTTGTAGTCTTAAATGACTCGACCAATCACCTGGGTAATAATTGTGTATTTATACTCGTATAGATTTTGTATGGAACTCTTGTTTTTCAATTATTGATGTTGTATCATTTGGGTAATGCTCTGGGGATTGATGGTGAGTAACTTTATTGTTCATTTGCATCTGTTGAATGGTTTATTTAAATCATTCATAAAGCATTTTGAACTTATTAATCATAAAACTATTGCATGTTTCTGTCTGAAAACGTGTTGATTTATAGGATGCCTCACTGTGAATGCTATTACAACATGATTTGCAAATTTGATGAGAGATTCTTCCCACTGTTATGGGGAGAAATGACTATCGCCTGAAAAATAGCGTGAGGTATCCTGGGTTGCACAAAGATAAACCAAGATGTATATCATCTTGATGTTTTCAGTAATGAAATATATGCGAAAGATTCGATATCTTCAGAAATTGCAAATCAAGTTTCTTTCTTGAAAAACTGTGAATGTAGCAGCAAGTGTGTCATTTAAAACACACCACAAGCGTGGATGACTATTTGATTCAAAATATTATGTTCCTCCTGAAAAGAAAGGACCAACCACAATCATTTAATGATAGTGCTCTCGAACAGATTATCAAAGCTATATTTTGATTTCTATGAATATAGTTCTCCTAATAAGAGAACGTATCTACAAAGGTTGTGGAATTTCAAAATGAGAAATTTGTGATCATAATACAAGGATTGTTGGCGACATAGTCAAAGTGTCCGCTGATACTTCCATAAATGACGTTGGTGTTAAAGCACTCTCTGTACGTGAATGTCATCAAAAGAATGATTGGTTAAACTCAAAAGGAGTGATCCAAACAGAATAACCTTTTCTCGCTTAATTTTGGAACTGCAGCTGAACACTCAAGAATGTGAGCTTCATCTGCCACAAGTGTGTTTTTGTAGTCCAAACACCCGATAATGTATGCCTTATTGGCTACATGTGGAAGTTTTTACAGAGTGAGAAAATGAAATAAACTAATATGTGGCAGAAAGTCTTTTACGGAAACTTGAGATGGTTTACAAAGAAACATATTCCTTGTTATAGATGTAATTACCTCTTTGGTATTATTCTTGTAGTTTTTCAAGGACTCGGAATGCATCTAATGGTTGTGGTTACTGAATACACATTTGTATAGGAAACTACATACATATATCTAAGTGAAATTACATTGAGGATTTCAATCGTCAGCAGACAAATCATACCATATATATATTCACGAAAGCTTAATCGAGCTTTCGAGGATTGAAATGATTCTACGCGGATGTGGTACAATCGTCTAATTGAATTCTTATTAATCTTGGGATATGTGAATAATCATGTATGCCTGTGAGTTATCATTATAAATCAAACTTTGGATTTTCTAACTTGATGTATACAACGTCAATTTAATTGGAACCTCTGAAGAGTTTTCAAAAGAACAAAAATGCTTAAAGCAGGGGTTCGAGATGTAAAATCTCGGTAAAACAAGGTTTCAATCTCTCCGTTGAGCATTGTAACTGGGATTCCATTAATTTCGTCAACCTTAAAGGTTTAGACGTGTTTAAATGGACAAACTGACACGTTGCAGTTGTGTGATTGCTTACTTCTAAGATTGATCAGTTTATATCTCAACAATGGAGATGTATCACTCTGTGGTATGTGTTACACCAAAGATGTGTAAATGGCACAATAGATGAAATATGATATAATACCTGATACTGGATTTTTCGTAAACATGTAAGCTTGGTTTTACTCAACACCAATATCGAGACATTGGTCCAGAGAAAAGTTCTTCATCTTCGTGGAACCGTTAAGCTTGATCTTTTACATAAAAGATAGCATAATGTCTCCCACAGAAAAAAGCTAATCAAACTTTTTTGAGTTTTGATTTTTTTAGCAAGTTTTGTAAAGAAGTTAAATATTTTCCTAGCTAATAGTCTGGTAGTAGAGGATACTTGTTATTCCTCCGATCGATTACGATTGTTTAGACAAAGATAGTGGAGAATAAAAGGTTGGTACAAACAGATGATCATTAAGAAATTGCACATAAGATCAGACTAATTTTCTCAGAAGATGCTGAAGATATTACAAGATGATTCATGATCTCTATGCAGTATTATCGAACAAAATGATCAACTGAGAAGGCTACTCATTATGAGGAATAAAGTTATAAGAAGATTATGGATATTGGAATTTTACGCTTTGTACTATTTTTCCTTAGTCAAGGTTATTTCAAATAGGTTTTCCTTGTCAAGGTTTTAATGAGGCATGCAAGTCCAGTGTTATCCGCAATTCAAAATGTTGTACTATTTTTCCTTCGTCTTGGTTTTTGTCCCTTTGGGTTTTTCCAGGCAAGGTTTTAACGGGGCAACATCCGTGGGTGTAAAACTGTTCTGGATACTAATATTTTCCTACGTCCAGGTTTTGTCCCACTGGGTTTTCCTGGCGAGGTTTTTAATGAGATAACAATCTTAGAACAATAATCATCTCTAAAGTGATAGATATTCATAGAGCTTCTTGAGGTGTGGTGATCGGATAACCGCCCATATATTCAAGTTTTTGCCACACATGGTTTTCCTGATAAGAATTTGACGAAGCAAAATGAGCAACCTCGAAATTATCCCGTTGTAACCTTTCAGCATTCAAATTTTCCCAAATGGTTTTGCTGATAAAGTTTTATTAAGAGAATATGTTTGTGAAGGTCAACAAGGCTCAAAGTGTTCTCCCTTTTTCGTTGGTCCAGCTTTATCATATCAGAATTTTCTGACAAGATTTTAATAAGATAATGGATTTTATTCTTTATTCGGATTTTGTCTCATCAGGTTTTACCGACAACGTTCTAAATGATGCGATATCTTGAATGATGGATCATCCAAAAAGGAATGTTAAGAAAAGACTGTGCTAGGTGGCTGATCCGCCGGTCTCCACATTCCTTATGGGACCTGCACAAAATCACCATGTTAAGAAACATATACGTTGATGTGTTACTTGTATAGGGATGATTATCCCTTAGCTAATAGTTATCCCCTTCTAGTACCATAGTTATATATATATTTGTACTCACATGTTATAGTTAACATACGTGATAGGAAATGAGAAACTAAGAAAATGAAAGAAATGAATTCTCTCTCTCCTGATTACTTTCACACACATCTACTTTCTTATACTACTTAGTACTATAAAACTGTGTACACCATTTGCTTGAATTAAACTATATTTGCGTAGACCAAGTTCAAAAGTAATTAAGACTTAAGATGACGTAATAAAACACGTATGATGCACATATTTGTATTTGCTTTTTCTAAACATAAAATTTAAAAACAGTTAGTTTATTAAAAATAAAAATTTAATATTTTTATTTATATTTGTTATACAAATAATTTAAAAAAATATTTAAATATATAAATATTATAAATATCCGATTTATATTTTAAAACATATAAATTTTTAATTTTTTTAAATTTGTTTTAAAACAATGGTATTTCATAAATGTGTAAAATATACAATTTTATCCTTATATATATATATATATATATATATATATATATATATATAAATAGATATATAGATATATATATAATTTTGGAGGTTATTTTCTAGTATTAGGGTTAAGTCAAATATTTTGTCTTTTCGTAACTAAACAAGAATAGTTCTTTCATTTATATTGTAAGATTTTCAATACATCACATAGGCCAAGACGCAGAATTTAAGGATGATTATTTAGGGACCTCTCAGAATTTGAGAGGACCATTTCCCTATTTTGAGAAGGTTATTATGAAGTAAATCCTAGCCCTTCTTATCCATATAATTTTAGTAATGGCCAAAATACCCTTTTTAATTAGATGTTAATAATTAAGTTAGTTAAATTAATTGATTGTTAGTTCTAGATTAGATTAGTTAAATTAGATAAAACATTTGAGTTAGTGGTAGTGTTGTGTTAGAGAATTAAAATTATGTGAAAAAAGATCGATTAAGTCAATAAAAGTTCGGCTAAGAAAATGAAGAACATGTAGAGCAGAAGAGTTTTGGTAAAAGTTCGGTTAGGTTGATAAAAGTTCGGCTAGGAAAATGTAGAACAGTAGAAAGTTCGGTTAGGTTGATAAAAGTTTGGCCAGGAAAATAAAGAACAATAAAATGTTTGACAAGGTATGAAATTAATGGTTCTAGTTGAACTTCCGTGTTCGGTTGGTTATATAGATATCTTCCTAGGCAAACTTTTGAGTATTTTTTTGTCGCAACTAACATTGTCATATATTTTGTAAATCCAACCTGAACCGATACCTATAGATGATCAACCTACTCATTCTGACATTATGTACGAAGATACATCATATCATTACAATTTCCTTACCTTTCGGCTTTGTCTTGAAGTAATTTTAAAATTACTTAACTAAATTTGAATAGGTAAACATAAATTTTGGCAAAGTTCTCATCAAAGTTCGATTAGATTCCTCCAAGTACGGTTAAGAAACTAAAAGTTCCGTTAAGAAGACAAGATTTAGAACTTAACCGAACTCATCGTATGGTTTTGGACTAAAAAGTTCAGTTAGGTCGATAAAAATTCGATTAGGAAAAAATATTTCTTTCCAACCAAATTGTTCTTCGTGTTCTTCCTAAATTGAAAGCGGGTATCTCGTTAGGGTTTTTTAAAAATATTCATAACCAAACTTTACACTGGAACTACTTGTTAACCCCATATTTTCATGATTTCAACTCGGATTAACAATCAAAAACGTATAAACATGAATGGGTTTGTAGGGAATTAACTTCTAATGTAATTCCTTTATGAATCAACGATAAATAGTTTGGAAGATGAAGAGGGAAAATAGTAGAAGGATTTTCTTTTGACAGATCGATTAGGAGAAGAGAAAAAGGATTTGAGTTTGTTTTTATTTATATGAAATAGGTTTAGGTTTAAGATTACTCTTAGATTTATATATATATGTATATATATAGGTTTAGGTGGTTATTAAATTAGGATAACCATCCACATGGGGAAGGGGTTATCATCACAACCAACATATTAAGTACAGTTGGAGAGAACTCAAAATCCCGACTTCATGCTTGTTCGGCCAGATGGGAACCATCCTACTAAAAGTTGGAACCCAAGCAAGTCAATTTATGAAATATACAGGTCTAATTTCCATTTTTTGCTTATTTTGATGGAAAGATACTATTTGATTCCAGATTTCCGGTAAATGAAAAGAAAATAAAAAAATACTACCTCTGTTTCAGCAAAAGTGTTACTATCACTTTTGCTGAAATGGAAGGAGTATTATTCAGCGATTTGTTAAGGAAAATGCGACTAAATAACAAAAATAAAGCGGTAAAACTATAGTCTAATGGAAAAAAAGTTTTTTTTAAATGAAAAGACAAAATATATATAATAATTTTATAAAAGTGTAATGTAGGGAACAATAATATGCCGGGAACATGAAGCAGCTATTACATTAATCTAATCTTGCTGGAATACCAAATATTTGGAGAGATTTTGTAAACATATGATTCTAGCAACCTTGACTAATTTAGCAAATGTTGTATTGGACGTCTTGGAGACGTGCTCACATCTTGCCAGTGGGAGGGATCTAGTAGTAGCATGAACTATCAATGATATTTTCCACATGCAACAGAGGTTATTTTTGTTGTTGTTGACCGATAGCCACAATCCGTGGGGATGCCGAGAAGAATTTTTCTTGCAACCATTATGATGAAAGGATTGGGCTTTTTCCCGAGTGTTGATTGAGCTTAGACTGGTCCAACATCAGTGTGTACCAACAATTGTCACCTAAAAAGGATAGTAGAAAAGCATACGCTATGGAGTTGTCATGATTTTTAAAAGAGATGTCAATGTTGAGAATACAATCAACAAGAAAAAAGGGATACATGATAATGTGAGAGAGAAGCAGTAGATCGGGTGGTAGGAGTTATTGGGACATTAAGGAAATAGAACTCATGAACTCTCTACTCGGATTTGGCTCAGAGAGAGGTAGAGGTATTTTGAATTGTACAGAACAAACAACCTCCATAGTGACTACACGATGGTCGCAATGTGGTTGGAAAGAGAAGAAAAAGGGAAAAAGAATAAACGAAAATCCAATTATCTATCCAGTCACTGAAGGAAAAATATTGCAAGTGTGAATGGGGATGTGATAAGATGAAAGCAAATGGTCGTTTCAGAAAAGTGGTAAAAATAGTTCGTTTACTGAGACTTGTGAAGATTCATTTTAGACCTAATTTTAATTTTTAACTAGCAAATAAGTAAAAGATGATAACAATATTAAGAGAAACCGGGACTCAGGATTCCACCATTAATCATATTGAAGTGATGCATGTAATGATTCTTAACAATTATAGCTCTTTTATTGACTTTGTTTCTTTGCCAAAAGTATATTTATAAAACATTAACTGTAAATCATAAGCATGACGCATCAAAAGCTCTAATTCGAAGCATACACCATCAAACAAAATCACAACTAATTAATAAAATCAAAATTAAAATCAAAATCAAAATCAATCAAAATCAATGCAGAAGTCACAAAGAATCAAATATAGTTATCAATCAATTGTGAAATATGGCTTCCTCCTTTGTCCCAATGACAGGTTTAGCTCGTCATACTCAAAACACTTTCGTAAGATTGAAACATAGCTTAAAAGTGCTTGAGAAAACAAAACAAAACAAAAATACAGTGAAACTGCAACAATTATAAGCGTTGCAGACAGTTGGTTGTCATGGTTCTGGAATAAGTTATTTTGCTAAAATAAATAGTAAAGAACAAAGTTCTATGAAGCTGTAATTTACGACTGTTCTGAGGCGTTTTTCTAGTCTTTTTCTTCTTCCTCATACTGCAACAGCAGAATTTTTCCGACCGAGCCTCCTCACAATTTTCTTCGATCTCTTTTGCTTTTATAGGTCTGGGAAAACCTAATAACCTTTTCTTAATTGATAAGGACCCAAAAATCCTTCCAAAACCCACTCCCAACCTCGTTAATCTAAAACATATCCTGATTTTGTTTTACGACAAGAACAAGGAGTTTAACCATTATTCTTGGCGTGAAACACTCCCTTTGACGTGTTTAAACATGTTTTGGATGTTACTTTACTTTGTGATATCGAAATTTCCTTTTAAATTCCATAATAATAACTTCTCAACAAATCAGGTAACTTTTATGTAAAGGAGAAAATTTCCCGCCTTTTTCTCTTTTTCAAACAAGGAAAAAGGGTGCCCCCTATCCAAAAGTGAGGTTCCTTTATCAAATGATCTGGGTGACTTTAGTAATTTCTCTGGGTGCCTTTATCATTTTTAAAGCCAATTTTTTCACAAATGTTTATTTTCCAAAAACACCCACAAACACATATAAAATACCAAAATAAGTACAAAATCGAGTACAATCAATATATATTCAGACATAAAAATATGTCTATCAGCAAACCAGAACTCCACGATAAAAAGACGGATAATAATCAGATGATGTTCAATTTTCGGAGTATGGGAGTTACAAAACCGGCAAAAAGGTGAGATGGCAGGGGCCTAAGGATCCAACCTAGCCAATACAGGTAATATTATTGAGATGAGTTTCTAGATAAACAATCTGATTCTAAAAAAGGGATATAAAATATATCTTACTCCATATATAAGGTATCGAATTTGATGGAATCTGTCGGAAGTTGGGAAGGCGTAAGTATTCATAACAGAACATGTACTAAATATATATTGTTTCCATATAATCCTATTAGGACCCGTCGGGTGGGTGGGGGAAGGGGGTAAAATCAATAGATCTATTCTGGCGGATATGGTTGGCTTGGAATATTGAGATACCATCCAAGAGGGGTTAGATTTTAAGGAGCTAAAAGGATGGGATTTGGCAAAATATTATGCTTCAAGAAGTTGAGCTAATAATTGATCTGGTTGTCGAAAAAGGCGCCCCACTAATTTAGTGAGGACTGCTAAATTAAAACGATATGGTTTCTTGATAACAAACCTACCCCATATTCAGGTTTACAGATGCAATACTAGGTTTATACATATCTTTATCCATAAGATTTTATTCAAAAAAAAAGGGGAGTGCTCAAATATCTATCTTTCCTTGACATCAATGGGAATTTAAGAACTTTAGAGATAATTTTGCAATGCTTGTGATAAAGATGAGGGTTGAAGACCAATCACCAACTATATGAAATAAAATGTATTCAAGAAAATAAAAATTATTTTTCATCTTGTCTCGAATGATCTTTCAAATATCCAAGAACATTTAGAATAATATTTCGTTTTTAAGAGTAACTCTTTAAAAAAAAATTAATTATGAGAGAATTGGTTGAACTCTCACGACCCAATCATATGATTAAGATTTGAAATAGTTTCCATCTAGTTGGATGGATTTCTCATTTCCTATATGAGTTCAATTCCCATCTCATATTCTTATGGATAGGGTTGGAGCATGGAATTGAAGTAACCTCATGTATAATGAGGTTGAAAGATATGGACGGTAGAAAGGTCATCAAATCTAAAGAGACGAGTTCTAATTTTGCATAAATTAAAAAAAAATATATTAATGGCAGGCTTTATTGGGACGTATTAATATATGACCGATATTATGGATTGGAGCTGGTTATAGGAGGCTTGGGTCTATATATAATAGTATAAAAAAAATTATCATGGTTTTACGTAAAAATATATAGGGATTATTAAAAACCACTTTTGAATAGAAATGTGTAATTGCATTCTGAAAAAATTTATCTGTGTGAAGAATACAATATCATATAGTGTGACACAAAAGACCAAAAGTGTGACGCCTCAAATCTTTTTCGGGTATAAGTATAACTAAATCTGGTATGTGGATAAAATAAGATGGTGTTTTTTTTTTCACTATATAGTGATTAGCACTTTAAAGTGAAAAGCACTTTAAAGTGTTTGCACTTTCAAATGCTATTTTGTAGTGATGTGTGTTTGTTTTCTAGGCACTTTAAAGTGCTTTTAAATGTTGTTATGTGTTTGTTTTTTCACTTTAAAGTGCTTTTTATGTTACAACTGTCTATTTTACCCTTAGATATGTTTCTTCCATTTTAATGATAAAATTCATCATATTCCTCATGATAAAAACATAATAATGTCAACAAATCCAAAACTACCAAACAAAAGTTTAAATTCACGACAAACATAAACACAAGAACCCTAATTGTTGTTAAGAGTAACTAGTTTGTTGGCAATTTCCTCACGAAGCTGGACCATTGCAAATTGATCTTGAGGCCTAAATGTTTCGGAAGGAAGCATCAGATCTTCGTTGTCGTTAACCACAAAATCATCATCTTTATATTGCGAAACAACTCATCATTAAGAGAATACCGACGAAGATAGTTATGAACCGTCATACATGCAATTACTATATGTGTCTGAGTACGCAAGCTATAAGACGGCATTCTTTCTAATATTTTAAATATATTCTTCAATACACCAAAAGTCCTTTCGATCACGTTCCGTAATCGAGCATGAACACGATTGAATGCTTCCTCTTTACTAACCGTGGGACCGGATCTCCAACATGAAAAGCAATATCTTTGACCCCGATAAGGAGCTATAAAACCCCTCGTGTGCGAGTAAGCAAAATCACATAGATAATATTTATCTACAACAAAGAAGCAAGACAAATAAATCATGACCAATACACTAGTTACAATTATTCATTAATTAGATAAGAATAAGAAATTTTAAATAAAATTAATATAAATTACCTGGAGGAGGAAGTGGAAACTTAAATGCCGGGTTACGAATACTTTCACATAGCACTCTGGAATCGTGAGCTACACCTTCCCACCCAGCTACCACATATAAGAATTTCATATCGAAATCACATATATCCATGACATTTTGAAAACATTCTTTCCCACCTCTTCCTCGGTATGATATTCACTTTTCTGGTGGAACGGTTGCATGGATTAGGGTACCATCTAATGCTCCAATTGCTCCTTTAAATGGTCCTTCCCGAAGGCGTTGATGCGTTCGAATTGGTGGCA
The DNA here is from genome assembly GCA_023531435.1 of Papaver californicum. Taxonomy (NCBI): domain Eukaryota; kingdom Viridiplantae; phylum Streptophyta; class Magnoliopsida; order Ranunculales; family Papaveraceae; genus Papaver; species Papaver californicum. Next base: position 283,781 of record JAJJMC010005141.1, read on the forward strand.
TAGGTTTGTCAAATGCTGGCGGGACTATCATTTCTTTAGAGAATTTCAACATCGCTTTCAACACTTCGTGAAAATACTTACTAATAGTTTGTCCGGAATGTTGAAACCAATTTTTAATCATTCGGTTTGATTCAACATGACCAATTTTCATAAAAAATATTGCAACCTTCTCTTCAACATCTAAATGCTTGCTATCATTAAGCAATCCATTCTCTCTGAAATATGAGCATAATTGAGTAAAAGCATGAGTGTCCATTTTAAGTAGATCACACATTACAATAGGTTCTCCTTTAAGCAACTCCTTCATGTAAGCTTTACCACTAAGAGACGAGACACATATCTTTTTTCGAGTACCATTACCTCCTTCAGATTCTTTAAGCCATAAAAGAGATGCCATTGCCATAAGCATGAACTTTTCTTGTTCCTTGCACAAGTATATGAATAGTTCCCTGATTGAGTTCACCATCAACAATATAGAAATAAAAAATTATAACATAACAAATTCAACTTAAAGATATATAAAACGAGCATTAAACAACATATATCAAACACACATAAAAGAGGATAATCATCATTCATCATAAACAAGAACTAAACATGAAACATAATTCAAACCCATGTAAAAGAGAGTTATCACCATTCATCCAAAACAAGCAGTACACAAGTTTTAATCCAAATTAAACAAAGTAACAACATGATCTAACCAAAATAAAATTTTGTTTATCAATCTTGACTTCAAAATATAGTGTCAAAAAGTTTTAACAAAAAAAAAAGTGTGCAAGCATAATACTATATCAATATCAAGCATCTGCAAGGCTACGAACATATGCTGCTTTCATGTTGATGTCTTTTAGCATTACAAAACCCTTACGATAATCACCACTAGACACCACCTTGCTCCATGCTCGACCGACAATAGTTCTATCTATGCCAATTTCTGGCATATCAAGCATTGCTTCTAACAATTGAATACATTCAACTCCAGAGTAAGCTCTTGTTTCCTCCTCTTCAACTTTCTTCCTAAAGTAATCTAAACCTTCCTTGTTGTGCTCCAAATTCTCCTTTAGCATTCCAAAAAGCTCATTATATTCCCCACTTTTTCTTTTTCTTTTCTCATAAGAATTGACACTTATGTTTGAGGGATTCTTAGTTGCAGAACTCTCCTCATTTCTGACATTAATGGGTACATTCATCTCACTCGCATCACCTGCAGAAGTTAGTAGATCATCATCCAAATGTACCCATGCATCAAACTCCACATCAGTAGGTACATTAACCTCAATCTCATCATGTTCAGCATCCATGCTACTGCATGCCCCGGAACCAGTTGCAAAAGTGCCCTCGAATAACTCCTCCAATTCCTTCCAGTTAGGTAAAGGATTCTTCCTAAATTTGCTGACCCTCCCGTCTCTCTGGTTATGTGATAATAAATTAGAATAGATGTAATAAGAACTTGTCCTCAACTAATTAGACTATATAGTTAATCAAATGACAAATTTTTACAACTATATAATGAATGACTACTTGCCTAGATTTCTGCTGCCCAAATTTCATCGGGCCAATCAAATGTTCCAGTTTCAGCATTATAACCATGGCCGGTTTTGTGGGTCAATGTTCTCCACACCATGTAACTCCTTTTCAAATTGTTCCACTTATTTTTCACAGCCTTTTGATCAAATTTCTGTTGGAACTTGGTGTTTAGGGTAGTATAGATGTTAGTCCATGACTTTAGAGAAGTTCCTGAGTAACCGTGCTGATTAACCGCCTCCAAGCATAAGCGAATAAACTCCTTCTTCATTTCAGGCTTCTCTTTCCATACATGAGGACTTATTTTCTCATTCTTATCCATCTTGTTTCAAATCCTACACATATATTTAAGACACATAATGCAAAAGGAAAAACCACCCACTAGATAGAGCAATTCCGAAAAAATATATATAAGCAACACAAAACTTTTTAGCGCCTAAAAAGAAGAAGACACTGTGTTCACGTTTAAACAAGACAATAGAAGAGCAAACTAAATCTACAGTTTCCATTCAACTAGAGGATCTAGCATCTCATTCACCCAACATGAGAAGTTTTAAGAATGACCACCCACCAAAAGGGAAGGTACATACACATTGTCAATACATCATAAGACCATAAAAATAGAAATTATAGACGCATCAGAAAGCATTTACACATGCATGTCCTCTCAACCCAAACAACAACAACTAATATCCAAATAGCATTTGAGATATGAAAATAGGGAAGGAAGTTAATCAAAATCAAACCCAAATAGACAGAATTGTTGGAACGAATTTAAATTCGATTGGTACCTACCTTTGAAATTGAGGATATTCTTGTCTGCCAGCAGCTGCAACCCCCTTTAACGAATCAGGAGCCTGTGAATCAAATTTGACATAGATCAACGCACAACTGCATGTAGAACAATGAGAATAACAACATTCTCTGACTACACAAAAAAGGACATAGAGGATAACTTGATTGCTTCTAACATAAGAACATAAGAACAGTACCATATATAGATAAAGGTAAGTGTTGTCAAATAAAGTTGCTACAACAGCACCCATATGAGGTCTACCACCAGTTTAATACGCCTAAATTTGGCACTTCAACCCTATTTTCACTCTACTTACATTTGATATTCATGAATATACTATATACCTCCCTTTAGAATCCAATCCATAAAATGAATTACTTAACCACATAGTCTGGTAGTGGCTAAACACAAACTATATTTTACACATTCATGAGTTGATGCAAGCGCAGTGCAACAATGAAGAACACCCTCATCCACAAAATCAGTTATTGGACACACCAAAAAATTATAGAACCTAAAATATCCCAATAAAGTTTTAATTCGTCGAGGGAAGCAAAGAAAAGAAAGAAACTGAAGGCAGCTAGACCATAACTACATGCTACATTGGCATCTCTTCAAACTTCTAATTATAACTATAACAACTAGACCATAACTACAGAAAACATTTCACTACCAGATAATGGAAATGAACATACAGATCAAAGGATTTTGCTTCTGTGAACATCAGGTTGGTACGTCCCCAGATGGCTGGGAATACAGTTGCAACATAAACAACAAAACCCCTAAAAAAAATAACATTAACTGAACAAAAAAACACAACGTATGCTTACATACCCTATTATGCATGATCAAAATTTCTTCAGTACCTATCATTTCTTCACAGGATGCATCTAACTTATAGAATGTAACAAAAGTGATGAAGTAATAATATGAAACAAATTATTCTTGGAAATCAAGTGATCACGCAACCTTAAATCCAGAGCTGAAGCAACCATCTCAGCAGGTCCACCTCTAGGGTACCTAATGATCTGAACAACAACTAATGTAGCTAAAACACAAAATAGTCCTCTCACTACTTTCTTAATAATTTCTTCAATTTCTCGATCACCAGCTGAAGGATCATTCAATTGAACATAGCAAGATGGTTGTGCAAGTGAAAACAAATTATCTTCTAAAGTAACAAAGTCTAAATACTGATCAAATACCTTAGAAATCCTTTGAATTGAATCTGTTTTTAAAGTTCCAGAAGCAAGATCTTCGAGCAACAGACGAGGTAAAGAGGATGAAAAATTCAGATGAAAGCTTTCATATAATGAACGAGAAGCATCTAAGACAATTCGTTGAATATTTGATTGAGTAGCTTGAACGAAGTATACAGCTGGTACATCACGAATTGTTTGACGTTCTTTATCAATAATAAAATAAAGAGTATTTTTGTGAACTTACCTCACGGATAGAGTTTGGAATATAATCTTTATTAAAGGGTAAAATAGGTAGTAAGTGATAAATATTTGAAGTGGTAAAATTGAAGTAGCTTTTTGCTACTTCATATTTTGCACTTCAAATCACCACCATTTGAAGTGATAATCACTATATAGTCAAAAAATAAACACCCCATTTTTCTTAGATCCCACTATTTTAAAGATATTTAAAATGAAAATCTCTATATAGTGCAAAAAACAAACACCCTCTAAGTTACCCTTAGAAATATTAGAATGCATGATTAATAGGTACTATTAAAACCATCCGATCTTTTGAGCATGTTTGACACATGTTAAATAAAAAAATCTAGGGATCCAGGTAATTCTATTTGTTAAAGCTAAGACATAAAAAAAGGGAGGAAGGGTTCCAGTTTTCCTCTCTTCTCACTCTCTCTGTTTTTCTCTATTTCCTCTCCCAAAAATTCAACCAAAAATGTCAGATGAGATAAAACCAACAATTTCTCTTTTAACATTGAAATATTAAGAGATCTGATTCTCTGGAGATATAATGTTGTTGATGTTTGGTTGGAATAATATTTAACAATAGAACATTTTCTTCTCTACATATTTCTTCTTCACCCACCTACTGCCATGGATTCTCCACATAAACATAATTCTAGGGCTTGAGAAGTTTAAAGATTTTCACTGCAGTGTTGATTTTTGGAGGTGGAATTAGAGCAACAAAGGCAGGGGAACTTCTTTTCTTCTTTTCTTCACGCATGTTCTTCAATTCTGAAGTTGTTTGAAGTAATTGCTCCTTTATACTCTAACTGATCAAAGTGATTCTTATCAATTGACGAGTTTGTGTGTCTCACTGGATGCATGTTTGATTAGGTATTTTCTTATAATTCCTTCCTCGAACTGAAATTGTGGGCAAATATGGAAATTAGGGTTCATATCAATTTGGGGCTTTCCCCCCCAAATCTCTTAGTAGATGGCTAATTCGTGTTAAATGCTTAAACGGGTTTTCGTTAATTTACTTAAATTTCAGTTATGTAGCAGTATTGAGATAAATTTCTCATTGATTTGAAAATACAGCTTAATAAAACTTTATTCTGGTATATATATGGTACTTGTATGTGATCTTTTTATTGAAAATATAGAATCCATACAATGTGTATAATGTTTTGCAGTATGATTGAATTGGAGGAGTTACATTTGTTCTTGAAGTTGTAAGATCTTTGAACTGTTGTAGTCAGGGTGTTTGATGAAATGTATGAATGAGGTTTGTGTTTGGTTTTGTGTTGAATATATTAAGATTAAGTGGGATTCAAAGAAGAAAAGAAGTATTAGGAAGAACTTGAAAGTAATTAGAATATTTCTCCCTTGTTTGTACTACTGCTACAGTTTTATTAAGTTATAACTACTACCTTTGCTTTTAACTAGTGTACTACTTTCTTTAGCTAATATGAAGTACTAGTGGTACTGGTTAGAACAGTAGCTTAATAATGTTATGACAAAAATAGAATGTTGTTCTTGTACTTCAGATTTTTAAGTTTATTTAGTTGCCAACACTTGAGCTAGCAATTCATGTTGCTGAACAGTTTCAAGCTTTGGGATCTAGTGTAGGGATGTAGGCGGTAAGTGTGCGCTGGTAAGTGTGTTAGTTTAAGTGGTACAAGGGAAATCTGCTGGTACTACACTACTACGAGATTTCTATGAATGTTTAATGATATACTTAAACTATGATAATTGGTGTTCATTTCTACATTTATTTTAATCATTTCTTTTGAAACTCCAGTACATATCTCCATCTTGCTTTTTATTTGTAGTGTTAACTTGAGTTAGCAAAAATATCTGTTGTGTATGAAGATGAAACCTTAGAATAATAAGGCCTGGATTCATTCGTAGAAGAGCCATTTTTCATTCATAAGCATTGGTTTTAGTCCCGGGGTCGGCAGGTACTGGTATGCCGGTATGCGAGTATATAAATCTTGTTAGAAATGAAAATGAAATATTATGCTGAGGTACGCTGGGAAATGGGATTTATTCATTTGTGTATGTGGATACGATTTAATTTATATATATGTGCTGCTTTAGAATTAGCTAAACATCATGAGATGAGGTATTAAGTTAATTTTGACTTTATGTAGAAGTGACCTTTTATATGGATGTTAGTGGATGAACTTAATCTTTATGCATAGGACCTTAAATGGATGCATAGCAGTTTCTATTAATTGATAGGTACAGTAAAATTTAAATACAAAATTTCTCTTATAAGAAAGTTTGAGGTGGCAGCATGGTTTAAGGTGCTAAGCAGTAGTTAAATTTGAAATGAAAATTTAGATTGTACAAGCCTATTATGGGAAGATTACGGAGCAAGCATTTTGGTTGTATTAATCCCATCTATTCTGTATGATTCAAAGACACTTAACAAGTTGATTTGTCCATTTCGGTCATGGCATTTTGGGTTTGTGAGAATAGTTAGCTTTAATAGACATTGATTCATAAGCTTAGATTGTAGTACAACTTGTAAGTTCTGTATCGTTCGTTTTGGTATTCTTGGGTAGTGATAAATCGGTATTGATCTATGATAAGTCTTGAATGGGTGTGAAGGTTTTGTTGGATTTGAAGCTTCTTTTATCATCAAATCTATTTGTCTTGGCATGTCTTAATTTACATATTACCATCTCTTTGGACTTTCATTCGTGTGTTTCAATGTTCCCGGTTGTTATATGGTAGTAGAAAAGTCTTACATTTTCCGGTGTTTGTAAATTACATCACGTACGTTTTGGTTTATTGAAATTAAGATAGAATATTGAATAATATTTGACCATTGTACTCTTTTCAATCTCTCTGAATATTCGTTGTGTTAAGATAGGGGCTGCATTTAAGTGGTTCTTTTTAAGAATGAAGTAGCGTAGCATAGTTCTTGGAACAAATTATTTGTTTGTCGATTATTGACACAGGAATATATCTCTTGGTGAATAAGAGTTCTTGTTTATTTCTATGAGATGAAGTAATTGACTTTTAATCCGTATGATTCACATTTTAGGATTTACCCTTTCATAATCATATACTTGCTGTTGAACATAAATTTCATATTTTGTTTGGCAATTTAAAGTTCTTGTTAGTTGCTTTAATATTAGTACAAACTTAAATCTTGAAAGTGCTGATTTTGTTCTTTGACCCAACGGTTTTTTTAGTAATGAACTTAACAGTGGCATTCTTGCTAACTATAACGATGGTGGAGATGTGACAAATTGGGGATAGTTACTGGTATGCAATTTATATTAATCATGCAATTTATATTAATCGTTGTTAGAGATAGTTGCTGCTACAGTAAGCAGTTCATATTATCTAAACAAGAGTTGACGAACTACGATTGTGCTTGGTCCCTTTGAGCTACGGAGAGGGTACGTAGGTAACCGCTCTGCGGTTCAACATAAGGTTGTTCATATCATTGAAAGTGTTGGTTTTTACGTGGCAGTTCATATCATCTATTCAGAGATGATTACAACCTTCATAGTATATATATCGTTTGTAAGAGGTGGTTGCAGTACTGGCTGTTTATACTACCTAGTGAAGAGATGATTGTTGTTTTCCAGTTCATATCATCTGATATAGATGTGAGATAGACATGATTGTTGCCTTTTAAGGTAATTCATACCATCTTATAACTGTACAACTCGTAAGATAAGAGATGATTATTACCGTTCGAGGTAATTCATATCATTTGTCTCGGCACGTGAGTTAAGCAATGGTTATTATCGTACGAGGTAACTTATATCATCTGAGAGGAGTAATTGTTGTTTATGATAACAGGTAATACCATTGATTTAGAAATGATTACCAACTCTTTTGAGTAGTTCATATCATTTGAGAAAGATGTTTTGTTGAGCTTGACCTAGTACTGTGAGTTGCCACGCCCACTGGGGCTCCCACCTACGGGTGGATACCTGGAAGATCGTTACCTGTAACGGTGGCTGGTATCCGACTACCCCTGATACTGGGACTGATCACCCCTCACCCGTTCAGTATGGTGTGTGTTGTTAGGTCTGCTGCAGCTCCCACCTACGAGTGGCTACCTGGAAGAGTGTTAGCTGTAACGGCGACAAGAGAACCTCATAGTAGAAGCGATGGAAATCATTTGTCGGACCCGGTGACCCTTGTGACATTGTGAACTCTTTTGGGATCCCTGAGTATGCGGTATGGGACGCATGCTCAGAAAGTCCTAATTGACTTCACAATGGACCTTGTGGATTTCTGAGTACTATGGTATGAGACATATGTTCAGAGAATCATAATCCTCGAATGAGTGAGATTTTTGTTCAGCAAAGTCTCGGTATTTGAAGTTGGTGTTTTATAAGAGATGATTGTTACCAAATGCGGTAATTCATATCATCTGTTGATATCGACAAATATCAGAAATGATGCCAAAAATTGTAAAGCATTTTGATGGATTCGATAAAACTCGAGATAAGAGCTATGTCTATATGCTTATACAACATTTAGAGAACTATCAATTAATATTTGCTTGGTAAAATTATATTGGTCCGAAAAATTAGTAATATTGGTTTCTCGAATGGCGTATTGGGAAGTTGGAGTCTTCCAATGGACCGAAATCCGACCAGTTGGAAGTGAAAATTTTCTAGTCCGTCACAACAAGCTTATTCTCAAAAACGATTATCACTTTGTAGCTAGAAGAAGGAATTCAACTTCACAACAAATCCCAAAAAAGGACTTAAAAGGCGTTATGGAAACTAAAAAAATTATGCTAAGAATCTGAGTGTTATTTGGAAAAGTCGCCACAAAAGAATTACCAATAAGGAAAAGAACTTCTCACATCACCCAAGTTATTGACGTCAATTGCCGGAGATGCACAGAAATTGAATAAATCCTCGATCACATCTTTTTTTGTTTACCTGTTTCCCAATGGATCTAGTCTGATATATATGGTTGGCTTGGAGAATTGAGATACCATTTTTAATGCTAGTCCACATCCAAGATAGCCTGGAAAATTGAGTAATGCTAGTCTACATCCAAGAGAGGTTGGATTCTGAGGAGCATAGGATTTGAAAAACTATTTTACTTGAAGAAGTTGAAATAATAGTTGATTTGGTTGTTGGAAAAGGGGCCCCGCTAATTTAGTGAGAAATGTTAGATTAAAATGATGAAGTTTCTTGATGACAAACCTGCCCCCAGATTCAGTTTTATAGATTTTTTATTCCACCAAAAATCATGTTGTATCTGGTCTAATTTATCCAGAGTAGATTTGGGTAGTGCCAAGTAAGGTATATAATAAGTAGGATAAGATTGCATAAGTAATTGTATTAGCATTGTGCGACCACCGTAGGACAGAAGTTTGGATTTCGGACCTTGAACAAAGTGGTATAATGCTTATATAAAAGCGACTCATAGTTGTCCTTAAGATTTTATTCAAAAAAAAAAGGGAGTTCTCAACTATCTATATTGACATCATAGGACTTTAAGGACTTTAGAGATAATTTTACAGTGCTTGTGACGAAGATGATGGTTGAAGTTGACACCCGATATTTCATATCCATTTACCAATCACCAACATTTACCAGTCACCAACTCTAAAAGATAAAATGCATCATCAAAAAAATGGAAAAAAAAATTGCATTCATTGCTTGAATGATCTTTCTAATATAGTCAAGAACATTTAGAGTAATATTTCGTTTTTAAAAGAAATTCTTTTTATAATTATTATTATGAGAGTTTTAGTTGAACTCTCGTGACTCTTATCATATGATTAGGATTAGAGAGAATCGCCCTTTAGTTGGGTGGATTTCGTATTACCTCTAAGAGTTTCACTCCCAGCCCTTATACTTACGGACATGTGTTGGAGCGTGGAATTGAATGTGATGAGGTTGACTGATATGGCTGGCAGAGAGGTCATTAAGTTTAAATATAATTAAAGGTATGAATTCTAATTTTTCTTTATTAAAAGAAAAAAAAATACAAAATTAATTATAGGCCCATACATATTAAATATGAAATCGAGATTATGGATGGGAGATGGTTATAGCTTGCCCATGCCTATATATATATTAGCATAAACAAATAAAAATTATTGTGCTTTCGTAAAAAAGATACATATGGTTTACTAAAGATCACTTTGCACTGGAAATATGTAATTGCATTCTGAAGATAAAACTCTATCCGTGTGAAGTAGACAATATCATATGGTCGGACATAAAAGATGGCAAGTTTACCCTTAAAAGGGATTATCACTTTGCAACTGGAAAATGAAATTTAATTTCACAACAAAACCCCAAACGGAATCTAGAAGGCGTTTTGGAAACTGAAAAATTATGCTAAGAATATGAGTGTTTTCTTAGAAAATTCTCCATAAAATCAATACCAACGAGGAAATTAATTTCTCACATTCAAGGTATTAACATCAACTGCTCGACATACACAACAACCGAATAAATCCTTGATCACATTCTTTTTATATGCCTGTTTGACCAGTGGATCTAGTCTGGAAGATATGGTTTTCGATACCATTCTTAATGCTGGTCCACATCCAAAGAGGTTGGATTTTGAGGATCCAAGAGGATGGGATTTGGAAAAATATTTTACTTAATAAGTTGAGTTAATAATTGATGTGATACTTAGAAAAGTGGCCCCGTTAATTTAGTGAAGATTGCTAGATTAAAATGATGAGGTATTTTGATGACAAGCCTACCCCAACATTTAGGTTTACAGATGCCATACCAAGTTTATAAATGCCATACCAGGTTTATAAATATCCATATTCCATCAGAAATCATGTTGAATCTGGTCTAATTTTTGAGAGTAGAGTTAGGTAATGCCAAACACGACAGTTAGTAGGTGGGATATGATTGCATGATTAATTGCATTAATATTGTGCAACAACTTTGGGAGAAAGTTCGGATTTCAAACCTTGAATAAAGTAGTATAATGTTTATGTAAAAGCGACTCAAATTTTTCTTTCATATTTTATTTGAAAAAGAGGAGAGTGTTCAAATATCTATCTTTCCTTGATACTATTGGGACTTTATGTATTTTAGAGATAATTTTATAGTGTTTGTGATAAAGATGAAGGTTGAAATAGATAACAAAACATTTCATATCCAGTGACCAATTATCAGCTCTAGTAAATAAAACGTATATTTCATATCAAGACAATGGAAATCGCTCTTCATCCAATGCTCAAAGGATGTTTCTAATAGAGCCAAGAACAATTAGAATAATATTTCATTTTTTTTATAATAAGAGATTTGGTTGAGCACCCGTGACTCCTCTTATATGATTAGGACTAGAGAGAATTGATAAGACCATGTCTTATGGACCAAGTCAACGATGTTGATCTGATACGTCACTCAAGCATATTCGACGTATATGATAATGTATACGGGTCTCTCAAGATTATGGAAGCTATCCTAACTAGCAAATGTAAAGTGTGCCGAGTACTCAAATCCAATAGAGGCACAAGGCATTGGATAAATATATATTCTTTATTATTTGAAGATCTAGTTTTATTTGGTATTTAATTATATTTTAGGTATTTATTTATTTTATTTTGAGTTTATATTTGTTTAGAGTAATATTTTAGGGAATAAAATGGTTTTCATATTTTTTAAGTAGTGTAGCCTGGTTATATACCTTATGAATTCATTAATAGGTAATAAGAAAAATATTAAGTAAGTTGTTACCATCTGGTTTATTAATTCTTCTAATCATGATTTTTTGAGTTTGAATCTGCTAACCGTTGAATAAGAAACTAATCATTTTTTATTAAGAATCTCCCTCTAGTTGGGTGGATTCTCATTGTCTTTAAGAGTTTAATTCCAACTTTTTATTCTTATAGATATGGTTGGAGCATTGGATTAGCGTAGTGTCATATATAATAAGGTTAATAGATATGGCTGACCGAAAATTATTTTGGTTGTAACTAAAGGGATGAGTTCTAACTTTGCATGTATTAAAAGAAAAAAAAACATTAGTGGCGGGTCTATTGGGACGTATTAATATATGAATCCGAGATTATAGCTTAGACCTGGTTATATAGGAGGCCCAGGCCTATACATAGTAGTATAAAAAAATTACCATGTTTTCGCATAGGAGATGCATAAGGGTTATTAAATACCACTTTGGACCAGAAATATGTAATTTCATTATGAAGATAAAAATCTACGGGCAAAGTGGCCAACTTTTTCATACCTAATTAATAAAGTGACAGACATTATATAAAATGACATAATTATTAGTTTGAGCCCACCAAAATTGTCAACCGCGTTGATTTAGTCAATTATACTCGTTGAAATTACAACCATATCCTTATAAAATCTAAAAGTAAAAACATCATTTAGAAAAAAACTTTCCAGTCTCTTTATCTCCTTCTTTCTGCCTTTTTTTCATCTTCGACCAATAAGAATAATTGTAGAAAACATGCAGGGAATAATTAAATAAGTTGGAAATTTTTCGAACCAAAATTTAACATTTATATGATTATTCCATCTAAGGTCTTGATCAAGGAAGATTTGGTGATCGAAAAATATGTTATCTCATTTAATTTATAAATAAGGAAGCAATGCTAGGGATTTTGATGTTTTGACACTTTGTGGATCAATCAGGGTTTCAATATTTGGATTATGAAACTATTAAATTTGTGGGAATTGATTTAGGGGAATTTTGTTCATGATACTTTGTTTTTTTTTTGGTAAACTAGGATCTTGTATTTGATGAACTGTTTTTTTTTTATCGATGAATTTGCGAATTTTAAGCATGAGTAAAATTGAGATTGAATTTTTAATGGTTGCAACAGATTCATGGATTTTAATGGGTATATATGATTTGATTGCAGTTGATTCAATTGATATTGGTTACTGTCTATAGATGGATTCATTGTGTGATCGGTGAACTAGGGGGAGAAATATAGTTAATATACTTGAATTAGAATTAGTTTGGTAGGGATATAAGTTATTTCGACTTTTAGATGAACTGATTGAAGGAATTGGAAGTGGTTTTATTGGGAAATGTCAACGAAAAAAATAAAGGAATAATATGTTTTAGAGAATAAGATAGGTGAACACGTATTTAGTTTAGTAAAAGTTTTAGGGGCATTCAAGTCTTTTACTAAAATAGGATAACCGACACGTGTTTAGTTAATTGTCGTTGCTCATTATTTCAAAAAAACGGGACAGATAAGGTCAAAGTCGTCCACTTTATATAATAGCTCCGAAAAATGGTCATTTTAATAAATTTTAACTCAAAAAGTTGGCTACTTTATCAAAAAGCCCAACATCTATTCATGTGAAGAAGAAATTATCATATGGACGGACACAAAACATAACAAGTTTACCCTTAAAAAGGCTTATCCCTTTGCAGCTGAAAGAAGAAATTCAAATTTACAACAACTCCTAAAGGAAACCTATAAGGTTTATGGAAACTGTAATATTATACTAAGATTCAGATTGTTCATTTGGAAAATTCTCCACAAAGCAATACCAAGAGGAAAAGAACCTCTCACATCATCCAAGATACTGACATTAGCTGCCCAAGATGTACAACAATCGAAGAATCCTTGATCATATTCTTTTTATATGTCTGTTTGCCCTAGTTTTCTAACGACAACTTGGTGTAAACAATAGCAAAGTTATTTAAGAAGATGTTCCAGGAGAACGATGGATATCTTCCTGGCTCCTCTTACCGGGAGGTATTCAAAGAAACGACTTCAGCAGATGGCAGATATCGTGGAAATGATGCGTGTCGTAGATGCAACAAATTACTCAAGATATTTCCCACTAATTAACTAGTAATATAGAGGTAGTAAGGATCGTTCCCACAGAGAGATGTGTAATTGATATATTATTTAGATTAGAAAAACTATAAAAAAAAAAGTGATACTAAGGAGGGATTGGTTTAATTAACTAAAAAGAACAATAAAAAGATAATAAGAAATAGATGATTAAGAATTCTTTCGTCGTTACCAAACGTTGACTGAATTAATATACTTATCTGTCTTTCGTTAGAATTATTCATCACCAACCGTAGAATAGCATCTAGATCATTGCTATCCCGAAAACTTCTTTTATCATTGGATAATAAGCTATCGACTATCAAATTTTATTCGTCTGAACCACCAAGTAGTAGATAACTCAAGGTTGATAAATGCATTATTTGCAATAGTTTGGTGCTCTAATTCATTGATTTCTTGTTAGTTTTCATATCATTATTTTTGATTTTGTTTGTTTATTAGTTTCTTAGGTGTTTTGAAGTGGATTTAACCAAAGAACAAGAAAGAAGTTCATTACAACACAAAATGAACAAGGAATAAAGTGTTACAAATGAAGGAAGATCAAAGAACAAGTTCAACTCTTTCAAATCCATATTTTCTTATTATCATCTTGAAAGCAATTGAAATACGAAGCCAACGCAAAAAGAATGAGGTCATTCCAAGTTCGTATAAAGAAGTTATAGGAAAAACAAGCTTGAAATAATTAAGTCTACAGAGAGATGTTCGGCTGATAATTCATCACCACGAATCAGCCGAACCTGGAGCATAAATATCAATATTTTCGAAGAGTTTAATGGAGAATGTTCAGCTAGCAAGTGCTCCAATCAAATCAACCGAACCTGGAGCATAAATATGAATATTTTCGAAGAGTTTATAGGAGAATGTTCGGCTAGCAAGTGCTCCAATCAAATCAACCGAACCTGACAGCGACCTGGGATATATTTGAACGTGAAATTGACTTCTAACTCAAGAAAACACGTTCCCAGAAGGATTCTAAACCCTAGAGAAAGAAATGTTGAGAGCCAAGTATTGAAGGCTATAAAAGAAGGCATCTAAGGCTCAAACAAGACATCTAATAATCTTTGGAAGCAACTTATTATCTTCTACCTCTCATATTACATCTTCAACATAAAGAACCTAGGGTTTTCCCCTTAGGGGGAAACCATCCTTATTCTTCTTTGTATATTTTATATTGGATTTAGTAAACCTATGATTAGCTAATTCTTCTATTAGTTTGGGATGTAGTTGGAAGTCCTAAACATATGAATCAATCTGTTTGGTTATTTTCAATATTCAAGATCTTCTTTTTATAGTTCATGCTTTACCGTGTATAACAATTATGTGATTGTGTTCATATAATATGATTGGTTATCTTGAATGTTTAAGTTGCAAATTAAATAAGCTTGGGATATTTTTTATGGCTAGTTAGGGCTCTTAGGTAATTCTATCAGGAACCTTAGTAACAAGTAGTAATTTGTGTTCACTAGCCGGTGCGAATCGTGAAGGAAGTCTCAAGTAAAGTTTGGCTTAGGTTGAATATGATACGATTGTGCGATGTATTTCCTATGAATAACTCGTCTCATGGATATTAATGCATTCCTCAAGTTGAATCTCTTGGCGATAAGCATTAGGTTATTTAGTGGAAAAGAATTCAGATATTAGCGATTGCAGTATTTGTTGACATATGGAGGCTTAACGAAGTATTACACAGATCGGGGATACGGGTTATTGGTACGGAGAGAGAATGGATGATGATTCTAATCGATTGAGGAGTATGATTGGCGATGGAAGATGAAATCCTTAACTAGTATTTTCTTACCTTATTCTAAATATTATTTATTTTGTTTTCATTAGTTAGTTCATTTAAGTAATTTCACATCTCCCTTTTGGTTACATAAGAACTTGAAAACAAATAACAATTCACAGCTTCTCATGGGAACGATCCTTACTACTGTTATATTACTTGTTTGTATTAATGGAAAACATCTAAACTAATTTGTTTCGCAAACATCAGGCATCAAAGGTGTAACCCAATCGAATGCTATAGGCTTGGTGAATTTAGGTTGATCCCAGTAGTTAAACTCTTAGATCAAGTTCCATTTTCTGGTGAACCTCTTTTTCTTCACTCGTAATTGCTTCATAGAATCCCTCTACAAGGTCTTGCGATTTCTACTTATGTACAAGTCGAGGGACGATTATTTATATCATAACTCAATACTAGCATTAAACTGATCAACAGATTAATCCAATTGTACACTTGAACAATCTAGAAGTCAATCATAAACCCTATATATAGTGAAAATAAACGATAATGATTAAAACTCCAAATAAACTTGTATTACTAATAAAACTTCACGCTTAGAACATTGAATTCATCATTAATCAACAAAAGGTTTAGCTACTCATATTATAAATAAGAATGGTTTCCCCCTAAAGGGGTAAAACCTAGGTTTAAGATGTAGAAGATGTGATATGATAGGTAGAGATTGTGTAGAGATTAATTAATGATGTAGAATATATCTTGTTTGAGCCTTAAATGTCTTCTTTTCTAGCTTTCAATGCTTGGCCGTCAAGTACCCTCTCCTTCTAGGGTTTAAAATCCTTCTGGGACCATGTTTCATTAATTTAGAAGTCCAAAACGTGTCTTAAAATTATCCTACGCCGAGTCATAATCGGTAGACTCATCCATCCTATTTATACCAATTATTCTTGCAAAGTATACAGAGTTTTCTGACCCAAAACCGTCCATAATCGGTAGTCTCGGGTCCTTATTATCTACCGATTATGTTTTGATGTGCGTTTACTTCTTTTCGGTTGTTTTGCTCATAACTTGCTCATACAAACTCGGAATGACTTTATTATTTTTGTGTTGGATTCGTCATTCAATTCTCTTCAATATGATGATAAGAAATCCTGAATTTGAATGACTTAAATTTGGTCTTTTGCCCTTCTCCATTAGTAGACTTCAATTCCCTTTCTCTTTTTATGTCGCAATGAACTCCTTTCTTCTTCTTTGTCCTTGGGATGCTTGAATACTTGGAGTACTTCATTTATTAGCTCTTACTATTTTCACTCTTATTCAGATGATTCACCTAATATAAGACATAAGATAGAATACAAACATAATAGCAAGTAATATGCAAGAATTATAACAAATATTAGTATGGATTTGACACTAAAATCATACGAATTATGCACTTATCAGGAAACAACATCCTGGCATATCTGGAAAGCCTGAAATAAATTTATCGTCAAACATGATGTCAATAATTCTACTACAACAATTCTCATAACCCAAGCATATCTTTCCCAATCAATCCTAAATCTAGACACAAGTACAACAACTAGAGTCTCAAACACAACAAAAGTACCAGAAATCTGGAAACCACTACCACAACACTTCATAAAAGTTAATACAAATGGATAATTTTGCTATATTGTTATAAAAAAGTAGGGTACAAGACTAATTCTATGAAAGTTTTAGAGGTTATTGGAGGGCCATTAGTTGCAACTCCGGGATCTCAACAGTGAGTGTTGAGGAAATAGAATATCAAGCAGTCAAATGAGCTGAACATATGAACTTCACACACGTTAAAATAGAAATGGATGCTTCTAGCATAGTTAGTTCTATAGAGAGCCCTAGAATCAAATGCAGGTTCTTAGAATTAAAGATTAAGAGTATTGAAGACTTGAAGTACTTTTGTGTTTCTAACCTTGACGTCATTATCTTCTTGACTTGATTTTCTATGAAAAACTAGTAGTTTATATTTGATAAACGTAAATCATGCAAATCGACAAGTTGTTTTTTGATATATCATAAATGTAAGTCATGCAATTGAGTGGGTTACTACGGTAATTGTAAATCTTGATTGATCTGACTAAGGATTTTCACATATGTTATATCTTGTTTAACTTGGTATCGCATATCTAAATAAAATATCTTTAACTCTGAATATTCATCTAATATCGTTGGTATTTGTGATTTGATTTGAGTTTATAACAAACAATTGGATACCTTGTTATTTGTAAGATGTCCTAAAAGGGGTTGCAAAAGTCTTTACGGCGGTAAAAAAACACGTGGACACGTGTGTAGGCCATATTGGTTGTAGGCACAGGGATACTGAGAAAACTAAGTAACTAGAGCTAGTTTTTTCGTTCTCAACAACACGAGGTTTTTTGTAGGCATTTGTGCAGTGACTTAATTATGAGATTATTCAAAACTGGACTAGGTCCCGAGTACCAAGCATATTTCCTCGTTAACAAAACCTTGTGCGTCTTTTTTGTATACTTTACTTCTGTGTTATAATTGTTTTATAACTAAAGTAGTTACAGTTGTACGTTAATCAAATATCTTGGATCGATCCACTAATTTATTCCTTGATTTGGACAAAGCTTAAATCCAAGATAACCTTGTCTAGATAATCTTTGGTCGTTGTAAGGTCGATAAGTGAAAATATGAGGGTACCGAGCACACCACCAAAAAAAAAATTAACCTGTATATAGACTCACCTTGTATAATCTTTTTGATTCTTAAATATCAAATAAACAAGGTGACCTTGATAATAATCTAAGTTCAATAAGGAACAAATTATAGGATCAATCAAGGTATGATTAACGTACAAATGCAAATACTTTAATTATAATGGAAATAAAGTAAAGCACACACAAAATTTTTGTTAACAAAGAAAACTACAATCTTGTAGGAAAAACCCGGGGACCTAGTCCAGATTGAATACTCAATGAATTAATTTGCTACACTATTGTCCTTAATACAACCTCATATATTTAGGACCAAATAGACTAATCCCTAGTTACTCCTCTTCAGCAGTATTCCGAAATTTGTGAAACATCTAGCTAAACTTCTATTATCTATAGACATTTAAATACTAGATCTCTTGGCAACATCCGTTCTTCTATAGGAGTAGATATAGTAGATCTCATATATGACTGTTGCTACCAGTCTTGTAACTGGTAAGACAAGATTCCTTTCGATCGTATTCCAAACAGTAAAGGATCAACCTGTTTTGTAACCAACTCCGATCAAACCCCAAAAGTATATGATAAGTTAACTTAAGGATATTTCGTTCAAGATTGGTAATCCAATGATATATCAAATCGAAAATTCCTTGTTTAAGAGATCAATAAAGATAGTGATTATCAAAATAACCAATCTTGATTACAAAGTTTGAGTTTTATGATAAAATCACAAACAACTTGTAGATCTCAAAAAACTTATGTTTCTTGAAATAAACAACTTGTAAATCCTAAAGAATCAAGTCACATAAAATCATACCAAGATCAAAACAAAAACCAAAGTTTGTAAATCCGCAAAGTCATCAATCTTCAATTAAACTTTAAAGTAACAACTTGCAAACAACTTGATTCTTCTATATATCTATCACACAAAAGGAGTCTATTAACAACGATAAAATCACTTATATTTGTAATAATCAAATCTTTAAAGTTCTTGAGTGGCCTTATATCAGAAGACAAAGACCATAAAATAAACAAGAACTTATATAAAAGATAATGATGTGTTGGAAAACTTACTTTGTTTTACCGCAAGCACATAATGTTGAAAGATGTAAACAATAGCAAATACGGTTCATTCCCACGAGGAATGTGAATCACTTCTACTAACTAATACAAGTAATTTTCCAGTCAAGGAAAATTAATAGAGATACTTTTCTGATTTTTATACTAAAGAATTAAGCTAACGAATGAATTAAGAAATTTAATGAAGATTGAAAGAAAAAGTAGGAAAGTAAGTTTTCGAGAATATATTATTGATTAGGGTTTACGTGTGTTCATCATCAAAGGTATCAATTTTACTCATGCAAAGTAGAAAATCTAGCTACTTGTACACGGAAGATATTCCATTTAAGAATTACAGACAAGAATTATCAAAAAGAATTGTTTATTCTCAACCTAAAGTAGAATTTTAAAGCACTTAGTATACGTGGCATAAATAGTCAAAGAATATTCATAAATCGATTTACGACAAGGTTTCAATGAGTTCTTATATTAATCAAACAATGATCTGTACATGCACAGAACATGAAAAATCATTGAGAGGTAAAACATTGGAAGAGAGACAAAAAATTAACATTAAGCTTTAGTAGTTGAAAACCTTAGTTTTGAAACACAATAAAAATAATACTATAAATTCATCCTTTAATCCGAACAAGAAATTTAGCTAGACATGGTTCTCAAAAGCCAAAAATTAAAGAAAATAATCAAACTGTTTTTAAAAACAAAACTAAGCCCTATGTTTTCTATTTGAAAACTGCGTATAAAAATATCTTAATTTATTCTTCTCGCTGAATATTTGTAGATGCTTAGGATTTTAAAACTCACTACGAACTGGACCTTTCATGTATTGCCAAGGCCCAACCCATCTCACTTATTTTCTAAATCATATTCTTTTCCAAATTCGGTCACAACACTAATTCCATTTCCCTGGTCTTCTGAATCAGGTTTATCCCACAAACTTTTCTCCATCTCAAAACCTTCTTCCAAGGCTTGATTAATTAAAATGATTTCTCAAACATCAAATCAAATTCATTGAACCAAAACCCCACACAAACCCAAGCTAAAAAATTATTAATGCCTTACGCTCTCAAGAACTTTGAATTAAAAAAACACGTGAGGAAAGAGAAGCTGTGAGGTGGCGCGATAATTAATTGGTGGTGGGATTTTGGTTACTTTTTGGCTTTCTTGGTGTTTACGCTTGTCTCCTCCGTCATGTGGTATTTAGGTTTCTGCTCCACCACTTTTTCTACCGCTACCCTCCATCTCCCAGGAGGTAGCTGGCTGTTCTGTGAGAGAATTTCATGGTTCTTCTAGTACTAGGGTTTCTGGTTTGGGTAATGAGAACCATTTGGTTGATTCTCGTTAATCTATGATTCATTTTTTTGAGTAAAATTGGGTTTCACCTTTGTTTCCGGTGAAAAAAGATATCTCTCTGGCTACTTCTATGGAGTTTGTTCCTACTTATTTGGTTAATGGAGAGAGGGTGGTAGATGTTAATGGAGCATATTTATAACCTAAAATCAAGATATGTGAAAATTTGGCGGTTGGGGTTTAAAGATAGTTTTAATCTTACTATTTATGGTGAATATGCTTTTATTTTTGATTTTGATGATGATGAAGATAGATCTGCTACTCTTGAGCATGGATCTATATATATTTCAAACTAATTATTTCTTGTTCAACCCTGGCATCCATATTTGAAAAGTGAAATTGTTGAATTGAAATCAGTTCCATGTGGATAAATTTTCATAAGGTCCCTCTTTATTTTTGGGACTCATATGGGTTGAGTATTATTGCTAGATATTTAGGGAGGCCTATCGTGATGAACAATCAAATGTTGAACATAACTAGGATGCGTTATGCTCGTGTTTATGTTGAGTGATAGGTGCATTATTTGCATTAGTTTGATACGCTAACTCATTGCTTTCTTGTTAGTTTTCGTATTATTATACTTTTAATTTATTTGTTTATGAGTTTCTTAGGAGTTTTGAAGTATATTCAACAAAGAAGAAGAAATGAGTTCATTACAACACCAAATGAACAAGGAAGTCAAATTCTACCAATGGAGAAGGTCCAAAGACTAAATTCAAATCATTAAAATCTAGGATTTCTTAATACCATATTGAAGAGAAGGAGAATATGAGGTGAACACAAAAATAATGAGGTCATTCTGAGTTTGGACGAAGAAGTTATGGACAAAACAGTTGAAGCAAGAAAAGAGCATCTACAACATTTCAGTCGGCGCGGTTCCCAACTATGCCGGCTGGGATACTTTTTCAAACAAAAAACTTGGATTTTTAATACCTAAAGTCGGCACGATCCATTGGGAATCCACCATGCCGACTGGAGCAAGTTTTGGGACAGAGAATTGGTGTTATTTGGGTCCTAAAGTCGACACGGTTCATGGGAATCGACCATGCCGACTGTGGAAACCTATGAGGTCCTTTTTGACGCATTTTAGACTTCCAAAGCAAGGAAACATGGTTAGGGAAGGATTCTAAACCCTAAAAGGAGATGATAGTTGAGGGCCAAGCATTGAAGGCTATAAAAGAAGACATCTAAGGCTCAAACAGAGGATATTATAAATCTTAATATATTAAGTAATCTCATATATTCTACCGCTCATATCACAACTTCTACATCAAAAACCTAGGGTTTACCCCTTTAAGGGAAACCATTATTCTTCTTTGTATATGTTATGTGGGTTTTGGTAAAAGGGGAAACCATTATCCTTCTTTGTATATTTTCCGTGGGTTTTAATAAATCTATGAGTATGTAACTTTTTTTTATTGGTTGGGGATGTAGTTGGAAGTCCTAAGCCTATGAATCAATCTGGTTGATTATTATTTATATTCAAGATCTCTTTTTATCGTTCATATTATACAAATGCATAACAATAATGTGATTGTGTTCATATAATATGATTGGTTCTCTTGAATGTTTGGGTTGCAAATTAAACAAGATCGGGAGCTTTTCAATACATAGTTAGGGTTCTTAGGTAATTTTATCAGGAACCTTAGCAACAAGTAGTAATTTGTGATCACTAGCGGTGCGAACCATGAAGGAAGTCTCAAGTAAAGCTTGCCTAGTTTGACTATGCCACGATAAGTGCAATCTATTTCCTATGAATAACTCGTTTCACGGATATTAATGCTTTCCTCAAGTTGAATGTCTTAGCGATAAGCATTAGGTTATTTAGTGGAAAAGAATTCATATATTAGCGATTGCAGTATGTGTTGATATATGGAAGCATAACGAAGTATTACACCGATTGGGGATATTTTAGGTTTATTGGTACGAAAAGAGGATGTATGTTGATTCTAATCGATTGACGAGCATGATTGGCTATAGAAGATGAAATCCCTAATCAGTATTTTTGCACCTTAATCTCAATATTTTTTTTATTTTATTTTTTTTCTTTTGTTAGTTTACTTATTTTAATTCATTACAATCCCCCTTTGGTTATATAAGAATTTGAAAACAAATAATAATTCACATCTCTTCGTGGGAACGATCCTTACTGCCATTATGTTACTTGTTAGTATTAGTGGGAAACATCTTAATTAATTTGTGCGCAAACGACACGCATCAAAATTTTGGCGTCGCTGCCGTGGAGCAGGAGCAATTTTTTTTTATATTTCTTTTAGTTTTATTTTACATTTTTGTTTTAGTGTCTTTCAGGTTTTCAGGTTTTCTTGGTGGAAACAACTCGTCGATGGAATTCGTCAACCGTAAAAAACGAGAGTTAGATTCTGTAAAAAAAATTTAGATCAATTAAAGGACATGCAACAGAGATTATACCGGATGGATCCAACACTTAATAGAGAGAACTTTACACCAAACGAATCTTACAACAGTATACCCTACCTGAATTATGATCGTATTTATGATTATTCACCCATTCAACGGGAAGAGTCATGGTTTAGTGATGCTTTGTAAGTAATGGTGGAAAACGGGTAAACATAAGAAAACTCTCGAAAAAACTATATCAACTGGAAGATAACGGAGCACCAGAAGAAATTCTCCAAGAAATTAGTAATACCATGCGTATGGAATTCAAACGACGTTTCGCTAATGGAGAATATGAGGTCGATGAAGATTATGATGAATAGTCTGATATTGAAGATGATGAAATATTTGAGAATGAGGCTAGATTGAATAATATTGTGGAAGACCCAATTGAGCTTGCCAAGGAATGTAATGATAACGTTGATGACGATATTCTGGTTGAGGTAGAAACTGACGAAGATTGGTTAAAAAGGTTTAATTACACAAGAGGTAAATAATTCATTGGAGTTCTTTAAGAACAATGAGGATCCCGTAATACAAGAGATAGTGGAAGGTTTGTTTAATCCTTTGCATAATTCTATTTCTAATGATCCTTTTTCTCTAATCGAAGTAGTTTCTCAAAAAGTTGTTAACCCAAATTTTAGGAAAATACTTCACTTACGATTGGAGTTGTGTGCTTCCAAAGTTTTAACTGATTATTTTGCTTCTAGGTTTCCATCATTAGATATGCTTGATTCTAACACTGTGCATGTTACCCAAGTGGAACCCACTGAAGTTCCCAAACTTTATGTTTTATATACACTTCCAAGTGTAGAAAAGACTAAACTTCTTTATGATAATGGTTTTACTAGTACTATCATATGCTAACATTTGTGTGAAGCTGTTATTAGATTTGCAGATTGTTATCTGGGCGGATCCTCATATTTTTAGATTGTTGGTTTACGGGCAATAGCAGAAGGTCAAGCTGAGGACGTTAAACTAGCGTTGAATGGGAGGCAACCCATTGGTTTTGTATTTCTATCTTTTGCTTTTTAATTTTTAGTTTTCATATCATATTTGGATTACCCATTTTGATTTTACATTGGAGGAGTCAATTTACATTGAGGAAAATGTAAAGTGTAAGTATGGGGGAGTATTTACATATGGAGTTTTTAGCTTTAGTTTTTAGTTTTTGCATGAACCTCCAACTTTTAGAGAATTTAGAGTCACTTAGTATACTTCCAGCTAAGTTTACATACGGAGTTCTAACCGAAATAACTGAACTTAGAAGTAGTAGAGAACTATATTCGGGTTGCTTAGTTGTTGAGAGGCATGAGCTGACAAAAGGACTTAAACCTCCAATAGAGAATACAGTATTAGAGAAGCTGATCATAATACCCATGAGTGAGGCACCAAACCTTCAATTCTTTGTACCTTTCTAACTTATCCGGTTGGAGTGCTTTATCTTACGCTAACTCCAGGTAGAATGATGAGCTACCCAACTTCACACCAATTTCAGCACTACTTTTGATCTCTTGAGTGCTGTTTCATCAATCATGAGGGTTTCATTAGAATTGCTAACTCTATCTTGTAGTCTTGTTTGCAGTTGACACCATTCTCTCGATAAAGCAGCAATAAAAACACATTATCATCAACAAGAGGAGCATCAAAAATTTGAAGGAAAGTTGAAGACGTTCAAGGTTTACAAGCTACAATATAAGGAAGATCAAATTTTATATTCAAGTGAAGCAACAATACAAAGAGAAGAATTATATATACATGTTGAAGACTTATGTACATGACCGAAAGAAATCAAAAGATGAGAATTAGTGAAGTTTAGGATACCGAGACAATACAAATTGTGAAGAATCAAGTGGTAAAGTCCTTCTCTCACGTCCACATTAGTTAAATTTGTTAGTTTGTATTTTACTTGAAAAGGTAAAAAAACAAAACGATTTACATTGCTTTAGTGTAGAATTCTTTTATATTCATTTTAAATAAATCCGCGGGGAACAAGAAATATAAGAAGAAGTTTCAAGCAACAAGGAATTGAGAAAAAGAGTTATAATTGTCAAATGTCTACGAAATTCAAGAGTTCATCATCAACAGTTGAAGACCGAAGACGTTTCTATTTGTAGTGAGAGTGGTGTTGATTGTAGACCGAGTGAGAAGGTAAATAAGCATTCTCATCCTTGCATAGTGGTTGATTTCCTTTTTTAGAGATCATCAGAGAAAAAAAAGTTTTTTTTCGTCCCACGTTTATATGGGATAACATCTTCATATAATTCAATGTGTGCAGGATTTCTATCTTCACTCCTACCTGCACACATGAGAACCATAAAGTGCTTCTTGAGTTCAAATTCATAAAATCATGTTGGTGAGACAGAAGTCGAAACATTCGATCGCTCTCGAACTTGGATTCTTTCATATGATGGTTTTCTCTTAATTCAAGAGTTAAGCATGAAAATAATATTTTTTGACATTTATAACTTCTTATTATTAGTGTGTATAAACTTTATGTCCTCATAGCTCTTTGGATGCTAGTGACTTTAAAGTTGGAATAGGTTTTGTGGGTATAACTCTTATAAACCCCTCACGAGACTATAAATCGTCTACTAGGGACACCTAGGGGTTTATAGACTTGTTATTCATGCTAACTATAATTGTATCCTCAACGAAAAAGAGTTATTGTATTTTAGTTTCGTTAGGTATTTTGCTCGAGGACTAGCAAAAGGCAAGTGTGGGAGAATTTTATAGGTGCATTATTTGCATTAGTTTGATACACTAACTCATTGTTTTGTTGTTACTTTTCATATTATTATGCTTTGATTTTATTTTTTTTATGAGTTTCTTAGGAGTTTTGAATTATAATTAACCAAAGAAGAAGAAAGGAGTTCATTACAACACGAAATGAACAAGGAAGTCAAGTTCTACCAATGGAGAAGAGGCCAAAGACCAACTTCAACTCATTAAAATCTATGATTTCTTAATACCATTTTGAAGAGAACGATAATACGAGTTGAACGAAAAAGAATGAGGTCATTCCGAGTTCGGACGAAGAAGTTATGGACAAAACAGCCGAAGCAAGAAAAGAGCATCTACAACATTTCAGTCGGCGCGGTTCCCAACTATGCCGACTGGGATACTTTTTCATACAAAAAACTTGGATTTTTAATCCCTAAAGTCAGCATGATCCATTGGGAATCCACCATGCCGACTGGAGCAAGTTTTGGGACAGAGAATTGGTGTTATTTTGGTCCTAAAGTCGACAAGGTTCATGGGAATCGACCATGCCGACTGTCGAAACCTATGAGGTCCGTTTTGACGCATTTTAGACTTCCAAAGCAAGGAAACATGGTTCGGGAAGGATTCTAAACCCTAAAATGAGATGATAGTTAAGGGCCAAGCATTGACAGCTATAAAAGAAGACATCTAAGGCTCAAACAGAGGATATTATAAATCTTAATATATTAAGTAATCTCATATATTCTACCGCTCATATCACAATTTCTACATCAAAAACCTAGGTTTACTCCTTTAGGGGGAAACCATTATTCTTCTTTGTATATTTTCCATGGGTTTTAGTAAAAGGGGAAACCATTATCCTTCTTTGTATATTTTCCGTGGGTTTTAGTAAATCTATGAGTATGTAACTTTTTTTTATTGGTTGGGGATGTAGTTGGAAGTCCTAAGCCTATGAATCAATCTGGTTGATTATTATTTATATTCAAGATCTCTATTTATCGTTCATATTATACAATGCATAACAATTATGTGATTGTGTTCATATAATATGATTGGTTCTCTTGAATGTTTGGGTTGCAAATTAAACAAGATCGGGAGCTTTTCTATACATAGTTAGGGTTCTTAGGTAATTTTATCAGGAACCTTAGCAACAAGTAGTAATTTGTGATCACTAGCGGTGCGAACCATGAAGGAAGTCTCAAGTAAAGCTTACCTAGTTTGAATATTCCACGATAAGTGCAATCTATTTCCTATGAATAACTCGTTTCACGGATATTAATGTTTTCCTTAAGTTGAATGTCTTAGCGATAAGCATTAGGTTATTTAGTGGAAAAGAATTCATATATTAGCGATTGCAGTATGTGTTGATATATGGAAGCATAACGAAGTATTACACCGATTGGGGATATTTTAGGTTTATTGGTATGAAAAGAGGATGTATGTTGATTCTAATCGATTGACGAGCATGATTGGCTATAGAAGATGAAATCCCTAATCAGTTTTTCGCACCTTGATCTCAATATCTTTTTTATTTTTTTATTTCTTTTGTTAGTTTACTTAGTTTAATTCATTACAATCCCCCTTTGGTTATATAAGAATTTGAAGACAAATAATAATTCACAGCTCTTCGTGGGAACGATCCTTACTGCCATTATGTTACTTGTTAGTATTAGTGGGAAACATCTTAATTAATTTGTGCGCAAACGACACGCATCAAAATTTTGGCGTCGCTGCCGTGGAGCAGGAGCAATTTTTTTTTTTTTGATATTTCTTTTAGTTTTATTTTACGTTTTTGTTTTAGTGTTTTTCAGGTTTTCTTGGTGGAAACAACTCGTCGATGGAATTCGTCAACCTTAAAAAACGAGAGTTAGATTCTGAAAACAAATTTTAGATCAATTAAAGGACATGCAACAGAGATTATACCGGATGGATCCAACACTTAATAGAGAGAACTTTACACCTCTGAAAACAAATTTTAGATCAATTAAAGGACATGCAACAGAGATTATACTGGATGGATCCAACACTTAATAGAGAGAACTTTACACCAACCGAATCTTACAACAGTATACCTTACCCGAATTATGATCGTATTTATGATTATTCACCCATTCAACGGGAAGAGTCATGGTTTAGTGATTCTATTGTAAGTAATGGTGGAAAACGGGTAAACATAAGAAAACTCTCGAAAAAACTATATCAACTGGAAGATAACGGAGCACCAGAAGAAATTTTCCAAGAAATTAGTAGTACCGTGCATATGGAATTCAAACGACGTTTCGCTAATGGAGAATATGAGGTCGATGAAGATTATGATGAATAGTCTGATATTGAAGATGATGAAATATTGGAGAATAAGGCTAGATTGAATAATATTGTGGAAGACCCAATTGAGCTTGCCAAGGAATATAATGATAACGTTGATGACGATATTCTGGTTGAGGTAGAAACTGACGAAGATTGGTTAAAAAGGTTTAATTACACAAGAGGTAAATAATTCATTGGAGTTCTTTAAGAACAATGAGGATCCCGTAATACAAGAGATAGTGGAAGGTTTGTTTAATCCTTTGCATAATTCTATTTCTAATGATCCTTTTCCTCTAATCGAAGTAGTTTCTCAAAAAGTTGTTAACCCAACTTTTAGGAAAATACTTCACTTACGATTGGAGTTGTGTGCTTCCAAAGTTTTAACTGATCATTAGATATGCTTGATTCTAACACTGTGCATGTTACCCAAGTGGAACCACTGAAGTTCCCCAACTTTATGTTTTATATACACTTCCAAGTGTAGAAAAGACTAAACTTCTTTCTGATAATGGTTTTACTAGTACTATCATATGCTAACATTTGTGTGAAGCTGTTGTTAGATTTGCAGATTGTTATCTGGGCGGATCCTCATATTTTTAGATTGTTGGTTTACGGGCAATAGCAGAAGGTCAGGCTGAGGACGTTAAACTAAGCGTTGAATGGGAGGCAACCCATTGGTTTTATATTTCTATCTTTTGCTTTTTAATTTTTAGTTTTCATATCATATTTGGATTTCCCATTTTGATTTTACATTGGAGGAGTCAATTTACATTGAGGGAAATGTAAAGTGTAAGTATGGGGGAGTATTTGCATATGGAGTTTTTAGCTTTAGTTTTTAGTTTTTGCATGAACCTCCAACTTTTAGAGAATTTAGAGTCACTTAGTATACTTCTAGCTAAGTTTACATACGGAGTTCTAACCGAAATAACTGAACTTAGAAGTAGTAGAGAACTATATTCGGGTTGCTTATTTTTTGGGAGGCATGAGCGGACAAAAGGGACTTAAACCTCCAATAGAGAATACAATATTAGAGAAGCTGACCATTCAATACCCATGAGTGAGGCACCAAACCTTCAATTCTTTGTACCTTTCTAACTTATCCGGTTAGAGTGCTTTATCTTACGCTAACTCCAGGTAGAATGATGAGCTACCCAACTTCACACCAATTTCAGCACTACTTTTGATCTCCTGAGTGCTATTTCATCAATCATGAGGGTTTCATTAGAATTGCTAACTCTATCTTGTAGTCTTGTTTGCAGTTGACACCATTCTCTCGATAAAGCAGCAATAAAAACACATTATCATCAACAAGAGGAGCATCAAAAATTTGAAGGAAAGTTGAAGACGTTCAAGGTTTACAAGCTACAATATAAGAAAGATCAAATTTTATATTCAAGTGAAGCAACAATACAAAGAGAAGAATTATATATACATGTTGAAGACTTATGTACAGGAGCGAAAGAAATCAAAAGATGAGAATTAGTGAAGTTTAGGATACCGAGACAATACAAATTGTGAAGAATCAAGTGGTAAAGTCCTTCTCTCATGGCCACATTAGTTAAATTTGTTAGTTTGTATTTTACTTGAAGTTTAAAAAAAAAACCGAAAAGGTAAAAAAAAAATGGTTTACATTGCTTTAGTGTAAATTTCTTTTATATTCATTTTAAATAAATCCGCGGGGAACAAGTAATATAAGAAGAAGTTTCAAGCAACAAGGAATTGAGAAAAAGAGTTATAATTGTCAAATGTCTACGAAATTCAAGAGTTCATCATCAACAGTTGAAGACCGAAGACGTTTCTATTTGTTGTGAGAGTGGTGTTAATTTGTAGACCGAGTGAGAGGTAAATAAGCATTCCCATCCTTGCATAGTGGTTGATTTCCTTTTTTAGAGATCATCAGAGAAAAAAAAGTTCTTTTTCGTCCCACGTTTATATGGGATAACATCTTCATATAATTCAATGTGTGCAGGATTTCTATCTTCACTCACTTTATGGTTCTCATGTGTGAAGGATTTCTATCTTCACTCCTACCTGCACACATGAGAACCATAAAGTGCTTCTTGAGTGCAAATTCATAAAATCATGTTGGTGAGACAGAAGTCGAAACATTCAATCGCTCTCGAACTTGGATTCTTTCATATGATGGTTTTTTCTTAATTCAAGAGTTAAGCATGAAAATAATATTTTTTGACATTTATAGCTTCTTATTATTAGTGTGCATAAACTTTATGTCCTCATAGCTCTTTGGATGCTAGTGACTTTAAAGTTGGAATAGGTTTTGTGGGTATAACTCTTGTAAACCCCTCACGAGACTATAAATCGTCCACTAGGGACACCTTAGGGTTTATAGAATTGTTGTTCATGATAACTATAACTGTATCCTCAACGAAAAAGAGTTATTGTATTTTAGTTTAGTTAGGTAGTTTGCTCGAGGACTAGCAAAAGGCAAGTGTGGGAGAATTTTATAGGTGCATTATTTGCATTAGTTTGATACGCTAACTCATTGCTTTATTGTTACTTTTCATATTATTATGCTTTGATTTTATTTTTTTATGAGTTTCTTAGGAGTTTTGAATTATATTTAACCAAAGAAGAAGAAATGAGTTCATTACAACACGAAATGAACAAGGAAGTCAAGTTCTACCAATGGAGAAGAGGCCAAAGACCAAATTCAATTCATTAAAATCTATGATTTCTTAATACCATTTTGAAGAGAACGATAATACGAGGTGAGCGCAAAAAGAATGAGGTCATTCCGAGTTCAGACGAAGAAGTTATGGACAAAACAACCGAAGCAAGAAAAGAGCTTCTACAACATTTCAGTCGGCGCGGTTCCCAACTATGCCGACTGGGATACTTTTTCATACAACAAACTTGGATTTTTAATCCCTAAAGTCGGCACGATCCATTGGGAATCCACCATGCCGACTGGAGCAAGTTTAGGGACAGAGAATTGGTGTTATTTTGGTCCTAAAGTCGACACGGTTCATGGGAATCGACCATGCCGACTGTGGAAACCTATGAGGTCCGTTTTGACGCATTTTAGACTTCCAAACCAAGGAAACATGGTTCGGGAAGGATTCTAAACCCTAAAAGGAGATGATAGTTGAGGGCCAAGCATTGAAGGCTATAAAAGAAGACATCTAAGGCTCAAACAGAGGATATTATAAATCTTAATATATTAAGTAATCTCATATATTCTACCGCTCATATCTCAACTTCTACATCAAAAACCTAGGTTTACTCCTTTAGGGGGAAACCATTATTTCCCTTTGTATATTTTCCATGGGTTTTAGTAAATCCATGAGTAGGTAACTTTGTTTTATTGGTTGGGGATGTAGTTGGAAGTCCTAAGCATATGAATCCATCAGGTTGATTATTATTAATATTCAAGATCTCTTTTTATCGTTCATGTTTTACGGTGTATAACAATTATGTGATTGTGTTCATATAATATGATTGGTTCTCTTGAATGTTTGAGTTGCAAATTAAACAAGATCGGGAGCTTTTCTGTATCTAGTTAGGGTTATTAGATAATTTTATTAGGAACCATAGCAACAAGTAGTAATTTGTGATCACTAGCAGTGCGAATCGTGAAGGAAGTCTCAAGTAAAGCTTGGACTAGTTTGAATATGCTATGATAAGTGCAATATATTTCCTATGAATAACTCGTTTCACGGATATTAATCCTTTCCTCAAGTTGAATCCCTTAGCAATAAGCATTAGGTTATTTGGTGGAAAAGAATTCATATATTAGTGATTGCAGTATGTGTTGATATATGGAGGCGTAACGAAGTATTATACCGATTTGGGATACAGTAGGGTTATTGGTATGAAGATAGGGTGGATGTTGATTCTAGTCGATTGACGAGCATGATTGACGACAGAAGATGAAATCTCTAATCAGTATTTTCGCACCTTAATCTCAATTTTTATTTATTTTGTTTTATTTCTTTTGTTAGTTTACTTAGTTTAATTAATTACAATCCCCCTTTGGTTATATAAGTAGTTGAAAACAAATAACAATTCACAGCTCTTCGTGGGAACGATCCTTACTGCCATTATATTACTTGTTAGTATTAGTGGGAAACATCTTAATTAATTTGTGCACAAACGACACGCATCATTGAGGTGATGTATATTTTGTTTCCCTACATCTATTACCGATGTGGTTGACAGAAGTAAGAGTTTTAATGTTGATGTTGAATATTCTTGGAAACTCCCTAGGTGTATGCAGTATCATGTTTTTGGTCACAATCTTAATGGTTGTTCTAAACTAAAAATGGAAAAATCTGCAGCTGCTGTAGAGAAACAGAAACAACAAGTGAAGGAGGTTTTGGTGGTTAAGTAACCTAAAATTTCAATAAAGGCCAGAGAATTTAATACATAAAATGAGGTGATAGTTGAGTCTGATAGTGATGTTGATTCTGTTGCAGATATGAGTGATGATGAGAGTAATAAAATTGGCCAGGTACCCAAATAGAGTGAACCTATCCATAATAAGAATGTATCTCATGTGCTAGCATTTGTTACTTCTTATAGAGTTTTGATGGATATTACTCATAAATCAGATGGTGTTGAATAGGATACAGGCTTGGTAATACTAGTGTTTCTAAAGTTTTATCTTCTGAAGTTGATGCTTTTTCTAGTGGTTCTGCTAGATATCATTTTATTAACAAGTCCAGTTCTTTTAATTCTATTGCTCAAGGACTCCAGGTAAGAGCTGTTAACCCTAAGAAAGCCAGTAAAGGGAAAAAACCTCACATTCATGTTGTTAAAGATGTTTAAAGCAGCTACTTGGGATGTGAGGGGGTCTAAATGATCCTCTCAAGCAAGTGAAGGTAGGTAGATTGATTAGAGAAAATAAGTTGTCTATTTTGAGTATTCTTCAAACTCATGTTCAAAAGAGTAATAATAATAAAGATAGAATTAGAAATAAGATTTATCATGGGTGGAAATTTATTGATTATTATGCTAATAATAATTCTGGGAGGATTGGGTTGGTTGGATTCCTTTGGAGGTTTCTTTAACTGTTCTGCATATTTCTTCTCAAGCTATTTTCTTTTTATGTTTCTTCTTCTAGAGGTTTAAATTTTGTTTTCACTTTTGTGTATGCTTTTAATGATTCTCACCAGAGACTCTCGCTTTGGAATGGGTATTCTACTTTTGCTAGTTTTAATGATAGGCCTTGGATGGTAATGAGAGATTTTAACTCAATTCTTTATGCTCATGAAAAGGTTGGTAGAGATGGGATTTCTTCTAGTCAAATGACAGAGTTGTATAAAAGAAACTTGTATGTTTGATCTTCATTTCTCTTGATGTTTGTTTACCTGGTGGAATCAGCAGGAAGGGTCTGGAAGAATTGCTTCTAAACTTGATAGAGTTCTTGTTAATTTGGAGTGGATAACTCATTTTGAGGATTCTAAAGCTGAATTTTTAAATCAAGGTGATTCTGATCATTCCCCCGGCTACTATTTTTGAAAAGAGAAAGCATGGTCCTCCTCCTCTTAGATTCTATAATTTTATTACAGAGGAGCCTGATTTTCTGGAGGTAGTTAAAAGCAGTTGGTAGCATAGAATGCATGGAAATCATGTGTTTGTTTTGGTGACTAAATTAAGAAGACTTAAGCATATTCTTATTAAATGGAAGAAGGAGAGGTTTCAGTTTATGTCATCCAAAGTGTTGGATGCTAAAAAGGCTATCCAGAATGCTCAATTACAAGTTAGAATGCTCATTTGTGCCCTCAATCTGCTAGGAGTGAGAGAGTTGATGTTCAGAAGTATCTTACTCTAGTAAAATATGAACAATATATGTTGAAGCACAGATCTAGATTAGTGTGGTTAGACCTTGGTGACTCAAATTCTTTCTTTTTTTTTATTCTGTGAAGGAGAAGAGATCAATAAATAATATTTTTTTTATTACTCCCTTTCTGATGAGATTCTTGATGAGGATGGGCCCATTGCAAAATAGTGTATTGACTTTTATTCTGTTTTGTTTGATAAAAATGGTACTACAAGTTGTGATGATAGCTTGATTGATTATTTACAATTTAAGTCCCTGGTTGATACTAATGTTATCGAGGATCTTATTAAAGAGGTTTCTAGAGATGAGGTTGTTCTGGATCTTTCCTCTATTGGTTCTAGTAAAGCCCCTGGACCTGATGAGTTTTCTAGTCACTATTTTAAATTCAGTTGGTATATTATTGGGGATGATTTTGTGGTTTTTATCAAAAATTTCTTCTCTAAATCTAGAATGCTTAAAGAAGTCAATAGCACTTTCATCACCTTGATTGCTAAGTGTGGTAATCCTTCCAGAGTTATTGATTTTAGACCTATTGCTTGTTGTAATGTTACCTATAAGTGCACTACTGAG
Source organism: Papaver californicum (assembly GCA_023531435.1). Classification (NCBI taxonomy): domain Eukaryota; kingdom Viridiplantae; phylum Streptophyta; class Magnoliopsida; order Ranunculales; family Papaveraceae; genus Papaver; species Papaver californicum. Next base: position 318,040 of record JAJJMC010005141.1, read on the forward strand.
ATCATTTCTCTTAGAATGAAGATGATTTTGCAATACTTGATCAGTGCTAACCAATCTACTTTTGTCTCTAGTAAGGCTATTCAAGACAACATTTTGGTTGCTCATGAAGTGGTGAGGAATTATCATAGATCTACTTGCTCTCCTAGATGCCTTTTAAAAATTGATATGAAGAAGGCCTATGATACTGTTGGATGGAAAGCTGTTATTGACACTGTGCAAAAGATGGAATTTTCTGATCAGTTATTGAATTGGATTTTTTTGAGTATGTCTACTGCTAAATATTATATTCTTATAAATGGCTCTCCTTATGGTTTCTTTGGAGCTAAAATAGCATTAAGGAAGGGTTTCCCTCTTTCTACTTATTTTTTTTGTTATTATTATAGAAATTTTCAATAGTATTCTTTAATAACATGTGCTTCAGGGTAATTAAGGATTTCATCCTAGGTGCTCTTAATTAAGCTCACTCATCTCTGTTTTGCTGATGATGTGTTGGTTTTTTTCAAGGGTAATATAGCTGCTGCTAGTGTGCTTAAAAGTTACTTAGATAATTTCAGTTGTTGTTTTGGTCTTGAGGTTAATAAACAGAAAACTGTTGTTTATGCTTCTATTGTTGGTCCTTCAGAATTGTCTGTTATCACCTCTTATTTAGATTGTTCTTATGATGCTCTTCCTATCAGATATCTTGGTATGTCTCTTATTTATACTAGACTCTCTTATGCTGATTGTATACCTCTTATATCTAAAGTTACAACTAGAGTCAAGTCTTGGAAAACTAAGCATCTTGCATTTCCTTGTAGAGTTAGACTTATAAAAGCAGTTCTCACTGGTATGGTACACTTCTGGTTATCTTGTTTTATCCTTCCTAAAAGAGCCATCAAAGAATTGACTAGTATCTTTAAAAAATATTTCTGTTCTGGTTCTGATTTAAGAAAGAAGCATAATCATGTTAGTTCAAATACCATTTTCTTGCCACAAATTGAAGGTGGTTTGGGTATTAAAAATTTGACCACTTCAAATATTGCTTCCAATTTGAGACACACATGGGATATCATTTATGGTAGAAATTCTATGTGGACTGAGTGGCTCCAGACGAATTTGATTAAACATAAAAGTTTACGGGATTTGAATACTCCTCAATTCTCCTCTTGGTGTGGGAGGAGAATTCTTGAGCGTATACCTATTGTTAAAAGTATGATAGGCTGTGTTATTGGTAATGGTGCTAAGACCCTGTTTCTGTAAGATAATTGACATTTTAGAGGAAGACTTGTGGATTGGGTTGATCCTGACATTTTAGTTCAGTACTTTCCTAATGAAAATACTTCGGTTTCTAACTATGTTGTTGATTCTTCTTGGGATTTTCCTTCTACCAGTTCTTCTGCTGTTGTTGAAACTTTTCATGTGCATATTAATGATGATGAAGAGGACCTTGTTATACTAAATGCCTAGTTCTATAAGGAAGTTTACATGAAAGATACTTATAAGGCCATTCACAAGAATCTGGTTTTCTGACATTCTATTGTTTGGTTTAAATTGCACACCTCAATGCTCATATTGCTTGGGTAGCTCTTCATGGGAGACTGGAGACTAGGGACAATCTTGTTAAATGAGGTGTGAGTGACAATGATAAGTGTGTCTTGTGTAAAAACAACAGGGAGTCTGAAGCTCACCTTTTTATGACTGTCCATTTTTTGTTGTTATGTGGTCTGGTATGCTTCTTAAAATGGGCTATTCTAGAGGCTCTACCCCTTCTTGGGAGGTTGAGATACAATGGTGCATTACTTATTTTTTGGGTAATGATTGGATTTGTTCTATTAAAAAGATTGCTTTTACAGGTTTCATTTATCATATTTGGAGGGAGAGGACTGGAAAGAAGAGTTCTGCTCTTCAGGTGAGTCTAATTATAACCCAAGATGTTCATCTTAAGCTCAATGCTCATATTAGAACCATGTGTGATACTCCATTGAACAAAAGATTTCTTCTTAACTGGAATGTGGAATGTAATTTCACTATTAAAGTTTGGAAACAATGCAGTTGGATTAGACCAGGGGAGGATGAGATTATGATTAATACTGATGGGTCTTTGAAAGAGGATTTCAGATGGTTTTAGACTTATCCTAAGAAAAGAGCAAGAAGATGTTGTGGACTGTGCTGCTGGGGGTTGTTTGCCTCTTTCTATTGCTGCCCATGAATTACGGAGAGTATAATTGGGTCTGAAATTAGCTCTCGAGCATCAGATACCTAGGGTTCATATTAATGTTGATGAATAAGACTCAGCCTAAACCACCTTGAAGTCTTATTCAAATTTGGAGGAAGGTCAGCACATTGTTAGAAGGATTTGAAAAAGTGAGGTTCAGTCATTACTACAGAGAAACTAACCGTGCTGTTGATATGCTTGCTAGCCTACATCCCATGGGTGACTTAATTAGGCTTCTTCCTAGTCAGTTTAGTCCTGAATTTTGTACTATTTTGAGTTTTGTACTATTTTGCAGGAAGATAGGAGTAGGAAATAGTATTGGAGAACTATTTTTTCTGTTTTGTTGGGCTATTGAGCCTTTGTTCTGTTTTTTTTTTGGTTTTGGGTTGCCTTAACCCAGCTGATTGTATATAAAAAAAAGAACTAAAAAAACGAACTTCGAATTATACCCAACATCAATCCACATACAAACGTAACAAACCCCCTTGGAATCCATCACATATATGAACCTAACTTCACTTCTAACTCTTAATTCAACAGTAACAGGTCCATCTTCACTTCGTTAATCTCAGAATCAATTCACAGAGACCCAACTTTAATCCATGCAAATCCCCAAATATAACCTAAATTCAGACCACATATCTTCCTCCATCCGTAGTGATACAAATCAACCAACTTCTCGAATTGAATCCATCTTTATTCATGTCTTCAGATCCACCCACACAATAATTCACTACTGCCAAAACCTTTTTCCCTTTTATTCTCTACTGCAAATTGATGGCAGCAACACCTTCTTCTCCTGGTTCTTCGACCACCACAGACTGCTATACCATTTCCCTTATTGCTCAGTCGAAACTCTTTCCATTTTTTCTTTCTCCTGGACATCAAATCCTCTTAAAACTTCACTGAATTTCATGGCCATCACAGATTCACCAACTTTTCACCTCGACCATCTATGTTCTCTAACCCATTTTTGTTCACAAAACTCATCTCTTGAAAAGACTCAGATCCCATTTCTCCATTTCACTCATTACCCGAAATCCTTTTATCTTGATACGAACAGAAGAGAATACTAATAATTTTAATACCACAAACAAGTTGTGATGGAGATCTTTCCACGTCGTATTCAATCCATGTGCCAATCACATGCTTGGAAAACAAAAAGTTTTCTTTGTGATATTATCTTTTTTGGCGTGATGTGGTTTAGTGTTACATTTTTGTCGCAAACGCCATTTAGCTCGTAATTTAATAGTTAATCGTAGTGAGGGTCGTATTCACTTGTATATTCTACAAAAGACTTGAACCAATAAATATTAGCAAAATAAAGAGTCTTAGCTAATATAATTATAGATGTAAAATGTTGCATTTACGTTGATAACTATACGAGTTAGCTCAATAAGAAATAATAATCAATAAAAACTAATGACAATCGAGTTTTCTACCAACGGTACTTCAAGCGATTCTTGATCTCAAAGAAGACTTTAATGCATACGAGATTTCGTCCATTTTGAATAATCAACAATATCACATAAAAATATAAGCTGGGACGAGTTTGTAAGAATACAAGTTTCACTATTTATAATGTTATGACCAAGGCTTGTTTAGAAAACAAAAATTTTCAAAAGGTTCCACCTATTTGCCACTCACATTTTTTTTATTTACCACCCATCTTAATTGACACCCCAATTTATCCTATTTACCACAAATGTTTTTTTTTCATATATCCTTAATACTACTTCTTGACTTTTTATTTACACCCAATAATAAACTCATCCTAAACCGCAAAAAGTTAACCCAATAAGAAAAAAAATGTTCTTTTTCATCTCTCCTATTGTTACCTTCTTCTCCATCTCTCCCACACCAAACACTAGTATTTTGTAATATATAAAAATTGAAACAAAATAGATTACATGGAATCCTATATTCATCACATAACATCAGTGAATTGAAAAAAATAATTAAAGATTCATAAACACACAGATTAAGGTTATAAATTCAACATTTAAAAATTCATAATCACATAGCATCAATGAAACCCATGATGAATACAAATCAAATCATAAAATTATAAATTAAAAGAAAAAAACCCAATTTTTTAAAAGAACCCTAAAATTCTAATATAGTCATCAATCTTCAATCTTTCACCAGCCGAAAGGTGGTGGTGCTGGTGATGGCGGTGTAGCAGGTGGTGTTGGTTGTGATGATGGCGTAGCATGTGATGATGTTTTTACATGTTCTGTTGGTGTAGGTTGAAAAGAATAAAAGAGAAGAATAAGTGATCAAAACATAAAATAATATTAAAAAAAAACAAAGAAGAAGAAAAATGTGGTGATTGTGATGGTTCTGATGGAGGTGATAGTCGCGATGGTGAGTGGTAGTGGTGATAGTGAAGGAGAAGAGGAGTTGCTGCAAGAAGAGAAGATGACGAAAAAAAAGAGATGGACATGAAGTTTTAATTTTAGAGTTAGGAGATAAAGTATATATGTTAGGTATAGACGGCTAGAATCTAATAGACTTATAAAAACCAATGGCTCATATTGATCGGTTTATTCGGCTCGACTCGGCCAGTTTTAAGGCTAAAACTGTTAACCTAGCCGAGGATTCTACGGTTTTGAGATCTTAAACTGCAATTGACCGTTGGATGAAGGCTCAGTTCGGTTCGATTCAAATTTAGCCGGTTTCGACCCGGTTCTTATACAACCCTAGTCAGGATAGTGATCAGAAGTAGTATAATCACGCCCATGTAATCAGAAATCTATTCAATATTAAGTATTTACTGATTAATTTCTTATTAGATATCAATTATACTATAAATATATGATGGACAATAGATATAGATTGTATGATGGAAAAAAACTAAAATAAAAATTCATGAGTATACATATGATCTGATTATAAGAAGTCAAAACAAATTAGATTTTGTGGTTGCGCGCGTGATAACGTTTTATGAAATTAGATACTCCCTCCGTTCCTTCTAAATTGAGCTATTCAGTTTAAAATTTTGTTCCCGAAGAATTGAGCTATTTCATTAAACAAGGCAATATTTCTAAAATTATCCTTTTGATTAATTATCATTGGTATAAGAAATATGTATAATTTTGATAGTCATGTTTATATTCGTTACGTAGGTGTTTTAAATATTTTTCGACGGTATAAAGTTTACGAATATCTTTGACATAGTTTGAGAGATACGTTATTTCTAAATTTTACTATTTTATTATCCTAAGGATATAATTATAAAAAATACCTAAAAATATATCCCTCCTTCTTGTATTACGAATTGTACAAATTTGATTTACCTCAATTTATAAGGAATGGAAGAAGTATAAAGAAAAAGAGAACAACATATAGAGAAGAAGGAGAAAAATATTATTGTTGACGATCCGTTTATGGAAAATAAATATATTATTTTATAATTATTGTTTGTATTTTATTGATGATATTTTTAGTATTAAAATACTAATTTTCGGATTTATTATTAGTGTAGTTTTAGGATAATTTAGAAGTTTATTTTAAGAATTTTAATAAGTTAGGAAAGTTGTAGATACTTTGTGAAACAAGTTTTTATATTTTGGTGAGTTTAGGGGTTGTTTAGGAGGAGTTATCTATATAACGAGCTCAAAAAAATGAAAATTAAAACAGTTTTTGATTAATTAAAATTATTTTATTTTCATTAGACTTGTTGAGTTAATTGATTTCGATTTTTATTCATAGTTGGGTTTACCCGAAGTCTGAATACTAATCTCATATCTATAGTCGCTATTCGTAGTGAATTGACGAAGTCTAGATAAACCAGTAGATGTTAGGATATCTCTTTGAAGATCAACTAACTTCTATTTTCTACCCAATTTATCGGTTACTTTAATAATTCTATTCCGCTATGATTTTTTCGTCTTTATACGCTTCCGTTCTACATCAGTTGGTTACAAAGCAAAATCAATTCTAGAGTTAATAAGATGCTACTAAGATGGGTATTCATGGTTAATAAGTTATCACCAAAACGAGATTTGGTAAGATGTGAAAATCTGACCAAATTAAAGAAGGAGATTCTGATTCTGGAAGAGGTATAATATTATTTCAAAAAGTTATCAAAATTTCTATCTAAACCATGCTCGCTTATTGAAGAAAACAATACTGAAGAAGACCATGTTGAAGATCTTTTTTGTCGTCATGACAATGATGCACAAAATTAATTTATTGTTGAGAGATATACAACTCCGATCTTTGATAAATATCCCGACGATGAGGAGGATATGAAATTTTCTTCTCAAAAAGGCGAAGAACATCCTGTTGCTGACAAGGAAAAACAGTCCCAAGAAGTTTCATATGATTTGTTGGAGTTTCATGATGAGTCATCTAATCCTGATAAACTCGTTGATTTGGTAATCCTGATATTGATAAGTTGTATTTGCCCGAGAGTAAGCTAGTTGTTGATTATTATGATACACAAATGGTTTCCCATATTTACCATAATAAGGGAAAATTTGTTGATTTAACTTATGAAGATCCGTTTTGGGTTTCCATCGTACATCATGCTTCTACATGGTGCATAAATTATTTTTTACAACATCAATTCATGTATATGAAGATTGTCATCAACGAGTTACACGTGCAAAACATGGTACCGACAAGATTTGAGGATGAATCTTCTCCAACACCGGTAGAATGATGGAGGGAGGTTTATGTAAAATAAATATATTATTTAATTATTATTATTTGTATTTTACTGGTGATATTTTAGTATTAAAATATTAATTCTCATATTTATCTATTAGAGTAATTTTAGGATAGTCTAGAAGTTTATTTTAAGAGTTTTAAAAGGAAAGTTGTAGATATCTTGGGAAACAAGTTTTTTTATTTTGGTGATTTTAGGGTTTGTTTAGGAGGAATTATCTATACATGGAGCTCAAAAAAAGAAAATTAAAACAATTTTTGATTAGTTAAAATTATTTTATTTTCATTAGACTTTTTAAGTTTATTGATTTTGATTTTTTTTCATAGTCGGGTTTACCACGAAATCTGAATAGTAATCTCATATCTATAGTCGTTATTCGTAATGAATTAGCGAAGTTTAGATAAACCAATAGATGTTAAGATATCTTTTTAAAGATCAGCTATCGTCGATTTCTATCTATTTTATTTCTTTATAATTTTAATTCCGCTACAATTTTATTATCACTTTAACGCTTACGTTCAGCGTCACTTATGAAACAGAAAAATTATACCCCTATTTACAGGGCTAGACATATAGCCATCTTACTAAGTAGTCGCACAGGGAGGGAGTGTATATGTGTACGCAAGTGCTTCGCTGGTACTATTACACCAACTCGAATGCCATCTCTTCCCTGGTACTAATTCTGTAGAAGCGCGGGAAACTGGAATTTTTCAACTGAGAACTCGATGATTCAACAGATCTGTTAAAATGTAAGTTCTTACTTTCGAATCTGAACCCTAGATTCCCATATTTTGATCTTGATTTCGTCTTATTTTGCAATTTATCGCCATAACAATTTCAATTTTATTCTTGTTTTTGGTAGTTAATCTGTTCAGCAATTCAAAGATGTCGGAAGTTAGAAAATCCCTTTAGGTTATCAATACTTCTTAAGATCTCTCCAGATTCAGATAATTAGATCATTCAGATTTCAAGTAAGAATTTTACTTTCTATAAATTTACGGTAGTTTCTTCTTATCGATTATGGAGAGGGATGTAATCTACTGAAAAATATAAGTTGTTTATGATTTATTTTGAAGCATAAAACTAGGTCAATTAAATAACTGGAAATCGTTGATTTGTTTTGTTAGTTTCAGATACTGGTGTTGGGAGTTCCTTGGTGGAGTTCCAAGATTTCCATTGCGAAGGAATTCAAATTTGTGGTGATAAATGGGGTAAGTATGAGTAAGATATGATGTATGAACTGTAAAGAACCTAATGTAATATGAGTTAAACTGCTAGAAGTTTTAGTCATATTTGTAATAGTGTTAGAATTTACTAAGATTTTCTTTAGTGAATACTTTTAACAGCAATTGACTGGTTATCCACAAACGGAGCCACATGTCAATTTCATGTTGTGTTCTTTAAACTTGCTTTAATGTAGCCTCTTGCATTGTCTCTCAGATGGAGCTGTTGACATCACAACTACAAGCAAGTCTTTGTTCTTCTTGTTGGTATATGTATCATGGCGTTACATTTCAAAATGAGTGTAAAGAAACTGAGATTTCATTTCAAAAAGAGTGTAAAGAAACTGAGATTTGCTTGAGTGGATAAGAATGCTTTCAATCATATATTTGATACTAGTATTTCTGCAATTATTTCCATGTATAAGTACAGGCATTGCTGATGAAGAAATTTATCATTACGAATTAAATTCGAAGGAACGTGTGGATGCAAAAAGGCTGATAAGGTTGCCTTGAACCCTAAAAATGGTGCGAACTTCAGGTAAGCATACTTCCATCACCTTTTTAGACTGTAAATTCATAGATTATCACCTCTTGAACTGATTCACCTTTTTTCCTCCCAGTGGAACTGAAGTATCCTTGTCCACCACTGAAAGCATTGACACCTTAGTGCAAGGGATTACTTTCTTCCTTAAAATGGTATGATCTACAAGCACAGTAACAGAAATGAATTGACGTGTTTTTGACATTCTCTACAAAACCTTGAGTAGCTCTGAAAAAGTTTTGGCAAATTATCTGTCTTAGATCTGATTCTGAACTAATAAGAGACTAGGTGGTCATAGAAGCCCAATAGTTGAAATTTAAAGCACACCAGCATGATGATGAACTTATGCTCCAACTCACATAGGTGGGTTGCACTCTGATGAGCCCAGTAAGTTGCACTACAGCTTGCACACACTAGTAGACCAGATACTCAGGTACACAAGATCTGGCCACTGTTCAAGCATTATAATTATGCTACATGATATCAGCTAGAGCTATTAACTATGTTGCCAAAGTTGCAAAGCTTACATTATTCGTTTACTGTCACACTGTTGTCTCATTAGTTCTTTCTAAATGTATAAAGTGTCGTAGAAAATAGTGACATCCACTGTATCAGAAAGAGGAATAACCTGTGTTGCAACGAACACGTCATTTCTTTTAACGGTCAATACGTATTTATAAGGATACCCGTATTTATACTTCAATACGGTTTAAATACGGCTAATATCTAACAGAAATATATAATATCTTGTTTTATTATTTTAAAATTCTGAAAGTCAGATAAACTTCATAGAGAATGACAGTTGTATTTTTTAATAAAAAAAGGGAGATATTTTAGCAAATCTTCTCTTATACCGATCTTCTTCCTCTAAATCTACTTCTTTCTCGGAATCTATTTCTCACAAACTTTTCTCTCAAAACCATTCATTCTAGCCTCAGATTTTTTCCACCCAAACCCTTTTTATCTCAAAAACTGAAATACAACTATGAACAAGAAAAGAAAAGCTACAGAAGATGCAAATCTTAATACCCCTCTATGGGATTTTGTTGAAAAACAAGGAAAAAGTGATACAGGTGGTGGAAACTATCAAATCCAGTGCACAATATGTGATTGGGTTTTCAATGGTTCTTATACTCGGGTAAAAGCTCATCTTCTTCATATAGAAAAACAAGGTGTTCAGAAATGTAGTGGCATGGATCCTGAAAGTTTGGAGAGGTTGAAGAGCAGTTTGAGTATGCCGTGTCGCAGTATTATAGTTTTTCAAGTTTGTGTGTCATAGTAGCGTATTGGACACAAGACACCGACACCGTGTCCGTGTCGTTGCAATACAGGGAATAACTGTATAATGGTTATTTGATTTGTCTTAAAATGATAAAGTCCACTGTAGATAAAAGATGAATAACAGTATGATGGTTGCTTGGCTGTCCCAAGGATCTCAGTCATTGGTCTAGTCCTCATCTTTAGAATAAGAATTTAGGTTGCGTTTTGCTACTTATTGTGTTTTCCTACTCATTACATGGTTCAACATTTTGTTGTTGTCTTCAGGTGATCATCCTAAAAATTGATGTGAGTTGCTGTACTGCAGATAAAGATTTTGGGTTAATTCTGCTTGTTTATTCATATTTCGTTTTCCTTTCCTTTCTTTCTTCCATGATTTGCATATTACCATGAAATGGAATTCTCTTAATAAGCTTCTCTACTTCCCTTATCGCGCTATTTGGTATATGGGTATTAGACCTATTACCAACTTTTTTTTATTGGATTGTAAGATATAGAAAGTTAATCTAACTGTACTCTTCTCCAGAAAGTAGCCGTTGAATTGCTTGTTGCATGTGCCACTGGTCCTAGACCTAGCTGTGAAACTCTTTTTTTGGCAAGTGGAGACATTCCTGTACCTTATCCAATGTCAAATGTTGAACGTTTAATCTCTGGCTTTGAGGACCATGTTCTTAAGCATGGAAGCAAATTGGACGAGGAATGCAAGTCTTCCTTCTCGAGCAGGTAAAACTTTGAATTTTTTGAGAGTTGCAAGTAAGATTTTTTTGTTAATTTGTTGTTTTTTTTGAGATTTATCTTTGAGTCTCCAAGTCAGTTCCGGTTTTGTGCTTATTATCTGTAAACGGACAACACTTGTTATAACTATTTTTGTGCCTTTTCAACATTTTGATATTTAATATTAAAGCTCATCAATGTGAAGATAGTTTTACAGGTAAAAGTCTCTGAAAGTCATGCATTTGAACTTCCAGATTAGCAATTGGTCAAGTGTTGTTCTTTCTAGACCTGTAAAGCTCTGTATCATCTAACAGCTCATACTTATAGAGTAAGAGGCATGAGAGACTGTGAAAATTGGTTGAAATTCGGATGTTGTTGCAAATAGAATAGGACAAAAATAAAATAAGTGAACTAGCGATAATTCAAGCACGAAAGCAAGTTTAAAGAAGAATTGGGAAATTAATCTATCAGTCAAACTACTTTAGCATTTTGTAACTGGTACCAAATAGGGTGAGTTGATGCTGGAGTCCACCCCTCATTATGGATTCATAAGACTTAGTTTGGAATTCTTACTCATCGGGTTACCATGATGTTGACTGGGTTGTTACTGAGTATCCGTAAGGTACTGAGCTGTTATTGGCTCAGACAGTACCATCCGGTTCGTGAGACTTAGTTTGGAATTGTCGAGACTTAGTATGGGAATTCATGAATCCACCCTCATTGTGGATTCATGAGACTTAGTTTGCAATTCTTACTCATCGCGTTACCATGATGTTGACTGGGTTGTTTCTGAGTATCCGTAAGGTATTGAGCTTTTATTGGTAAAACTTCGAATTTGTTGAGAGTTGCAAGTAGGATTTTTTTGTTAATATGTTGGATCTTTTGAGATTGATCTTTGAGTCACCAAGTCAGTTCCATTTTGTACTTATTGTCTATTAACCCACAACACTTGTTATATCTACTGTAGTGCCTTTTCGACATTTTGATATTTTACATTAAATCTCATCAATTCGAAGATAGTTCTACAGGTAAAAGTCTCTGAGAGTCATGCATACGAACTTCCAGAGTAGCAATAGGTCAAGTGTTGTTCTTTCTAGACCTGTAAAGCTCTGCATCATCTAACAGCTCATACTTACAGAGTAAGAGGCTTGAGAAACTGTGAAAATTGGTTGAAATCCAGATGTTTTTGTAAATAAAATAGGAAACAAGAGACAAAAATAAATTAAGTGAACTAGCGATAATTCAGCATAAAAGCAAGTTTAAAGAAGAATAGGGAAATTAATCAATCAGTCAAACTACTTTAGCATTTTGTAATTGGTACCAAATAGGGTGAGTTGATGCTGGAGTCCACCCCTCATTATGGATTCATGAGACTTAGTTTGGAATTCTTACTCATCGGGTTACCATGATATTGACTGGGTTGTTACTGAGTATCCGTAAGGTACTGAGCTTTTATTGGCTTATCGTTGTTGTTTGGTGAAAAAATAATCAATTTTTCAGCTAACTACATCATATATTTTCCTCTAAATAAATCAATTCCATAATAGGACTACCAAAGAAACTGCATCATAAACCCTATCATGCAGATGGAAGTAAAATGTTCTTGACTATGTTTTACTTTTTTCCTTAAAGGGATTATTTGAAGGTTGGGAGTGGAGTTGCAAGCAGCACAGAGACCCTCAGAAATTCCAGGCAGGTCCTTGAAGCTGTGATAATAATAACAGAATTACCAGAACAACCGAGTCCTTCATGCCTGATAACCTGTGGCATTAACCGAGTCCTTGAAGGTTAATGTCATGTTAATCTTTGTTATTATTTTATTTTATTTTCTTGTTAGCTGTCAATGCTTTTGGTGAAATTTAGGTGTATTTATCATGCTCTGCATTTTGAAAGATGTACGAAACCATCACGGAAATAGAAAAAAAAAATCAAAATCTGATACATGTATAGTTGAATCTTGGAATTATCAATCGGGGAGCATAAGTATAGTTGTTTAGTTCAGCTTGCATGATTGAAATATATATAGTCTCTGCAGAACAAGCTTCCATAATCACCATTAATTTGAATTGTATATTCTGTATTTATTCTCTTATAGAGTAAGCATTCTTCAGGTCTTATTTTTTCAAGATTTTACACCTTCCTCAACCCCTCTACCTATGAATGCATTGACAAGCATTGACTAGAAAAGTTATGGTTTGAGCTTGAAAGCGAATGCTCTGGATGGGAAAGGGCAATTGGTGCTAGAGTGGGAGAACTTACTACCATTTACTCATGTTGACATCGCCATTCATAGCTACCACATAAAACATCCTTCATCGTAGTTGACAACTATTATAATTGCAAGGTGAGAAGATTTCATTCTTGTTCAGGAAATTATGCGTGTTCTCCTGGACATTTCATTAAGATCATGTTTCCACAAGCACGACCAAAGAGTTATTCTGAACGAAAACTATTAAAGAAAGCAGTTAAGGTTGCATTGGAGTTCTTCTTAGTGCAAATGCTCTGAAGGTAATTTTTACACTCGTACAAGCCATCTCTCTCTCTACAAACACACACACACACATATGCTCATTAAACTTTCCAAATCATGGTTTTCAGATTTGCTCTAATAATTTTGTTAGAAAGCAAATGACAGTATACTGGGTCTTTTTTAACTTCTAAATATTGATCAGATTTATTATTTTCTGTGATATTAGCCATTCCATTACTTTGCTTCTTTTTTTTTCCTGAAACATACTTTGCTTTTTATATATAATACCAAATTTGACATCAATCTGCCTTGATCCCAGATCCGGAATTATGCGACCTTGCAAAATCAATTGCTGGTCTGATATTGTCATCTAGCGATTTGGATTTCCAAGGGGAATGCATTTCTCTTCTCGGACTTCTGTCACAAGAGATTGATGAACAGAACTTTGAAAATCACATTAGGGATAAGATTACCAATGTTATAGAGATGAATGACAGGAAGCCGGAGAAGATCAAAGAATCTGTGACGTTCCATTTTGGAGATGATAAACATTCATGAAGAAGGGTTCCATGAAGAAGAAGATGGAGGTCAGGGTGAATTCAATATCTTGAATTTTTAACTGCTTTTGCCCTTATCCTGATTCTCTAACAGCACAAGACTTAGTATCATAAACACGTAAACAGACATGAAACCGTAGCCTTGCACATATTACATGTCCCACAGTATCTCTTGTTAACTGCTAAAATATAGTTCTTTCTGATAAATACACGTGAATAGAACATTTCATCTAGTTTCTTTTGCTAGAAATTCTGCTCCTTTAACTATCATTGTTTAGTCTTAAACATGATCAGATACTTTAGTTTATGCTGAGTCAATTCAATGCCTAGTATTAGCATGTTCTACAACATAAAGAGCACTACATTTAATACAATCAGTTCATACTACAACAGATAATCAAAAGCATTCATAGTAAAACCCAAAACAGGTTGTAATAGAAGAAATGGTAGATTAGCTTATTACTCGACTAGTAGTAGACATGGACTTCTTCTATTTCCTCGTACTAGAATCTATAGATAAAACTGAGTTACCTTTAGACTATATATGAGGCTAGAAGAGAGTCCTTGTCATGCTTGCCACATGTCTCTCTAACCTCTCCATCGCGAGTAAGAGAGATACCTCATGGCTACATGGTACAGCTCCTGGTTAATTTAATCTAGCATTAACCTTAAGCTAGTCTTTAATGCATGATTAAACCATAAACGTACCTTAATACTGATTATTTTTAATCTTATTTAACCTAATCTAATCAAAAGATTAGATTATATACTAATGTAGATTTGTTATGCAAAACATAAAAATCTAACATCTTTGACCTAAAAAAATAAATATAAAAATCCATGATGGTGACCGTATTTTTTCTGTTCACATAAATGTTTTCGTCATGGCTGTCAAAATTTAGGAGTTTTCTTGTTGTTGCAATCTTAGATTAAATGTTAACCTTTATAAATAACTCACTCTATTGGTAATTCTTTGTTTGGTTAATTCTTCTACTTTTCCAAAAGAATGTAGGTAGCATAAATCAAGGAAATTTTATAAACGTACTAGTGTCGTATTTTCTGACATACAATATCTATACATATATCCTTTTTTATCATAGACATACGTTTACTGTTGGGAGTTTCAGTTATCCCTCTTTCAAAATACTCTCGGCATGATTATGGGTATACCTATGACAGTCATGTGTCGTATGCCTTAATTACAAGATTAACTTCTTTTCCTTCTTTGAACTTAAAAAAGACTTTCATGTCTTTCCTCTTTCATTGTGTATTGCTGTCCTACTAATGTGGGGATTTAGGGACCAATGAATATTTGCCACAATGTTAAATAAGTTCAGTAGTGGTACCCTTATAGATTTAGTTTTGATGAACTTAAATTAGTTTCTGAAAAGCAAAACTAGATTCTTGTTTAGCGTTCAGGATTTCCCTTGGATTCTGTGGAGTAGTGATAAACCAAATTGATAATGTGGTGCCGTATGAAAGCCTCAATTTGCACCAGACCCACTCAAAATTTGAAGTAATTGGCACACCTATATAAAGTATGTTTCAATTAGTTTATGTTATGAGTTATGATATATGCCTAAGACAGATGTTGGTTTAAGCAAAACATAAATGTGAGCCCAGGAATCAGTTATTTGTCTGTATTTAGCAGCCTGCAGTGAAGCATTACTTTCTAGTTAGTGATATCCTAGATTCAGAATTCGTTTCGTAATTATGTCACTTTTTCAAGAAAGAGATTACCATTATTATCAACAATATCAAAGGTGATATAAAATAACCTTGTTCGTATATTTAACGGTGATCGAAACTTATTTTTAAGTGGTGGATAAATATTATCATATTTGATTTTGATTGATCGAGTCATTAAATTTTTCTTTCTCATTGTTTTAGATGGGTGTTTTTGGACGGAAACCTTATAAAAATAATTCCCATCGGATTAGAGCACGAATTTCTTACTTATTATTATTATTATTAGTATTATTATTATACCATATATAAATACCTCTGCTTCAGTCGAGTATGCTGTGCAGGTTTCAGAGTAAGAGAAGAGTTATGTTATGTATATATGCTTCAAAATAAATAAAAGTGTTATACATATGTCCATAAAAAATATGGAGTATATAAATATCCTTTTTACTATTATATGTTGTATTTCTGAAGTTTTGCATAAAACAGCAATTTTAAATAAGAAAGATGCTAGCTAGCACCCCACACCAATAATAAAATCAGTTTTTTTTCCTTTAGTCTAATTTATATCATTAAGCTGCTGAGGGTGCAGGGACATAAGAAACTGCAGGTTCCGGCAAAGTAGCCACTACTGAAGATGACCTTGAGAACGTATCGTCCTCCGGAACTGTGTCATCATTGGCCTTAAAATCAAGTGATTCATCATTATAAACTTCCCACCATTTTGCTATTAACATCTTAATGTCTTCCCTTTCCATGTTAGCTTCTTTCCCGGTGTATCTCCATGGTTTTGATCCCTACATATATAAATTCCAAATTAAATTTGGTACTTAATATTATGATTTCCTGATCATTTCAAAAGAAGCCTGATATAGGGGCTCCAACATCAATAGAGGGGCTCCAATAATAAGACGAAATAGGGACAGTATGAAGTAAAACTCAAAAACTCCTTATCCATAATTCTTATCAAATACCCAAACTATCCCTGATTATTAATCTTAATTACATTAATTAGTTAAGATTAGATTAAGCTAATCATGATTAATTAAACATAATCTATTTCTTAATCAAATTTTTTGGATCAATTTTTTTTTTTGAATTTGTGTTTGGTGGGAAGAAAAACTTGATGAAATTTAAGAAAATTTTATGGGTTTTTTTTTTAAACCCTAGATTTTGATTCAATAAACCATAGTAGCATTTAGATACCTCTAGATTAAACTCTTGATCTTTTTATGGCACAAATTAGATGAAATCACGATTTGAAAGTTTGATTTTTTGTGATTCATAGAAAGGTACGGTTGGGTTTCATGTCGGATCCAACCGTAACACCAAGAACACCGAAGAACACCATATTTTCCCAAAATTACGGTTGGGTTTTCAACAAAACCCAACCGTAACTCAAAGAACAATGATGAACACCATCTTTTTCCCAAGTTACGGTTGGGTTTTAAACCAGACCCAACCGTAAGTAGAAGAAAAATAATGAACCCAATTTTTCCCCTAGTTACGGTTGGGTTTTCAACCAGACCCAACCGTAAGTTGAAGAAAATGATGAACAACATTTTTCCCATAGTTACGGTTGGGTTTTAAAGGAAAAACCAACCGTAACTTATCCTTAGGAGAATTGATTTTTTTGGTTAATTTTGAGTTTTAAAAATCAAAATTTTGAAATAATTCAATCATTTTTTCTAGATTGAAGGTAAATTGGGTGTTTGAAACAAAGAGAAAACGAAAAAAACAGAAATTAGATAATCTAAATTTGTGTTATCCAATAGAATTTACGGTTGGGTTTTGGCTTATAACCCAACCGTAACATAATCTGATAATTTTTGTTCTAATTTCAACACAGAGTTACGGTTGGGTTTTGCCTTAAAACCCAACCGTAGCTAGTAGAATTTACGGTTGGGTTTTGGCTTATAACCCAACCGTAACAATTCTGATAATTTATGTTCCAATTTCAACACATAATTACGGTTGGGTTTTGCCTTAAAACCCAACCTTATCCAGTACAATTTACGGTTGGGTTGGGCTTATAACCCAACCGTAACAGATTCTGTAAATTTTTGTTTGAATTTCAAAACATAGTTACGGTTGGGTTTTGCCTTAAAACCCTACCGTAGACAATTTGTGGTGTTTGTACAAAATGTATTACGGTTGAGTTTAGTAATAGGACCCAACCGTAAATGGTCCTGTTAACTGTTTTTTGATTTTCAATATACTCCAATTTGGGTTTAAAACCCAACTTTGTAACTTATTCCTTATATTGTAATAGATTTAAAGTAGTACATTAAAGGAAATAAACGATTGGAAACGAAATACAATAGAACATTGGATGATTACACTTAAGCACTTAAAGATAATGGCGAAAATCAAACACCCGACTTATTTCCATAATACGATAGCAATCTGTATGCTTGAACTCCTCCCCATATTTGATTCTATATTGCTCCATAGCCAACACATGCTGAAAAAAAACAAATCAATTATAAGTTTGAATTTTAGAAATCTCTTTTTAATTAACGATTTATTAATCGACAAACTTACTCTTTCCACACCGTTCTCGTAGGGATTTGCTTCGAATCTAGCTTGCATTTCCAGTTTTAAGTTGTTCATGCATCGATACAACGTCTCAAACCGTCTCTTGATGGCTCTCCACGTAACCCAAGGGTTTACATTCCCATGTAATGCCGCAAACATTCGAAATACACGATTCCACCATTCATCGGTATCTTGACCCTCATGCCAATCTTCTTGTGAAACAACGTTGTTATTGTTGTTATAGAAGGCTCTATCATAAGCATGCTCTACCATCGTATGCCATGCTCGAACAATTGCAACATCTTCATCATTCGTGTATGTATTTACCATTTTTAGTGGTTGAAAGGGTATGGTGAGAATAATGAGAAAGTGTAGAATTATAATGAGAATGAAAGGGATATAGAATAATGAGAAAGTGACAAGTAAAGGTTTCCTTTTATAGGGAAAAAGTCACCAACGGGTAGATTTTTTTAAAAAAAAACCCGTTGGAATTGTCTATTTTGAGAGGACGTAAATTCAGACATTTTGAGATTCCCGTAGAATTTACGGTTGGGTTTTGAGGTGAAACCCAACCGTAATTTAGTTGTGGTGTTTCTACAATTTATTTACGGTTGGGTTTAGTAATCGAACCCAACCGTAAAATGATATTTTGAGTGAAATGTAGTTACGGTTTGGTTGAGTAACCGAACCCAACCGTAACTTCTAGTGTTAGTTTTAGTGTATATTTTACGATATTGTTACGGTTGGCTTTTTCCTTGAGACCCAACCGTAAGAAAGTTTGGTGTTTGTTCAATTTTTGTTACGGTTGGGTTTAGTAATCGAACCCAACCGTAAATATGAATTTTTTTAGTATGGATTCTAGTTACGGTTGGGGTTGAGTCATGGAAGCCAACCGTAAGAGAAGTTTTTAAGACAAAATTAGTTATGCTTGGGTTTAGTTCATTTTCTTATCAAACACCATAGTTGTTAAAACCTTATTTTTAACATTAAAGGAAGAACTAAAGGAAACGAAATACAGTAGATCATTAGATGATTAAACTTAAACACTTAAACACTTAATCATAACGGCGAAACTCAAGATATAAACTTTGTTCCAAGATACGATAGCAATCTGTATGCTTGAACTCCTTTCCATATTTGATTTTATACTGTGCCCTAGCCATGACATGCTGAAAAAAATAAATCAATTATAAGTTTCATTATTTTAAAAAAAATTTGGGAAGAAAGAACGATTTATTAATTGACACACTTACTCTTTCCACATTGGTTTCGTGGGGAAATGCTTCAACTCTCATTTTCATTTCCAGTTTTAGGTTTTTCATTTCTTCATACAACGCCTCAAAGCGTCCCTTGATGTTACTGATCGTCCTCCGATATCTATTCCCGTGTAATGCCACAAACATTTCAAACACACGCTCCCACCAAGAATCGTCCTCCTGACAGTCCATCCAATTTTCATCTATATCAACGTTTCTATTGTTGTTATAGAAGGCTCTCTCGTAAGCGTGGTCTATCATCGTAACCCACCCTCGAACAATTGCAACATCTTCATCATTCGTGTATCGAACCATTTTAAATGGTTGAAAGGGTATGGCGAGAATGAGTTGGAAAGTCTAGAATTATAATGAGAATGAAAGGGATAGAGAATAATGAGAATTATAAAAGGAAATGTTTCCTTTTATAGGGAAAAAATTCCCAACGGCTAGATTTTGAAAAAAATAACCGTTGGAATTGTAATTTTTTTGTGACTACTGAGTGATAATTTACGGTTGGGTTTTGCATTAAAACCCAACCGTAATATCCTAGTGATTTTTGTGCAAATTATATTACGGTTGGGTTTTGGCTTAGAACCCAACCGTAATTTTTAGTGTTAGTTTAAGTGCGATGATCATTTACGGTTGGGTTATGTAATGTAACCTAACCGTAACAAATATGTTATTTTATTGCAACCCAACCGTAAACATAAGTTTTTAATTGGAAATTTATTTACGGTTGGGTTGTTTCTTGAAACCCAACCGTAAATGATCATCTTCGTTTCATATATTCTTCATTTTTTATGGTTAAATCAATCTTGTATTTGTTTTGTGTTGGTGGGAAAAGTGGAAGAGAGATAAGAGAGTTTTAACCCAAAATTTTGAAAACACCAAAATGAGTGATTCTAGTGGCAAATTTGTGGAGGGTGAATCCTTGTATGATTGCCAAACTAAATTCTACATACCCATTGAGGGAGACCCAACTATGTATGATTATTTGGATGGTAGAGAGGTTTTAAGTGTAAGTTGTGATGGTGAAACTAAAGCAAATGGAGATATTAGTCGTCAAAGTGAAGATACAACTGCTGAGAATAGTCAGGTATGATTCTAACTTAAACTCTTTTTCATTTTTTGCAGATATTTAAGGAACTGAAGTGCATAAATTTTTTTTTTTGTTATAACAGTATAGTTACGGTTGGTTTTTCTCAAGAAACCCAACCGTAAGTATCCATTTGTGTTTCTGAAAAGTACAGTTTTACAGTTTTTCGGTTGGGTGTTTACCACAAACCCAACCGTAACTTATTACGTGCATGGGTATTTACTGCACTTGTTACGGTTGGGTTTTGGATGCAAACCCAACCGTAACATTGGGTTGACTTTTTTTCCCTGTATTACGGTTGGGTATGACGATATTACGGTTGGGTATGACGATATTACGATTGGGTATGACGCTATTACGGTTGGGTCCGATGCTTCTAACCCAACCGTAAACTTATTGGTTTTAGTGTTTTTTCTGGCGCTTGGCCTTGATCTTTTTTGTTCAGGTCTCGGTTGTACCTCAACCAATGTATGATCAGCCTCCTCCAAATGATATTGAAACTATAGATACTACGGATCACTATTTGAACGACCTGGTAGGTTATAGATTAGTTGTTAATCCCTATCGACAATTGTCATAATGCCATTTTTTTCCACCTAACTTTATGTTTTTGGACCATGTAGACATGGGATAAAAAAGAAGATGCAAAGAAGTGGGCTACAGAACATGGGAAACTCATCATGTGTGTGATTGTTTGTAACAACCAACAAAAACACAACCGCTTTGAAATGGTTTGTGAGTGTAGTGGACAATACACAAGACATGCAAAGAAGGGTACTGAGTATGTACCAAAGACGAAGATCAAACGAAAAACTTACACTAAGAAGACGAGATGTCCTTTCAAACTTCAATTTCATAAGAACAACGAGAATAAGTGGTTCTTGTCTACATTTGCATGCGGTCGTCACAACCACCTACCACCAGAGACTTTGTTAACGCATCCTTCTATGGCCCGTCTTACTAAGGAAGAAAAGCTCATCGTAAACGATATGACGGATAAGCGTTTGAAACCCAGTGATATACTCGGGCACTTGAAGAAAATAAACTCAAATAATGTGTCTACGTTGGAGACAATCTACAACGCCAAAGCCAAGTTGAAGCGTGAGAAATGGGAAGAAAGGGACCCGATCCAACAACTTTTGTACTTGGGGGAGACAAAAAACTACACCATGTTTCACGAAGAAGATGAA
The DNA here is from genome assembly GCA_023531435.1 of Papaver californicum. NCBI lineage: Eukaryota > Viridiplantae > Streptophyta > Magnoliopsida > Ranunculales > Papaveraceae > Papaver > Papaver californicum. The sequence goes on from JAJJMC010005141.1 coordinate 339,458, forward strand.
AATAAAGAAATTAAGCATATTATATTGGCTCATCCCGAGTTTATAAAGTTAGCATGGTGCTCCCATCAAGTGCTTATGATGGATTGCACGTAAAAACTAACAAGTATGAGCTCCCGGTATTGAATGTTGTAGGGCAAACTTCTACCAAGTCCCCGTTTAGTGTTGCCTTTTGCTTCTTGAGAAACGAGCTCCAAGATAACTATGTGTGGGCATTGAAACAAATTAAATTATTCTACGTTGAAGGTTATACCCCTAAGGTAATTATCACCGACAAAGAACAAGGCTTGATGAATGCCATTGCAAGGGTATTCCCAGATGCTCATCATCTTCTTTGCACGTTCCACTTGTGGAACAATATTCAAACCAAGTGCAAAACGATTATTCGGCCAACAAAGAGAAGCGAGATGGAGAGAATTAATAAATTGCCGGTATCAGAACAAGAAGCGGCCAAAGAAAAATTCAAGGAGGATGACAAGTTGGCGGAACTAAAATGGGCTAGTTTCCAAACTGAATGGGATGCTTTGACATGGTCTATCACCAAGGAAGACTATGAAGAAAATGTTCGTATGTTATGCTTGCATTGGAGTAATTATCCAAAAGTTGTGAACTATTTGATGGACAATTGGTTGAATCCCCACAAAGAGAAGTTTGTAGCGGCGTTCACAAACCAATATAGGCACTTTGACAACCAAGCTACAAGTACCGTGGAGTCATCTCACAATAGAATGAAGAAGAAGCTTCATAATTGTGATGGTGGGTTTGTTACGGTCTTCGAAGCGATGCACGATTATTTTGTCCGTGACCTTGACAGAGTTAAGGAATCTTTTAAAAAAAGCCTTTCTAGAAAACACGTCAGCTATAAAGACGAACCATTGCTCCAAAGTATTTTTTATAAGGTGTCGCATTGTGCTATTGAGAAGATAATGTACGAAATAAAGCACTATAGATTGGGCAACTTACACGGAGAAGAAGAGTGTGTTTGTCCTAACATGTCAAGTTTGGGACTTCCCTGCCGGCATATGATGCCCAAGTACGAAGAAGACGGTGTGATCCCAATTCAAGATATTGATCCGTTTTGGCAACAATTGTCTTTCGATGAACCCATCGTCGAGCAAGATTTTGGTGCATCGTTTACCGACACCCACGTTGGAAAGGCTATAGCCAAGAAATACGATACATTAAATAAGGCGCAAAGGTAAATTTGGTTGACAAACTTGAGTTACTTCGTGTTTCCGCACACAAGGTACTATGTCAAGGAACCAATTAGAGGGAAGAGAAAAGGTAGGCCTTCTACCAAAGAATCGAGGGCCGTGGGACGGAAAAAAGCTAGGGAATTGCATGAAGAATCAAAGAAAAGAAACCCTTGTGCATTTGAGCATTTGCAAAATGAATATGAAGCAGAGGATGAGAAGGAGGACGATGCTCAACGAAAAATAAATCGAACGGAACAAGGGGGACCAAGTGTAGTAGATATTAAAGGAAAAGGTCCCGCGGTTCCCACTCAAGATAGTTCAACAATTGAACTTGGTGCCAAGGGAAAAGTTCCTCCACACCCAAACTCAATAAGAGTAAGTATGAAGGAATTAGCAAGAAGAAAAAAAAGAGTTAGTATGAAAGAATTAGCAAGAAGAAAAGAAAAACTTAAAAGCAATACATTAGTGGTTGGTGAGCCATATACGATCCGGATTGCAAGAGGATTGATGCAATTTCCATCTAACTATTCAAGAAATGAGAATGGCAAAATCGTCCGAACCGAGCAAATTATTTATGAAAATTATATGTCATCGTTCCCAGCTTTTTTTCGTCCATACATAAAGGCCACCGACGATGTTGCCGGTGATGGTAATTGTGGATACCATGTATTCATCGAACAAGTTGGACCATTTAGCGGAGCAGCAGGGTTTGGTATGGACGAAGTAACTTTTGTAAGGCATAAGTCAGCGGTTGAACTACGCTCTTACCCGGATATATACAAGCCAATGATGTGTGCATATAGAGATGAAGAGTCGTTGTTAAACGAGGAGTTCATTGCTCTCGAAAGGCGTTTAATAGGCAATAAGAATTGCACTAGTGAGTATTTGATGAGCATGCCAATATGTGGCCAAATCCTTGCCAACGCTTTTAATTGCGTCATCCATTATATCTCAAATGGATATTGTTTAACATTTGCACCAACAAGATCAACATTTGTCGAACAATTGGCAAATAGAAGATGTGTGATTGGGCTGGTACAGAACTGCCATTTTGTTGGTCTAAAGTTGAAAGAAGGAAGTCCATTACCCCCTTTACAGGATGGGTACGACGGTGATATCGCCAAGTCTTGGTGTCACAGATTCAAGCACAATTTCGAACTCTGGAAGGCATTAAAACCCTCACCGACATTTCAATTTATATCATTTGTTTCTGAGTCGGAGTCAGAATGTTAATATGTATGTTGGAGGAATCATAATATGAATATAGTTTTTTGGAATATAAAAATTTGTATTATCATATGTGTTACTACAAAATGTTTCCAGGTTTACGGTTGGGTTTTTAGTAAAAACCCAACCGTAAACTGGTCACTGAACAATTATAATAATATTACGGTTGGGTTTTGAGTGAAAACCCAACCGTAAACCCTCCAGTTTAAATTCACTCAGGTTTACGGTTAGGTTTGTACTCAAAACCCAACCGTAAACCTGTCACTTTTAAGTTGGTTTGTGAGTACAAACCCAACCGTAAACCTGGATGAATTTAAACTGGAAGGTTTATGGTTGGGTTTGCACTCAAAACCCAACCTGGGATACAATTGAAATCATTAAAGTAACCCATGAATTTGTAATTCCGGGAGCTAACCCGGTACCATTTACAAGAATTTGTACAACCGTACATTCTTCAGTTAAGGGCCAATGTTGTGCCCTTTGACGAACCAATTTCTTGATCGCCTGTGTATGATCCTACAAAGAATAAAAACAAATTTGTTTTACTTACAAAAGTTAACAAACCAAAATTTAACAGAATAAGAGAAGTGATTAGAATAATACCTTGGTCGCTGCAACTTTGGCAGCCCATGAATGGGGATAACCAAATAATATTGCTGATTTGTCTGGGGCCTCACCCCATAGTCCTCCATTCCTCCTCTTAGGCCACAGTTGAGGTTCGGCCTTTTCTTTGGGAATTTCTTTGGCAACCACCCTTTTCTTTGCCTTTTCTTTTCTAATTTCTTTACCTTTGCCTTGAGGGACATGTTGTTCTCTGTCCCCCTCTTCTTCTTCTACTTGTTGCTCTTGTGGTGGTTCTCTAATCACAAGAGAACCTCTGGGTGTTGGTAGATCACCCAAGCCTTGGAACACATTATATTCCTCTTCTGCAATTTGAGGATCACTACCAGCACCTACCTCAAAAGAGGGATTATGGGTCTTGCTCACGCCTCTCTTCTCAACCCCTAAATGTTTTCCGTGGCGAGGGGTTGGAGTGTGAGAAATAGGTGTTAAATTATTACCCCTTTTATTCTTCCTACAACACACAACCAATACAAGTTAGATAATTTTCAAGCAATTCAACTTCAAGTAAAAAAAAATTAACTACACAGGAAAATTTACGGTTGGGTTTTTGAGAATAACCCAACCGTAAATGTTCTTCCATTTGTTACGGTTAGGTTTTAACAAAAACCCAACCGTAACTTACATGTAACTGACTTGCATATCATTTTTACGGTTGGGTTTTTCTTAAAACCCAACCGTAATACAAAAACATAAATTTTAATGTGCGCAAATATTACGGTTGGTTTATTCTCAAAACCCAACCGTAAACTATAAAAAAAAAATTATCCATATGTTACGGTTAGGTTTTAAGAAAAACCCAACCGTAATACTCTAACAAAATTTTTATGCAAGCTAGTGTTACGGTTGGGATTTTCTCAAAACCCAACCGTAGAATGGTTTTCAAAAAATGGCGCAAATTACTTACGGTTGGGTTATCTATTGAAACCCAACCGTAAAATCCTAAGCTATTCATGTTCCTCCTTTTCATTTACGGTTGGGTTTTGAAAATAACCCAACCGTAATACTCAAGAACATGAAATATTACGGTTGGGTTTTGACACGGACCCAACCGTAATATTGAATGTGTCCATCATTTTTTCCTTAAAAACATGATCAAAAATGCGAATAAATCAATTACAAGTTCTAAGAATACATGGGTTTTCTACAATACCTTAGATACACCATTGTTGGATTTTTCTCTGCTTGATTTTGCGAACGGTTATCGATTTCTTGTTGAATCTCTTGATTAGGTTGAAAGGAGAAGGGTTCACTGCCATCACTACTACCTTGAATGCTTTTATTATGGTTCTTCATCTCGAATTGTTTTGTTAATTTTAATCGACGATGAATTTTACGAATCGGCGATGAATTTAGATGGGTTACGGTTGGATTTTTCTTTGGTTTAGTTTTTGAAAGTTATGAAAAATGTTAAGAATGTTTATGTTTAAATAGGTATAAGGGTAAAATAGACATTCCAACCGTAAATATTTTTGTAAATCTTTTTTTGGAATTTCAATTCACTCTAAATTGGGTTTAAAACACAAAATTTATCCCAGATTCACCAATGTTCCACTATGTTAGAATACTAGTTTTGTTGGACATGATTGTCATATTGGCGAGTTTTTCATATTGCAGTAATAACTTGCTTTTTACTTTGCTTGGTTTCCAACATCAAATATTTGTAAATAAAACATGATCTTGACAAATTTAAATAGAAAATCTTTTTCATACATTCACACTAAAGTTGGAATTCCCCCACAAAAGAAAATAAATCTTAGTTTGACGCAACTGTTATAATAAACATAGAGTTATTGCAGGTTCTTCAGTTCTTCGTCACTGGTGGTTCAACTTCATCATTCTCCAAATCAATAATAATAGGTGGTTCAACTTCATCATTCTTCAAATCAATAATAATAGGTGGCTGAACTAACTTTGGCACCAAATCAATTACCCTTGGTGGATCAACAACTCCACCAGCTTTAGGTTGAATCCTGACGAGTCGACTCAAACCATGAGGATGTCCTCGCACTCTGACACTTTGATACTGATCATCAAAAGATGGATTATGTGTTTTACCCCTCTTATTCTTCCTACAACACACAACCAATACAAGATAGATAATTTGCAAGCAAATCAACTTCAACAAAATAAATATTCACTACACAGGAAGATTTACGGTTGGGTTTTTCTCAAAACCTAACGGTAACTTTTATCCCATATTTTACGGTTAGGTTTTGACACAAACCCAACCGTAACACACATGTAGCTGATTTGCACATCATTTTTACGGTTGGGTTTTGCTTAAAACCCAACCGTAATACAGAAACAATAAATTTAATGTGCTGATATGTTACGGTTGGGTTATTGAGAATAACCCAACCGTAACATATCAGTACAAAATGTAGTCCATATGTTACGGTTAGGTTTTAAGAAAAAACCCAACCGTAATACTCTAACACATTTTTATGAACGCTAGTGTTACGGTTGGGATTTTCTCAAAACCCAACTGTAGAATGTTTTTTAAAAAAGGGCGCAATACATTAGTTACGGTTGGGTTATCTATTGAAACCCAACCGTAACATCCTGAACTATTCATCTTCTTCCCTTGGATTTACGGTTGGGTATTGAAAATAACCCAACCGTAATACTCAAGAACACGAAATGTTACGGTTGGGTTTTGACACGGACCCAACCGTAATATCAACTGTGTCCAACATTTTTTCCCCAAAAACATGATCAAACATGCGAATAAATCAATTACAAGTTCTAAGAGTAACATGGGTTTTATTCAATACCTTAGATACACCATTGTTGGATTTTTCTGTGCTTGATTTTGCTTTTCACTATCGATTTCTTGTTGAATCTCTTGATTAGGTTGAAAGGAAAAGTGTTCATTGCCATCACTACTACCTTGAATGCCTTTAGTATGCTTTTTCATCTAGAATTGTTGTGTTGATTTTAATCGACGATGAATTTGCGAATCGACGATGAATTGTGATGGATTACGGTTGGGTTTTTCTTTAATTTAGTTTTAAAAAGTTTTGAAAAATTATGGGAGAAATTAAAAGAGTTTAGGTTTTAATTAGTATAAGGGTAAAATGGACATTTAACTTTACCCCCTAGGACATCCCTTATCGTAAAATTGGGTCACCTTGGCTCAACTAGGAGCCCCTCTATTGATGTGGGAGCCCCTATATCAGGCTTCTTTCAAAATCACCAAAAAATAAAAGATACTGTGACAGCATGGAACTCACAGCAGCACAGTAGTGGACCACTTTAACTCTGTCGAACTCAACATTCTCTGGATGGCGCCACAGCATGGCTAGAACCAAGTTGTATGTGGGAGGGATAGGTTTATATATGTGGTTGAAGAACATATTCAAGAAATCCTATCATGAAAAATGAAAATAGAAAACCATCAAAAGTTGGACCACCCATTTTCCTAGAGTTATTTTTCAATATTATGAAAACTCACTTGCTCAGCAAAGGGTGTTGGAGTACTGGCTTGAAGAGTCTGAATAAGACTTTCATAAGTCAACCTGCTTGGCTCAAACACAAACATTCCTGCATTGAAATACAAAGGAGGAGGTGAACCCATTTCAGCAGGCCATGTAACTTTCTTAGGGCACTGTTGGCAGTAGTCGATTGACTATTGCGGCGAATGACTCCATGTCTTCTCGCAAAAACAATCCATCACCACGTAGAAATATCCATCTGCCGCATCGAAAAGATGGTCTATGTTCTCAATCACTTGTATATCAGCATCTAAATACATCATCTTGCTGTACTCCTCAAACTGTACACAGACAATAGCTACTGATAATGAGTTAATAACCACAACTGTTTGAATATCAGCGGAGTGTATGAATGGTTCGAGTATTAATAAAATTACATGTGAAATTTGATATAAACCTTAGACCAGCAAGTCTAGCATTAGTAAACAGTGATGGATAGATGCATGAAACAACTTACATCCCATATACGTAGTTTAGAGTAGTTGATCACGTAGTAAGCCATAGCAAACTGAATCTGATTTTCCGGTGGATAAATTGGCTCGATTTCTCTTAGAATACATCCTTGAGATCGCAAGATTTCACGGTGTTCCTCTGGTACATTAGGTAACATGGCAACCACCAAAGGGTAAGCACTCTTAACCTTACGTAAGCCCTTTGCTATTCCAACTACACCCTTGACATAATCACCATTACCAGCTAAAAAGTTACATAAGCTCTCTTTGAATATCCAGTATTGAGCATCGGAACTTTTCCAGTACAAGGGACAACATCGACCGCCATCTGTGGTGCCATCACTTTACGTAGGATATGAAGTTTACTAATCGAGTGGTCTAAGTGCTCAGAAGAGATAGAGAGAATTCACAGCAGAAGAGAAGTTGAAATTCTTATAATCGAAAAATGGTTGTTTAGAGTGTTTTGCTTCGAGAGTACAATTTAACAAATGAAGCTTCTACGTCTTTTATAGATATTCAAAAAGAATAAAAATTGATCCTAATTTACATGAAATGCAACCCAAATGAAAATTTCAGTCGAGTTTGATGTTGTTGTTTTTGTTTAATATTAAAAAGTTATGGTTGTAATATTGTAGAGATAGATGGAAAGATATCGTGAAACACACCCTTGATTTAGCCTTATTATCGATATACACGGTTGAGATGTTTTGACAGTCATGTTTTTAGTTTTATATTTTGTTTATATCTTGTTTAAAGAAAAAGATAGGTATGATTTTGAAGTTGGAAATGGAGGAGAGTATCTGGATCATGGGTAATCAAGCGGGTGTCATTTTCTTTGCAGGAAAATGTTAGCGAGTAAGGTTAGTATCACAGGACCTACTTCATAAATAAGATTTAATAATGTGTAAATATGTAAATGTGATCTTTAGAAGATTCAGATAGCCACTTGTCACGGGGTCGGTCTTCCGTTTCGACTTTACTCCGTGCGACATTTGTCTAGAATTCCACTACTAGATAAGTAAGCTTCCCAAACAAAGTTTAACATAATTTTGTGTAACTACTTAAGATTAAAACTCACAAGAAACTCAAGAACGCTCAAGAACACTCAAGAACAAGAGAGAATGATTTGAATGAGAGAAGTAAGTGTGTATTGCTCTATTTACTTGAATACTTGGATTGTTGGATGACTACAAATGAGATTGGCATCCCTATTTATACTAGTTGAGAGCCAAGAATGTTCTAGAGATTTATCTAAGATCTATACAAGTGTATGGCTAATATGTACTTCTAGATTATTCTACTCTTATCCACAAATATCTACACCATTCTAGAGTAATCTAAGAAAAGGACAAAATAGAGAAGATTCTAGAATGGAGGATAGCCAGTTAGCCAAATGGGCTAGCCATGGTGGTGCACAAGGGTGAGTTAGCCATTTGTTGAGCTATGTGGTGCACCCTTGTGACATTCTCCCCCACCCGAATTCGCAGACGTCCTCGTCGCGTTGTACTTGTCGATTATATCTTTGTGTTGCCAAAGTAAGTCTTCATGTTCCCAACTGGCTTCACTGTCTGGTTGATCCTTCCATCGGACAAGATATTCCTTATAAATTCGCCCTCCTCTTGAGGTACGTCTGTGTGACTCTATGCTTGAAGCCTGCTTGTCTAGAGATGTAATCATATTGAACGGGGCTCTCTTGGTAACTCCTCTAGACTCGTCATCTTGATCCTCATAATATGTCTTCAAGCAGCTGACATGAAAGACGGGATGGATCTTCATGTGGCTAGGCAGATCCAATCTATAGGACGCCTTCCCGACTTTCATGACGATGCGAAATGGTCCCTCGTACCGTCGAATGAGTCCCATATGTACCTTCCTAAAAACTTTGAACTGTTGCGGGTTCAACTTCAGCATGACTAAGTCACCTTCTTCGAAAGATACATGTCTCCTCTTCTCGTCCGCCCATTTCTTCATTCGATGAGAGGCTTTCTCCAAGTATGCTTTGGCCAAGTCGTGCTTTTCGTGCAACTCCTTAGTGAATTGAAAAACAGCAGGGCTCTTTCCTCTATATCCTCCAGCGAGTGTGTGTGGCATCAGAGGTTGTTGGCCTGTGGCCAACTCGAATGGACTGTGGCCAGATGATTCACTCTTCTGAAAATTACAGAAAAACTGAGCCACGTCCAACAGTTCCACCCAATTCCTATGGTTAGCGTTCGCGAAGTGTCTCAAGTACTCCTCTAACAAAGCATTGGTGTGCTCTGTTTGTCCATCTGTCTGAGGATGAAATCTTGTAGAGAAGTTGAGCTCGGACCCAAGTAACTTGAACACTTCTGTCCAAAATTTCCCCGTAAATCTTGGATCGCGATCGCTAACTATGATCTTTGGTATGCCCCAATATTTCACCACGTATTTCACGAACATTCGAGCATCCTGTTCTTTGGTGCAGTCTGTAGGTGCAGCGATGAAGGTAGAATACTTGGTGAACCTGTCCACGACCACCAAGATTGATCCCAAGCCATCTACCTTGGGTAAGGCAGAGATGAAGTCCATCGATAAACATTCCCACGGTCTATCTGGCACTGGTAATGGCTCTAGAAGTCCTCCTGACTTCTTGTGTTCTACTTTATCCTGCTGGCATACGAGACACGTCCGAACATAGGCATCCACATCGTCTTCCATCTTTGGCCAGTAATAACTTGCTTCCAGCAAAGTCAAAGTCCTTCTCTGGCCAGTGTGGCCTGCCCATCGGGTGTCATGACACTCATGCATTAGTTCACGCCTCAGGTTCCCATGCTTAGGTATAAACATCATGTTCCCATGCGTGAATAGAAGACCGTCTTTCAACCAGAACCGACGAGTCTTCCCCTTATTCACCACATGAATGAGGCTCTTTGCAAAAGTGTCCTGTTCCAAGCCTTCATGTACATGATCCGGAATGGTGCCCGATAATTTGGTGATGGCAGCTACACGTTCCAAGGCAAGACCGGCAAGTTTCGCTTTTCGGCTCAATGCATCAGCAACATAGTTGGTGCGACCTGGCTTGTACTCAAGCTTCATGTGGAACTCGTCCAGAAAGTCTTGCCACCTTGCTTGCTTCGGAGACAACTTCTTCTGAGCCTGGAAGTAGCTGGTAGCCACATTATCGGTGAAGACCATGAAATGTGACCCAAGAAGGTAGTGCCTCCATGTCCGAAGATAGTGTATGACGGCAGTCATCTCTTTTTCTTGCACCGTGTAGCGTCGTTCCGCATCGTTCATCTTCCGACTTTCATATGCAAGTGGATGTCCTTCCTGCATAAGAACTCCGCCAATAGCAAAATCGAAAGCGTCAGTGTATACCTCAAAAGGCTTCGCGTGATCAGGTAATCTTAAGACTGGCTCTTTCATAACCGCGGTCTTAAGATCATCAAAAGCGGCTTGGCACTCTTCACTCCATGTCCAAGTCCTCGCTTTCTTTAGCAAGTCCGTGAGCGGTGCTGCTCTCTTCGAGTATCCCTCGATGAATATCCGGTAGTAGTTGGCAAGTCCTAGGAAAGACCGTAACTGATCCACTTTGGTAGGCGGTTCCCATTCCTTGATAGCCTTGATCTTCCTCCATCCAGATTTGGCCATCACCTATCCAATGTCCAAGGAAGGACACTTTTGGCTGAACGAAGCTGCATTTCTCCTTCTTCACATATAAAGAGTTCTCCCTCAGTACTTGGAACACGATCCGCAAGTGTTTGAGGTGCTCATCCAAAGTGTGGCTATACACGACGATGTCGTCAAGGTACACGACTACGAACCGATCGAGATATGGGTAGAATACCTTGTTCATCAAAGTACAAAATATGGCAGGAACATTGGTTAGACCAAAAGGCATAACTAAGAATTCGTAAGCTCCGTACCTCGTTACACATGTGGTCTTCGGCTCGTCCCCTTATGCTATTCGAACTTGATAGTATCCCGACCTCAAGTCCAGCTTTGTGAAGTATCGAGCATTACCCAATTGATCGAACAACTCTTGTACTCGGGGAATTGGATACTTGTTCTTTACGGTCACCTTGTTTAGGGCTCGGTAGTCGATGCACATCCAGAGACTTCCGTCCTTCTTCTTCTGAAACAGCACCGGGGCTCCGCAAGGGGCCTTAGAGGGTTGGATGTATCCGGCATCCAACAATTCCTTGAGTTGCTTCTTCAAATCTTCCAACTCTGGCGGGGCCATGCGGCATGGGGCCATGACGGGCGGCTTTGCTCCAGGTTCCAGCTCGATCTGATGATCCACCTCCCTCTTAGGTGGTAGTTGCTTGGGCAACTCAGCTGGCATCACATCCTAGTATTCCTGCAAAGATTTTTGCACCTCCAATGGAACGATCTCGACCAATTCTTCGCTTTCCTCAATGATGGCTGCTACAAAGGTGGGTTCTCCCTTCTGAACACCCTTCTTTAGTTGTAGATCCGACAGTGCACTCGAGCAAGTCTCCTTGGTCCAGGTGGATGGAATCACACATGGAGACTTCTCGTCACTGATGCTGACTTCGTCGAGGCAAGGCACCAAGAAAACTTTGGCACGATCCAAGAAATCCATTCCGAGAATAACTTTGAAATCGTCCATCTTTACCACCATAAAGTCGGTAGTTCCTTTCCACGCACCAACCTTCATTTCGAACCCCTTGGATGCTCCGTGAACAGGTATGGCTTCTGAATTTACCGCCATGATGGTTCTTGAATCCGCCTCGACCTTCAACTTCAATCTCTTGGCTTCTCCTTTAGAGATGAAGTTGTGTGTTGCACCAGAATCGACCAGTGCCTTGGTCTTCTACTCGTTTAGACTTATGTCTACATATATAAGTCCTTTGTTCTCCTTTGATGCTGGACGTTTTTTCTTGGGCTGGATCTTGATGGCGCTCAACCTAACGGCTCCCAGGTGCGAGTCTTCGGTTTTCTCTTCATGCTCCGCAATCAAAGAGTTGAGCAAGTTCTTTTTGGGACAACTGTGGGCAAGATGGTCACCTTGGCAAATGAAGCATTTCTTCACACGGTTATCTTTCCTTCCTTTTCCACCCATTATTTGGCTTAAACCCTTCGCGGCTAGTTTGTGGCTTATCGCGGTAGTTCCTGTATCCCCCACCCGCTCCTTGTGGTAATGGCTTGGATGGTTTGTTCTTGGCAAGTTGATCAGGTTTGCTAGAAAAGTCATCAAGTTTCTCGACAGTGCTTAATGCGGTGGACAAGTCAGTAATACCTATTCGTTGAAGTTCCATAGAAGCCCAACGAGGTAGGCCACGATTGAAGTGGTAGAAGCGGTCCTCGTCTGCCATTGTTAATATGTCTAACATGAGGGAATTAAATTGTTTGACATATTCAGAAATGGTACCTGAATACTTCAAATTGTGAAGCTTGTCCCGAGCTTTGTGCTCAACGTTCTCCGGATAGAACATGGCTTTAATCTCCCTTTTGAACACCGCTCAAGTAGTGATGGTGCAGACTCCTCTCTCGATTTCTGCATATTTTCTTCTCCACCATAATAATCCATCTTCTATCAGGTACATGGTCGCCGTGTCGACCCGTTCTTGCTCGTAATCAAGGCCCGTGGCCCTGAATTATCTTTTCATGTTCCATGGAAAGTTTTCCAGCTCCTTAGCATCCCTTGCGCCAGAGTATTCCTTTGATTCTGGCACCCTCACTCTAGATGGTCCACGAACTGCATTTCCTCGGATCAGGGTCCTTAGCTCATCAATTTGAGCTTGCAACATCCTCACATGTGCACCCATCTCGTTCCGATACGTCTCAAAAGAAACCTCCATCGATTTCTCCAAATCGTCTTGTTGCTCCATGGATTCCCCTAAATCCAGGTTCAACTTTTCTACCTTTTCTTCTAGTGATCCAACACGAGATTCTAAACTGGGGCCCACTGACTTATCCCGTTGTTGTTTTTTTGTCTTCTCAACCTTTTCATTATCGTTAGTGATAACAACATTTGCATCATTTGAAGACATGGTGAGAGATCTTACCGAGAGTAGTTGAACTTAGCTCTGATACCAGTTGTCACGGGGTCGGTCCTTCGCCTCGACTTTACTCCGTGCGGCACTTGTCTAGAATTCGTTACAAGCCTCCCAAACAAAGTTTAACACAACTTTGTGTAACTACTCAAGATCAAAACTCACAAGAAACTCAAGAACGCTCAAGAACACTCAAGAACAAGAGAGAATAATTTGAATGAGAGAAGTAAGTGTGTATTGATCTTTTTCCTTGAATACTTGGATTGTTGGATGATTACAAATGAGATTGGCATCCCTATTTATACTAGTTGGGAGCCAAGAATGTTCTAGAGATTTATCTAAGATCTATACAAGTGTATGACTAAGATCTACTTCTAGATTATTCTACTCTTATCCACAAATATCTACACCATTCTAGAGTATTCTAAGAAAAGGACAAAATAGAGAAGATTCTAGAATGGAGGATAGCCAGTTAGCCAAATGGGCTAGACATGGTGGTGCACAACGGAGAGTTAGCCATTTGTTGAGCTATGTGGTGCACCCTTGTGACACACTGCTGAAACTTTGGACCTCCACCAGTTGTATTGCTTTGGACTTCCTTTTTTGTCAAAAAGAGAATAGACAGAAGGAACCCATTTTTTTTTTTTGTTGATCGGCCGTTGTTTAATTTGATTATGTGTTCTAACGATCGTTCAAACCTTGAAAAGTACATGATGGAGAGTAATAAGGCATTAACTGGGTTAAGGGATTGTCTTTGCACATCACATTGGTTAAATGTGCTTAAATCTGGTCTTTCTTGCTTCATTTTTATGGCAACGTTTTTGATAGTTATCTATCCAAACCTTCGTGAACTAAAACTAACCAGAGGAGACAAGCTTTTTATGAATAAGTCTAGTTGTCTCGTTGCTTGTAACCTTTGAGCTGCCCAGATATACTAATATACCAAATATCCCACATTTTCTATTTTCTTATATGCAAACCCAAAGAAGGCCGTTTATTAATCAAAGAAGGAAAAATAATAAACCTGACTTCGAGAAAAAAGAAAAGATGTATATGAAAAAAAAAACTCATGAAATCTAAATGCGGATAAGAGCTTCTCCAATGAAATGTGTGAATAAAAAAAAGGTTAATTGATTTTTGGTACTCATATTTGGTCCAGTTTTAGTCTTTGGTCTAACATTGATATCCATTCTTGGTGTAATTCCTTGAGGAAAAGGTTAATTCTCCCTTCTAAGAGTAAATCAAATTATGTTATTGCAAATTTGTGTCTTAGTAAAGATGATCGCAATACTTGACTCCATGATTATTTATTGCGTTTTATTTGATTACCATGAGATAAAAACATGATCTCATTTGGAAACTTTTGATGATTGATTCTTAGCCTTTATCTCCTTGTGAGATCGCGAAAATCCGAGAAAATCATTTTCTTTGGAAATGTCACTTTTGTTGTTCTCTTTGAGAATGACAACAAATGGGGGAGAGTTCAATATTGAACGTGTGCTTAAATTCTATATCTTTGTGGGAGTGCAGTTATGGAATTTTAGTAGAGAACTGTACCTATAAAACCTCTCATCGGTGAAGATGCTAAGTTAGGAAACTTAGTGGAATCATCTTAAAAAAATGGTATGTTATCTTTAATATTGATAACATCTTAGGCATATTTCATTATGATCCCTATTCATAATACCTTTAACGATTAAGTGAGAGAAAATATCACTTGAAGAAGTATCATTTTAGTTTCGGTACAATAAATGTGTTTTAAGATATCACTTATTGGATAACAATTCATAGTGAAATTCTTACAATCCATGCCAATCTAAGGGGGAGTTACATATGAAAGTGTTATCAAAGATGCAGATCTTCAACAACAAGTGCTTAACGATTATATGTGGAACCCAGAAAAAAATACTTTGAAGGCGTTGAAGATTCAAGAAACCGGAAGCATAGTGGAATTAGAGCGTAATACTTATATCTTTAAAAAGTCTACATACAAATGGTTTTGTCACTAAAATTGACAAAATATGATATTGTTAGTGCATTTCTCGTTTGAACCTACTGGCATCGGTCTGTCAAATCAATTTTCAAATTTAGTTTCCAAAATGTATTCTTGATTGGGAAAATTGGGAAAATACCCCATATTCGCATGCCCCGTCGGGAAAATGTCCCGCCAAAACAAAAGTAATGGGAAAATGCCCTACCGTTACATTTCCCATCCACGTAGTCAATATCTCCTCAGATGAGATATCAACATTATACAAAATTATTGTTTTACCCGCACTTTATCTGTTGTTCGTGTTGTAACACATGTAATTTGGACGGCTAGATATCGACCACGTTTTACCCAGACGTGACCACACGTTATCTCTTGTTAATATCGATCTCATCTTCTCACCATAAACAGAAGAGACTGAAACTAGGCGAGAAGATTTAGAGAAGAAGATGAATGGAGATAAATCAAGGTAACGAGATCACCAAAAGTTTTGTGTGGTTGTTAGTTTCTTATTAACGAGGTGAAGAAGAAGAGAAGAAAGTAGAGAAACGAAGAACAAAACTGACTGAAATCTACGCGAAGAAGAATCGAAGATATGTTTGCTTTACTGATCGTTCATGTGAATTTGATTTATTGCGCTTCGATTGCACTTAGGGTTTTTTTATGATTTGGGAAAATTGAAAATTAGGGTTTATAATGGTGAAACTAAGGTTTATAATTACTATTGAAAGTTGTATTAATAAGTTTAGATGCTTTTGAATGATTTTTTTTCTTATGTAATGATTAGGTTTTTTTTCTGATTTGGGGAAAATTGTAAATTAGGGTTTCTAATGCTGAAATAAGGGTTTATAATTACAATTGAATGTAGAACTAATATGTTTACATGCTTTTTAATGATTTTTTTTATATAATTATGATTTAGTTCGGTGTTTCTCTCTGATTTGGGTTTTTTATTTGCATCAGGGTTATTAAGAAATTGGATTTTTGTTTAAGGGTGAAGAATGGGGTGCATGGGGGAAAGTTGTTGTATTATTATAATGTTGGTGGTGAAACTATTACTTTTGATAAGTTTAAGCAGATGTTAAGGTTTAGATTAATGGGAATTGGTATGTTGCTTCCATCAATAGTTACATGGGACAATGTTCAACTTAAGAATGATTATATGTTTTTTGAAATGTGGAGAAATATTGTGGCAGATGAGCAAGGATATGTTTCTTTAGATTTATTTATGCTTGATGGTGGTGATTTGTCTGGAATTAGTGGTATTGATTTGTCTGGAAGTAGTGGTAAACAAAAGACTCCAAGTTCTAAAACTAAGATGATGACTAGAAATAGTTCAAGGTTAGAAGAGGCATCTAGAAAGAACAAGGGAAAGTCCAAGGTTACAAGACCTGTAAGGCTAGTGTTTGATGATGAATGTGAGATTTTAAATACACAAGCTAGTGTTTGTGATAACAATCAACAAGACAGTGTAAGTAATGGTAAGAAACATGTGGATGATGATGAAGAGTTCTTGAAACAATCATCTACTCAAGCTAGCATAGCTGAAGATGCTTATGTTGCTGAAGACCAATTCAACCTACCAAATAAAAATCTGGGTGAGTGTCATCCAGATGATGATCCACAATTTAAGTATGCTGATAGTGAAGATGAAGAAGAGAGAAGAGCTTATGCAGAATGGATAAGTGGGTATCTTATAAATAAAGAAGCACAAGATGAAGATGGTGAGTTTGATGAGGCTTATGGTGTTGAAGATGGTCGTCCTGTAGTTGCAGATGATGGGCCTGCAGTTGAAGATGATGGGCTTGAAGTTGAAGTGAATGATAGTGTTGAAGAGCCTAATGTTAAGAGAGTTCCAATTGAGTTAACTGAAGATGAGCAAGTTGCATGGCAATTCCAGTTTGGACAATATATGCAAATGACCCAATTGGTTTGACAATGCAGAATAAAGAAATTCCTGAAGTTGTTCCTGGTGAATTGGAAACAGGGATGGCTTTTCAAGATAAACAGGCTTTCATAAAGCATTTAAGGGAGGATGCAATGTTGAAGCATACTGTGTACAAGTTGAGGAAGTCAGAAATACATAGAGTGTATGGGGACTGCAAGAATAAGTATAGTGAAGGGTGTAAGTGGGGAGTGAATGCAAGAAAGTTATTAAATGAAGAAACTTTCACTGTAAGGAAATGCAACCTGGAGCATACATGCACTGGTAATGTGGAACCAAATAAAAATCCTAAGTGCAACTCTACATTTGTTACTGAATATTTGAAGAAAACAATGAAACCTTCTGAAGGGATTCCAAAGCCTAAGCAGATACAAAACTACTGAATATGGGGTGACCTCAATACAGATACCCCTTATTGGGTTGCTTGTGAAGCAAGGTTATGTAGTGGAAGTTCTTTTATATAAATTTTTAAAATTTTCTTTATTTAATTCTCTATAACTCATATTTTTTTGCATGCAGGTGCTCCTACTTCAAGAACAAAATGGAAGTTATAAACAATCCTATACCCTGGTTCCAAGTCTTTGTGAAGTGGTTAAAGATTTGAAACCAGGGGGTATTGCCAGCTTCACCTATTCCATAGATGAGAAAGACAATAGATTTGAAAGTGTCACAATATCATTCCATGCACAGTTACAAGGATTTAATACTGGATGTAAGCCAATTATAGGGTTGGATGGGTGTCACTTAACTGGAAAATTTGGTGGTGTGTTGCTTGCAACCACTTCATTGAATGGTGAGAATGGTGTTTTCCCACTTGCAATATGCATTTGCAGGAACTAGACTGAGGACAACTGGTATACTTTTCTAAAGATTTGAAGCCTAAGGTTGTGAGTAAAAAGGGACTGACATTTATGTCTGATAGGCAACATGGACTTCTTGAATCTGTTGCAGAACTGTTCCCAGATGCAAATCACAGATACAGCTCTAGGTAATGACCATTTGACTCAATTCTAATCTACTTTACTACTTTATGACCATTTTACTTATCTACTATGTGCACTGCAGGCACCTCTATAAGAACTTTATGACCAAGGGTCACAGAGCTCCAAAGCTAACAAGTTTAATGTGGAATGCTGCCAAGGCATACAAGAAGTCTTATTGGAAGGTTATGTTTCCTAGTTATAGTTATTGTGTTGTGTTAGTGAAATTTTGTTTGTTTTTCTTATTTAGTGTTATGCATTACTAATCTTGTTTATTTAATGTTCAGGTGCATATGGATGCTTTAATGGTGGAATCTAAGAAAGCATACAACTATCTAATGGTGAATGACCCAAGTTGCTGGGCAAGATCTTTCTTTCCACTTGATGCTGCATGTGAGCATATTAACAACAATTTCTGTGAGTCTTTCAATGAAATTTTTGTAAACATTAGAGACAATCCTGTGGTTAAGATGGCCACAATGTACACTTAGTTAGTGATGAGACTGTATTCTAGAAGAGATGCACTTGCTGCAACATGGAAGGATGGTGATCTAGTTCCTGCTGTAATGACTCTCATTAACAAGATGAAGGCCTGTATATGGAAGTTCCATGCTAATCTTGCTCAAGTGAAAAAAGTGTATGAGGTTATTAGCATCACCTCAAAGAAATTTTTTACAGTTGAAATTATTGCCAAAACTTGCACTTGTATCTAGTGGCAGCTAAGGGAATTCCCATGTCAGCATTTAGTTTGTGTGTTGGTCAAATTCAGACCAAGTTGGGCTTTGTAAGTACTATTTCAGTTATTAGTTGAGATGAAATGAATGCATTTTTGATTTGGTTAGACTCTAATTAAATTTTTGTTCAATGTTTGCAGGTACAATAGTAAATACTAAACTGTGGAGTATTATAAGACCACTTATTCATGGTCAATAACTCCATTAGGTGACAATAATGAAGACTACCCAAAGGTTTGTGCATCTGATAAAACTTTTTCTTTAAGATTTTTTTATATATATATATTTTTTTTTGTCCTTTTACTATTGTATCCTTTCTTTTTAGATCTATATGAAGAATTCAAAACCTAATTTCTATCTTCTATCTTTTTGTCTCATCTATCTTTGTTTATCTTCTACAACCATATATTCATATCATACATCCAGAGTTATTGAGATAACCAGGAAGACCTTGTGTGAATAGGAAGAGGTCTTGGAAAGATATGGAATCACACAACAAGCCTAGAAAATATTCCAACTGTGGTGGAAATAATCACAACAAATCTACTTGTAAAGGTGGAGAAATTGGATCTAACCATAAGAAGAAAGGCTCAAGAACTGAGTGTCATTTTGAAGGTGATTCATTTGTTCAGAAAGTTGTAGTTCCAAAGAGGATTATAAAGAAATTACAGCATCTACTTCAACTATACCTACAACTGCCTCTTCAAAAAAGACTGCAACAACCACTACTTCTTCTTCTGTAGCTGCTGGGATAAAAAACAAAGCAAAAAAAGGAAATGGATCCACTGGAAGTATAAAGGTGAAGCAAAATTTCAGGGAAGGTTCAGGTTCAGGTTCAATTGTGACTGTTAACTTTAAACAATCATTCAACAGTGCACAACCCTCTCCCAAAAGACAAAAAAAAGGCTAAGGTTCCTTATGATGTTTAAGTTTTTTTTTATATTTTTTGATTATGTTGTTTTTATGAATTGTGGTGCTGTTTAAACTCGTGGCATTTTATGTTTGGTACTGATATTAACTGTGTCTATTTTAGAGACAAAACTTGTAGTAGGTATGTAATTATTTTGAGAACAGTAAAAAAAAACATGATCATCAGCCGTTTATCTAGTTTCTATTGACACGTGGCGCAATCTGGTGGATATGATACAGAAGTAATATATTAAAATGATTAGGTAGATAATGTAATTACACTCTCTTGCATCTGTAGCCGTTCATTCATTTGTGCTGACACGTGGCAAAATCCTATACAAGGACACATATGTAATATTTAGAAAAGGTATTGGTACTATAGTAATGATGTCATTTCACATCTTTAGCCGTCCAAATCTAACCCTAGGACACGTGGCGAAATCCAAAAGTAAAGGTAATCTCGTCTTAAGGCCCACACATGTAAAAGGTCACTGTGCACAAATTGACCATTTAACGCTACATGGATGGAAAATTTAACGGTGATGTATTTTCCCATAGGGTCATTTTCCTTACGGGGCATGCCAATATGGTGCCTTTTCCAATTTTCCCTTCTTGATTTAGTCGACTAAAGTAAGTTTCAGAGTAGATTAGGTTCAGGTAGTAGAGTATGGAATCGAAACTATCATTGAAGACTGGAGATTGAAGACTACAATAAGGCATCTATTGAGAAATTCACTAAAGGTTAGTAATGAATACTGTTTCTTTCAGACCCTTTTTTCTTCTACGTTTCTATCTATTGGAACATAGTGCTCAATCTTTGGAACAATTCCTATGAAGAGAAAATATGCATATTGTGTATACACCCAATTAGAATTGAACCTAACACTTTCGTGAGAATGAATATTGACCTTGTAAGTGTATCTATGTTGTAGTGAATGTAAATATGAATTCAATCATCCAAGAATCACTCATTTCCGTTGTACAACGAAGAAGTTATGAGTGTGATACTAAAGCTAAAAATGTGTGGTAAAAGTTAATTCCGAGATTTAGGAGAGAGAAAGGTTTAGTATATTAGAGAAAATTACTACTTGTGATGTTTTTAGTTCCTTCCTAAGCCAATTTATAATTAATCCTATTTTATTAAAAGACAATACAACTTAAGTAATACTAATTTATGCTAGTAATTATTTATCTGTACAACATAAGAAAGATTCTCAGTGTAAGGAAAATGTTAACTAAGAAAATTGATAGGATTTTGAATACCCTATTTATAAAGACCGCAATCGCACGACATCGAACTAGTAGACAACGAAAAATACGGGTCGAACCCACAAGGATCTGTGGAAATAATGTAATCAGTATTCCTAATTGACTAATCAAGGATGATACTTTTATGTTTTTGGATTTTTGAAAATGTTGATGAACGAGAAAATAATAAAATAAACTAGCTAAAATATACAATGTGATCAAGAAGAGAGGACACTAGGGTTTTCGCTTTTCACCAATTTGATATATAGAACTCACATCTAATCTCCAAAATAATCGTTTCACCACTGTAATTTCCTTTGCTTCCAAGTTGACATTTCTAAAGAATTATTTATCAATCGAAAAGTATATCCCATCAAATGTTACTAAGCATGGCATATCAATTTAAAAGTATAAAACATCAGTAGAGCTCTAACCAATATATAGTTTCAAATAATCAAATATCAATTTGTGAGCATACACCGTCAAAGAATCTAATCCCATAACGATATATCAAACCGAAAGCATATATGATCAATTCCACTATTTATGCAATAATTAATCAAGCTAATAATGAAGATAAATTACTAAACATTTAAACCATTTATTTATGAGTTTTCCATAATCAAAATTGGTTTCTACCCAAAACCCTCACAAAAATCAGCGAGGCATTGCTATGGATTTCACAAAACCCATAAAAATAAATACAAGAGTATAATATAGAGGGAAAGATTAAAACCTTTTTGTGCCTCTTTAACTCCTGCTTTTGTTCTTTTCTTCCTGTCTTTTTTTCTGCTCCAGGCTAAAGAAAATCAGAACCACCACCTGCTTCCCCTTCCTCGGTCATCTCTTCCTTTTTTTTTTTCTTTCTTTCCGCCTCCAGACCAATCTCACTTTCAGAAACATCCTTATGATCTTGTCCCTCCTACTGTCTCCCCTCCAATCTCTCACAACCAGACGCACAACCTTCCACTTTTTCTCTCTCCACTTCTCCCTCCTACTTCTTCCCCTAGGTATTCTTTCTCTCCTTTCTCTCACCGCTTATCCCCAGGTATTGTTTCTCTCCTCCAACTTTCCGCCTCCAATCCATAAGAATTCTCACATCACTCTCTCTCTGTCTGACCCCGCTCTACCTTCTCTTTCTTTTCCTATTTATACTCTCTCTTCTACGTGAGTACTGTACAAACTCAATCTCATTCAGTCATTCCCAAAAGAAAGAAACAAAGTAAACTTCACCTGCTAACTTTCTACCTAACTCCTACTTCTTGTGACCGTCCACCTAATCAGCCTACTCTTTTTTTTTTCACTTCTCGCGTTGTCAGACTTGGTCTGCCTTTTTATTTTCATTCTTTGTTAGGATTTCTTGTTTACTCGGTCGGTCAGAGGCTGTCCCTTCTTTAACTTTTTTTTTTTTTTTAACTTTTTTTTTGTTTTATTTTTAGTTCGTCAGTCTTTCATCTTTTTGACCGATCAAGACTTAAATAAAATCCACCTTCGCACCTATTGCCACGTCTACTACTTGCCACGGTCACAAACCCTCCAGCTAAATATAATTGGACAGACGCGTAGTTACGGTACAAATTGAT
The DNA here is from genome assembly GCA_023531435.1 of Papaver californicum. Lineage (NCBI taxonomy): Eukaryota > Viridiplantae > Streptophyta > Magnoliopsida > Ranunculales > Papaveraceae > Papaver > Papaver californicum. Next base: position 361,815 of record JAJJMC010005141.1, read on the forward strand.
AAGCTGGTGAATTCCATTGGTAATTCAGCATGTTTAGCCATATTTATTCGCAACTTCGTATTTTACGCATACGGCCTAATAAAACAATAAAAATATATTATTAGTACAAATTCAAGCACTAGTAAATATAAATTAAGTGGTAAATATGTATAAATTATGCCCATATAAAATACCCCGAAACCTATATTTTGCTAGTCCTCGAGAAAAACTAATCTAAAACTAAAATAAAAATCATAACTCACTTTTGCAGGAATCGCGACTACATTTAGCATATGTAATAAGCCTTTAAACCCATATGTGTCCTATTAGACGAGTTATAGTCTCATGAGGGTTTACAAGAAGTATACCCACAAAACCTTTGCTCCAAATTTTAGCTACCTGTTATGAGAACAAATCCGGACACCGGTCCAAGAATTTTTTCATAATGCATCCAGTAATTGAAGAAATAGATAGAGGTGATAGGATTTTAGAATACCCTATATAAATAAATCGCAATCGCACGGTGTCTACAATGCAGACAACGGCAAGTACGGGTCGAACCCACAGGGAGCGGGGACAATACTGCAATCAATATCTCTAATCAACTAATCAAGAACAATATTTTCGGATTTTTAGGAATAAAGTTAAAACAAGAAAAATAAATTAAACTAATAAAATAAATTAAATGGGAGAAACAGTAACCAGGGTTTTCAGTATCCATCACTATTTCTGTTTAATTACTGAAGTGAAACATAAATCCTAAATATTTATCTACTGTTCGTTCTATCGACATCACCTATTATATATATTAGAATCGCAAATATCACTGGGACACCCTAAGCACGACGCATCAAAAAATCTAAGTCTCAGCATACATCATCTAATTGTGTTAGTGAGAAAATTATACGAAACTAATTATAGGTTAACAAATAATACCTGGCTATTCTAAGCATACCCCATCTAAGGATTTAACCCAGGCATAAAATATCAAATAAGTAGACAAATATATTTGCTGTCCTATTAATTATGCGCATATGTTACTGTATTGTACAGAACCGGTGAAGCAACAACTAATTTAGATTTTCAAAATAACAATTGTATAACAAAAGCATGGAACATCAAAAACCTAGGCCAAACATTTACCATCAAACGAAATCATAATTGTTTAATAAAAATCATTAAATCAATAAACAAAATCATGGAACTAATCTTATTCAAATCATAATAGTCTGTACCGTTCATTAGCTTTTCGGCGCTGTTTGATAGGAAATACTTCAATTTAATTGGTCTAAAACTTTAAGTGGTTTCAACATAAACCCTAGCTACAAAATTAGTGAGACATGGAGATGTATTTCTTAAAATCCATTAAAAATAAATTAAAAGAAATATATAGAGATTTCACTGTGTTGTTGGAGATTGATCCCTTCCTCTCTTTTTGTACCAGAGACAGCCGCCACCAACCAGACAACCTCTGCCCTCCAAGCCTCGAACATATCAGGAGAAATCCTTCATCAATCCTACCTACTTCTCTCTCTCCACAACCACCAGAGAATCTCGAACAAACCCCCTTCTCTACTTTTTCACGTCTCAATCCCTTTACCAACTCACCGTAGAGCCTTTCTCTCTAATCCGTTTTCTCTCTCTCCCCTAGGTCTTCTTCTATCTGCCTCCAATCAATCTTTTTCTCTCACTTCCTTTCACCTCCAATATCTCTCCAGTCTACCTCTTCTAACCGTCACAATCCGTCAATCCTTTCTCTCTCATCACCTTTTTTCCCTTTCACTTCTCATCAATCACTTTCTCCACCTGCCTCTCTCCCTCTCTCCTCTGTCCCCTCCAATCTCACGCCCCTCTCTGCCTAAAAGAAAACCTAAAAGAAAAGTCCGCTTCTTATTTTTTCTTCTTTTTCTTTTTATTACTTTCTCCCACGTGATAACATTTCTCTAGCCTTCTCTCTTTCACCTCCAATCAAACCGTCACACCACCAATTTTCCTTATCTACCTCACGTGCTTGCTACCAATAACCAAATCAAGAGACATCTTGTTCACGTCCCCACCTTTTGTGCCACGTTACCACTTATATTTCTCTACACCACCGAGCACTACACTTAGCCCCACCTTCTTTTCACCTGCCTTACCACGTCAACAACCTCCACTCTTTTGCTATCTGTCCGAATTTCAATTTCTATCATACTTTGTTCTAGACTTCCCACTTCTCAATGAATCAAAACCACCTGCTTATACTGATCAGTTCTTTCAATCTAGCTATTCTCCCATACCAGAAGACAACCAACAATTCTTGCCACAACTCCGACAAACAGAACTCCATCCAACTTTGTTTTTAAGCCCAAATAACTGCCACAAAGGTTGAGTTTCGTGATTGGATGCAATATTTTCCATACAACCCTGACTGTGTTATGGCATATGTAGCCAAGCAGGTGGTCATGAAATAAACATTCATTCTCACAGTCCTTGGTGCCGTGAACTGCAACATTGGTAGTTTTTGTCGCAAACGTCATTTTGCCTCTATTTTAGCCATTTATTTTGTAACATTGAGAATTATGCAATCAACCTATAAACACATAAAAATAGTAAATTAGTACAATTATAAGTACTAGCAATTATAAATTAGACGGTAAATATATATGAATTATGCCCGTATCAAATACCCCCAAACCTATATTTTGCTAGTCCTCGAGCAAAACTAATCTAAAAATAAAATAAAAATCCTAACTCACTTTTGCAGGAATCACGACTACATTTAGCATATATAATAAGCCTTTAAACCCATAGGTGTCCTATCGGACGAGTTATAGTCTCGTGAGGGTTTACAAGAGGTATACCCACAAAACCTTTGCTCCAAATTTTAGCTACATGTGAACGATTGAGGATAGACACTAAACAAGCTATTTAGTTGGCATACTAAATTCTTCGGCTATAAGAATCATTATCATATATGAGTACAATTGATGTACACGAGTTTCCACTCAGCGTACTAAAATTCATATAAGAATGCAAAACTCTACTCAAATAATCATTGAACATCTAAAACTGGATAAAATTCACATTGTTTGGAATCAATCAAATTCAAACACAAGGATAGATTAGAAGATGAATATAGAAGTGATGAATGGTGCAGATGTTGACTAAGGTGAACGGTTTTTCCCAAAATATTAGTATAAAGTCCTGCTTGGATGCTCCTATTTTTATTATTATTATTTATATACATAATTTTTTTTCTCGACTACATGATTAGATCTTTTGAATTTAAGTGCATGCTCCTTTTCAACAGATTACATGATAGTTTCCATGGATCCTGCATTCCACGCTTGCTTAGGCGACAGAGATAGGGAGAACACACACATATTGCTGTCAAAGTGTCATTTTTTTTTTGACAAGATTAAAATTCGAATGCATCCGAGCTACGACCTTATGGAAATACTAGGGCCCCGCCAAATCACTTAGAGAAACATAAAATTTCAAAAATAAAAACAGAAAGTGATATGGTTATGATGATTATCATGTTATTTCTAATACCTGAGTGCATCCAGATATAAATAGACTATTTAGATGGGCACACCAATTCCTATAGATAAGAGCTATGTTTTCATCTACTTAGAATGGTTCGTATCATCCTGAATTGTTCACAAGTTTTTAAATTTTGGAGTTTCTTATTGACACCAATTTTCGGAAACTCTACCACCAAACCTAAATCTAACATTGTCCTCAATGTTTCAAACTGTGCAACCTAGCATGGTATGTAAAATAAATATAAATAAGAGAGACAAATGTAAATCAAAGAGAAGGGATTGGAAGATTTCACCTGATTGATGCAAGAAAAGAAGTATTCTCTGTAACAAACATCAAAAGATAGTAATAACAAAGAACACTGAAAATAAAAATAAACAAAAATCCTAAATAGAAAATAAAAACAAGAAAATAAAAATCTGCCTACTGGATATGTACAGAAAAGATCTCCAAAAATTAACAACCTGAAAATTTAGGGATCAACCCAAAATGCAATATTTACAACCATTGACAGCCTCACACTCTCGCAGTAGCAACATAAAGATGACGAGACTATCAAACGAAAAGAGCTACCCCCAAACCTGGCTTTTTCAAAAGATATATCATTTTGAACAAAAATAACCGAGTCAAAGGATTCTCTAGGGATGGGAACTGAAACTACAGGAGAAACATGTACAGATTCATAGATGTCACGAGATGCAAAGTAATCTAGTAATGTTGGAGAAGCACACATGTCTAATCTAGTAATGCATCCGAGCTACGAACTTATGGCAATACTAGGGCCCCACAAAATCACTTAGAGAAACATAAAATTGCAAAGATAAAAACAGAAAGTGATATGGTTATGATGATCCCGAGATATGCTTGTTCAATGATTATCATGTTATTTCTAACATCTGAGTGCATCCAGATATGAATAGACCATTTAGCTGGGCACACCATTTCGTATAAATAAGACCTATGTTTCCATCTACCTAGAATGGTTAGTGTCATCCTGAATTTTTCACAAGTTTCTAAATTTTGGAGTTTCTTATTGGCATCAATTTTCAGAAACTCTACCCCCAAACCTAAATTTAACATTGTCCTCAATGTTTCAAACCGTGCAACCTAGAATGACATGCAATATAAATATAAATAAGAGAGACAAATGTAAATCAAAGAGAAGTGTTTGAAAGATTTCACCTGATTGACGCAAGAAAAGCAGTATTCTCTGTAACATATATCAAACGATAGTAATAACAAAGAACACTAAAAATAAAAATAAATAAAAAGCCTAAAAAGAAAATAAAAACAAGAAAATAAGAATCTACCTGCTGGATATGTACAGAAAGGATCCCCATACACTAACAACCTGAAAAATTTGGGGATCAACCCAAAATATAATATTTACAAATGACAGCTTCGCACTTGTGTTATGGAAACACGGAGATACTGAAACTATCAAAAACAAGGGATTACCCCCAAACCAAGTTTTTAATACACTTGGAAGTGCGTAAAGAACAAAATATGGGGATAATATTGGGATTGGGAAATATCAATTGGTTCATGCACAATGTCAGGAACAGGCAAGTCCTATGGGTATCTGGATGCAAAGTGATCCAACAAAACATGAGAAGCACACAATTCTAACCCTAAATTAGGTAACTTTTGGAAGTCTAGGGGTCTAGAAACAATCTCTACGTCGGGTGAATGATCTTGTGAGATAGATTTATCTATGGAATTAGGAAAATAATCTACACAATCATCCACAGGGTCATCTATATATTCTGTATGGAACAGAAAGTCACGACAAGACTGATCATCATCAGCAAATAATCTCTGGCATTCCAGAACTCTCAATCTTTGCTCTAAACTAAGCAGTCTGTGTTTATAATACTTCTCATATATCATTAGAGGTGATTCTTCACTTACCATATGTGAAGCAAGAACTTTCTTATGCCGTGAACGATTCATATATTCCTTCAGTGTCATCTTAGATGACGTCTCCTGAAAAGGAGTCATCATCCTCAGAAAATGTACCTGAAATAAAATTCTAAAACATAAAACAAGTCAAATAAAACTAAAATCCTAAAATAAAAATAAAAACATATACAAAAATAAAAATAAATAAAATAAGAACCAATACAACGATTAGAAAATCAAAAATACTAACTACAATATTCCACAACCATTCCCCGGCTGCGGCACCAAAAATTGATAGGATTTTGAATACCCTATTTATAAAGACCGCAATCGCACGACATCGAACTAGTAGACAACGAAAAATACGGGTCGAACCCACAAGGATCTGTGGAAATAATGTAATCAGTATTCCTAATTGACTAATCAAGGATGATACTTTTATGTTTTTGGATTTTTGAAAATGTTGATGAACGAGAAAATAATAAAATAAACTAGCTAAAATATACAATGTGATCAAGAAGAGAGGACACTAGGGTTTTCGCTTTTCATCAATTTGATATATAGAACTCACATCTAATCTCCAAAATAATCGTTTCACCACTGTAATTTCCTTCGCTTCCAAGTTGACATTTCTTAAGAATTATTTATCAATCAAAAAGTATATCCCATCAAATGTTACTAAGCATGGCATATCAATTTAAAAGTATAAAAAATCAATAGAGCTCTAACCAATATATAGTTTCAAAGAATCAAATATCAATTTGTGAGCATACACCATCAAAGAATCTAATCCCATAACGATATATCAAACCGAAAGCATATATGATCAATTCCACTATTTATATAATAATTAATCAAGCTAATAATGAAGATAAATTACTAAACATTTAAACCATTTATTTATGAGTTTTCCATAATCAAAATTGGTTTCTACCCAAAACCCTCACAAAAATCAGCGAGGCATTGCTATGGATTTCTCAAAACCCATAAAAATAAATACAAGAGTATAATAGAGAGGGAAAGATTAAAACCTTTTTGTGCCTCTTTAACTCCTGCTTCTGTTCTTTTCTTCCTGTCTTTTTTTCCGCTCCAGGCTAAAGAAAATCAGAACCACCACCTGCTTCCCCTTCTTCGGTCATCTCTTCCTTTTTTTTTTCTTTCCGCCTCCAGACCAATCTCACTTTCAGAAACAGCCTTTTGATCTTGTCCCTCCTATTGTCTCCCCTCCAATCTCTCTCAACCAGACGCACAACCTTCCACTTTTTCTCTCTCCACTTCTCCCTCCTACTTCTTCCCCTAGGTATTCTTTCTCTCCTTTCTCTCACCGTTTATCCCCAGGTATTGTTTCTCTCCTTCAACTTTCCGCCTCCAATCCCATAGGAATTCTCACATCACTCTCTCTCTGTCTGACCCCCCATCTACCTTCTCTTTCTTTTCCTATTTATACTCTTCTTTTTTTTTTTCTTTCTTTCCGCCTCCAGACCAATCTCACTTTCAGAAACAACCTTATGATCTTGTCCCCCCTATTGTCTCCCCTTCAATCGCTCTCCACCAGTCGCACAACCTTCCACTTTTTCTCTCTCCACTTCTCCCTCCTACTTTTCCCCCTAGGTATTCTTTCTCTCCTGTCTCTCACCGCTTATCCCTAGGTATTGTTTCTCTCCTCCAACTTTCCGCCTCCAATCCAAGAAGACTTCTCACCGTCTGACCCCCCTCTACCTTCTCTTTCTTTTCCTATTTATACTCTCTCTTCTACGTGAGTACTGTACAAACTCAATCTCATTCAGTCATTCCCAAAAGAAAGAAACAAAGTAAACTCCACCTGCTAACTTTCTACCCAACTCCTACTCTTGTGACCGTCCACCTAATCAGCCTACTCTATTTTCTTTCACTTCTCGCGCTGTCAGACTTGGTCTGCCTTTTTCTTTTCATTCTTTGTCAGGCTTTCTTGTTTACTCGGTCAGAGTATATCCCTTATTTCACTTCTTTTGTTCATTCTCTTCTTTTTTTTTTCTTTGTTTTCTTTTTAGTTCGTCAGTCTTTCATCGTTCTGACCGAACATAACTCAAAGAAAATCCACATTCTCACCTATTTCCACGTCTATTACTTGCCACAGTCACAAACCCTCCAGCTAAATGTAATTGGAAAGACGCATAGTTACGGTCCAAATAGATAAGCTGGTGAATTCCATTGGTGATTCAGCATGTTTAGCCATATTTATTTGCAACTTCGGATTTTACGCATACCACCTAATAATACAATAAAAATATATTATTAGTACAAACTCAAGCACTAGTAAATATAAATTAAGCGATAAATATGTATAAATTATTCCCATATCAAAAACAAACTAGTTTTGTATCCAAGGATAAATCTTGTTCTAGGAAACAATGAGGATCAAATTAATTTGTGAATACGGAAACTAGTTCACGAACTTACTTTTAATGCAATCAACCTAGCCTTGGTCATTCATTATATAAAGAGTATTCATGTAGCTACACAAACCATCGTTTGGAAAATTGCGTGTGTGCTACATAAGGTTGTTTTCCACCTCTCCTATTTTTCACGAACAATGGTGAGACTTCGAAGACTAATTTACTTGGGGATCGTAAAACATAGGTTGGGTATCTTCTTCTTTGATAGTTACAGAACCTGTATCTAGGTGATTACAATAATCATTATCTATTCTAAGGTCATTCTTTTCTTTTGTAAGGCCATTCTAGGATAATATATCATAAACCCTAGATTTGATAGATTTTATTATAAGATTGTTTACAAGATATCCCTAGAATAATTCTCGTTATTCTCTTGAAGTAAAATCAATTAGGTTACGAAACGTGTAAACTCTAATTGTTGAAAAATATCTTCTAAAGAGAATTGGTGTTCCGCTAAAAGATTTACAAGAGTATCTTCTTCAGAGAAGTGGTGTTCTGCTAGAATATTTTACAAGCGCAACTTCTAAGGAGAATTGATGTTCTTCCAGGAGTTTTACAGGTGCGTGAATACAACTGAAGTAGGGTAACTTTGTGGGTTTACTTTTCCTCTATTACATATAGTCCGAAGTCTGATAGTAGGTAAGAGAAGTAACATCCAGTGTGTGTTCAGTCTGGACTAGGCCCCGGGGTTTTTCTACAAGATTGTAGTTTCCTCTTTAATAAAATCTTGATGTGTTTGCTTTACTTTTATTTCCGCATTATAAAAATTCTTTTATAACTAAAATGAAAGAAAATAAGTACGTTAATCAACCTTGTAGAATTTGATTCTTCAAAAATAGAATAAGCAAGACTTGCTCTTCTGGGAATTCAGATCTTGAAAGAAATCATTCTAGGTTGAAACCTGGATATTGATTTTTCAGATCGTCTAAGGAATTTTTTTATAGGTTCACAAACGAAAATTATTGGTGTACTTGGTATCCTCTTATTTTCAGGTACAATCAAATTCTAGTGTATATAGACGATGAAGGGAAACCATCAGTTTTCGCTGTACAGGGGCTATATTGCTTCAAATTGATGTCGTTTTGGCCCTAAAAATGCCGGAGCCAGATACCAGTGTATGGTGGACAAAGTTTTCGCATATTGGATAGGGTCAATATATACTTGAAGTCAATATGGACGACAGGTTAGTGAAGAGCAGGTAAGCGAAGTACCACTTGGTGGATCGACTTGAAGATGATTTTCAACACCATGATAGAGCATGGGATGTGTGTCAATCGAAGAGATGCACTTTCGCAGTCACAGAAGGAATATTTTTTAGACATATAGTAACAATAAACAATATACAAACGGATCCGAAGAAAGCTAGAGCCTCCTGGAAATGCAGTTTCCGAGAATGAGAAGAAGGTCCAACAGATGAAAGGAATACACGCAATTTTAAACAGGTTCATCGTAAGGTTATCAGATAAATATAATTTATTTTTAAATATTTTGCGGAAAAACACGACATTTGAGTGGAGCGATGAATGAGAAGGGCTTTTTGGAACATCAAGGAGTATAATACAAGACTACTGATATCACAACGTCCGCACGTAGAAGAATTATTAAGCTTGTACCTAGCTTCTACGGAGGAGTCAACGGATCATGAGACCTCACCTCTTGAGACAAAGGATATCCGGATCATGAGACCTCACATCTTGAGACAAAGGATATCTTTTAGGACCTTAAAGTCTTAATAGAAAGTAAGTACTTTCTCTACGATGTCTTCATTTAAGCTCTTAGCCTTAATATTCTTAGTGTTGCTTTAGTAGTTTAACTACACTAATCTCTTCAGTTTAGCTTGCAACAAACATATCCTTTTTTTTCTTCTTCCCATTGAACTCTTTTTGAAAATAAAATTGCATGTCTTATAGACTCTTGAGAGAATTGTGCATTGTCACATTTGATGTCCAAAGAAACCGCAGAAATAACAAAATTTTGGTAGCTTTTCATACCTGAGCCTCACCATATATTTCTTCTTTGATGGTAGAGTTACAGTGATATCTCTAGAAAGAGGTTTTGATAAGTTTAATACAACGTAAACCTTAGCAAATTTACTTTATTTAACAGTCTCTCCTTGATTATGAGGAAGAAGATTACAAATTTTCCTCTTATACGTGCAAAAGTTTTTATTTTTTTTCTTTTTTGTAGTGCATTGATCGGAAAACCATGCACCTAACTTAAAAATACAGTTGCGCTATTAAAATGTCAGGCTCAAGCGTTGTACATGAAGCCTTTCACTATACTCCCTGATTCTTCCTCCATCTCCTGACACCCGTAACTGCCTGGTTTAGTTGAGTATATTTTTCTTCAATTCTCAGTTGATTCCTTATCCGAATGATCAAAATTACTTTTATAGGCCTCATAATCTTAGTTTCCCCCCCTAAATTTCTCCATTTTACATTTTGTAAAATTACTATGATAGGCCTTGATTCCATAATTTTTTATTTATACTTCTTATAATTTGTGTTTAAAAATACTAGTATAGGTATTTGTTTATCGAAAAAGTGCAAACAAAGCAAACTATGAGGATGTTTCTACCCCTATATTCTTCACCCCATTTCCTTTTGTTACATTCAACTCAGAATGGGTTTGGGGGAGAATCGGATTCAATTATTTTAGGAGAGATTGGAAATTAAAATTCGTAGAGCGTCCACAGTCGCTGGACCAAATGACGGACCAAATTCATATTTGGTCTTTGGTCCGTCAAAAGCCAATTGCAATGGGACAAGGTACTAATATTTTTTGGTCCGGATTTACTACTGTTCACGACTAAAAATAGTCTGATTTTCGGACCAAACGAACTATAGTCACGCGGGCATGTAGTGAATCGTCTGGTTCTAGACGTGCATGTAGTTAACCGTTTGGTGGCAAGCGTTCGTCTAGGATTACGTTTCAAAACACGAAGTTAACCAAATTTACGCCTGATGAAGCGTTCACCCAAGATTACGCCTGATGAAGCGTTACAGTAGGAGCATGCCCAGTTACAGGCGTTAACCAAATCAACGCCCCAATGAAGTGTGAAGCTAGAGATCTGCCTTGACATGGCGTAATGCTAAGGCTCCGCCCCACTTCAAGTGTGCATTTGATGCTCCGCCTGGTTCTAGGCGTGCGTCTATGGGTACGCCCTGCTTGTCTCGCTGATTTGTCACCGTTATGATTTGTTACCGTTGATCAACGACTATATTTTGGTTTGTATTCTGATATACCTATAAATGAATTCATACCTTTCATTCCCATTTTAAATCCAAAACTTTTACATTTCATAGAAGACTTAATAAAAAGATTTTTTTAATCTCTCATTTTCATAATTATGGCTTACGAAAATTTTAGCCTTAATGCAGAGAATTTTACCATAGAGGAAGATTTATCCCTATGTCGAAACATAGTATTATATTATCCAACAAGGGGTCATGAACGTCGGATGAATGGTTCAATGAGCATGGAATGGTTAGAACATATCCATGCTAACTTTTGTAATGAAACCGGTAACCCCAATAACCGGAACGGAGCAGGTCTCTTTTGTCGATTTCAAGAAATAGGTAGGGCAGTAATCCAATTTTCTACTTTAACTGCTAAGGTGAATGAAAGAAGAATTATGAATGAAACTGATGATAAATTTGTTGCCAGAACTCTGGAGGAATGGAGAAGATGTAAAGGTTCAGATTTCAGGTACCAACCTCATTTCGAGATCTTAAGGGTGATGGAAAAATACAACCCTTTTGTGTTGATTGTTCTCCGAAGATGTGAAGAACGCCATCCATGGCGTTATACGACCCGTTGAAGGTTTGATTATAGGTTTGCTTAAGTGTTTAAGTGTAATCTAATGATTTATTGTATTTCATTTCCTTTAATGTTACGCGATGTATGCCTTTTCGATTCAATGAAATGATTTTACGTTCAACTGTTTTAGAAAAGCAATTAACTAATCTAATCACATTTTAGGACTAATCAAATGTGGGCACTTTATCCATTTAATAAAATATATTGATAATACATGAGCTAATAAGTAGACCTAAACTCACTTTCGCAGGCATCGCGGCTGCACTTAGCATGTGCAGCAAGCCTTTAAACCCCTAGGTGCCCCTAGCGACCGAGTGGTGTCTCGGGCGGTTTTACAAGAGATTTACCCACAAAACCAATCCGCAGGATTTAGAATTTGTTATTCCTCACCAAAATCTGACCATAAGTGTTCGTTCAAGTCATTTCACAAACGAATATGAGTATCTTTGTTGTGTACTGCACGTCGGCGTTGGTCCGCTCTCATTCTCGAAAGTTCAGCAGTGTTCTGTCTCATATTTATCGGTGCATGGTGGCTGCGTTGATCATACTCATGCGGCCAATCACCTGTAAACACTTATCCTCCACTATCATATTATGTAAAATGATTACAGTTTTCATTATATATGCTAGTACGTCTGGATTCCACATTCGTGTTGGTTGCTTGACGATGGCGAATTGATTTTGTAGTACCCCGAAGCTTCGCTCTACATCTTTTCTGCAACCCTCTTGCATTCCTGAAATTTTTTGTTTCTTATGGGAATATGGATGTCTAATAGACATCACAATAGTAGGAATCTTTGGGTATATTCCATCACCAAGATAATACCCCATATCATATTGATGTCCGTTTACATCAAAGTTCACAGGGGGTGCTTTCCCGTTGATAAGCTTTTTGAAAATATAAGAACGGTTCATAACATTAATATCATTGTTAGAACCAGGCATACCAAAAAATGCATGCCAAAACCAGAGATCATATGAAACCACTGCCTCCAGCACAATACTTTCACTACCTTTGTACGCAGTGTAAGCACCTGATTCCGCTGATGGGCATTTATCCCATTTCCAGTGCATGCAATCTACACTACCCAGCATCCCGGAAATCCCCTTTCCTTGTTCTTATTAAGAAGCGGTTCAACATCACGCTCAGTTGGTCTGCGTAAATATTCTTTCTCATACAAATGCACTTTCGTCTTACAAAACCTACGAGTTGCTTCCAAAACAGTGGTTTCTCCGATTCGTAAATACTCATCTATTGCATCGGCCGCACATCCATAAGCTAACATTCGTATTGCTGCAATAACTTTTTGATGATGGGTTAATCCAAGAACGCCACAAACATCTTTTTTTTGAAAAAAATAATTATTTTATAGCTACGACATCTCCCAATATACGGTTCAACAATTCTCGCCGCATTATAAATCTTCTACGAAATACATTAGGTGGAAACTCAGGTTTCTGCAAAAGTAATCTTTCCATAGAAGTTTTGCACCGTCATCACGTTCTCTTGGTATTTGGATACGAGTATGTGGCCAGTTCATACTTGAAACGGTGAATCCCGCAGTGACTGCTTGGTTATTTTGGCTCAATGCAAGTAAACCTTCGTATGATGAGTACAAACTGTTGTTATCATCATCACCAGAAGAAGAAGAAGAAGAAGAAGAAGAAGAAGAAGAAGAAGAAGGAGGAGGAGGAATAGAAGAACAAGAAGCATAATAATGATTGTTATTCTGATAGTATGCCATTGCTTATTGATGTTTGTAGTTTTGGTTTGTATACTTGGAGAATCGAGTGTTCAATTTATAGGCATATTTAGATAAGTCTTTGAGTTTTGATATGACCAAACACGCTTGGTATTTTAATGTAAAAACAGAGTTGAGGCAAGTGGGGTGAATAGACGCATCAAAGATAAGAAGTGTCAGATGACAAGACAAGACCAAATGGGCAAAACGACAAAGGAAAAAAATAAATTTCTTTTTGAATTGACAATACAAAACAGATATAAAAGACAAAAGAAAAGATTATTATATCTTTGGAGATGACAACACAAAGCAGGTAAAAGACAACGAAAATGTAATAAAAGTCTTTTGAAATAACAATTCAAATCTGACAAAAGATATATCAAAGAAAAAAATTACTTTTTCAACTGACAATTCAATGCAAATGAATTACTACTCTTCCGTATCTTGATTCCCGACGCCGAGTGCGGGGGCATAAATGGAAGCAAAGATGATCTGGATGTGTAGTTACTTGATTGCGTTGTTGATGATGATCACTGACCCATGGTATTCCACATTTGTGGTGGAAAAGTTTGAGAGAACGTGCCAAACCCAATGGGTGGTTGTTGTTGACAAAAATGGGCAAGCTGTGACTCCAAAATGTTGTTTTGATTTTGTAGACCCCGTATTTCTTCATCTTTTGCCATGAAAAAATTCATCCTCTCCTTTGTTTCATTTAACGTAAACTTACGAAACTCTTGCGTAAAATCAACATATTCTTGAACTAAACCATAAGCTTCGACCTGTTATGAAAAAAATTAAATCAAATTCTCAACCATTATTATATACTAATTTTTTTTACAGTGGTTGGTTGTATACTTACGTATGACAATTGTTGTTGAGGCGGAATGAGTACATGTTCATCTGGATGTTGGATGTTGTGTTTAATACGGTCACCAGCATAACTGTATGTTTCAACCTCCCAATCGACTTTGGTGGCATATTTTTGCAGGTTAGTTACATATCTCCAATACTCCATATACAGATCATACGTAACAACACGCACTAATTGACTTGCAGGGAGCAAATCGTTTTCCCTTATCTCCTCAGCTTCGTCGTTGTTCAAGTTGGTAATACGAGTAGGCGGGTTGCTTGGAATGCCCCATGTTTCATGGTATTTCCTCCAACACCGTTCTCCGAGATACATGTTATTCTGTGAAAAGAAAATAACTATCAACAAATAAACCAATCAATTAACCGAAATTCATAGAAAATAAAAAACAATCCTATGGAAATAAATTATAAACTCATAGTGCCTAGCCAAGAGAATATAACCCTTTTCTCTGGGAGCTCTATTTCTTTCCGTCCAATATCACTTAACAGGACTAAGATCGCGGATTCCTACGGTTGCCAGGTCACATCGTCTACAGACAACTGATTAAGAGAAGTCCTTGAACGAACAATATCAATACTCTTCCTCCGTGTACCCTTCCACCGAGAACTTCTAGGCCATACTGATTCACTTTCACTCGTTGGGTTCTTTAGTCGACATATTGCCAGATATTCGTACCCCCAAAACTAGAATGTGAAGACAACCAATGGAATAAATAAGTTAGCAAAAAATTAAAATTTAAAAGAATTATAAATAAGACTAAGAAATCTACCTCCAATATTTGGAAGGGTCCGGCTAATGACCTTTGTCCCCTGCCAGATGCGGCGAGACCGGAATACAATTTCGCATGCCGTACTACCCCAGTCATAATTGGAAACTGCATTTAGATCCTCAAAAGCAGCTAACCATCCAGCATCAATATAGTTTTTTGCATTTGAAAAAAAAAATTGACCCAAAACATACATATAAAAGGCTATGGCCACTATATCAGTAAGTATGCTATCATCGTTAGCCGCAACCAACGTTTCTGGATCAAAATATTTGCTAAAAAATACAACCGTAATTGCATCTGAAACCCACTGGTTGGGAATATGTTCTCTTTTACAAACCTCACTATCTTTAATTTCAGGAAAAATATGCGCCCAGACATATTCAAATTGGTACTTCTCCGAGTCATACGGAATAGCACTACCAATACCAATACTTAATCCTGTCAACATTACCCAATCAAGGGGTGTGAATCCAATCTCACCAAAGGAGAAGTGAAAAGTGTTTGTGGTATCCCAAAAACGCTCAACAATGTAGTCAATCAATGCATGTGATGAATCTACTACATCCATGGTAAGTAAACGGTCCCATCCTACCTTTTCAATAATATATTTTACCCTAGGTATGTGTTTAGTAATACCTGCATAGGTCTGAATGAACTATTTGAGGGAACCACGATGTAAATACTTGAATTTTGTATCGTTTGAATAATGTAATATTGGTCGAGGCGTGACCCTGAGTATCTTCCACAACATTATAGTTCGTCAACCCAGGAACATCGACCATTTCTTCAATACTAGGGTCTTCTTCTGAATCCTCAACAATTTTAGCCTTCTTGTTCCTCTTTCTTCGACCAACGAATCTCGACGTCAGACTGCTCAACAAACAGTACATACAAGTTTGAAAATCAAGAGTAATCCTCACAATGCACGAATATAAAACTCTACATTAATCAATAAATCCACAAAAATAATAATTTCATCATTACAAAATTAATTATCTAATTAGATAATCAAATGTACCAACATACAAAAATCAACCAAATTATAAAATTCATGATTCACAAAATAGTCCACTACTAATCAAATCATCAATTGTACAAAAAATCATCATAATTCCCCAATTCATAATTCCATAAACATTCTTTATAAAACATAAACATGCCTAATTCCCAAATTTAAAAGACAGTCAAGTCAATTCATCATAAAATTAACCACAACCCAACTCAAATTAACCAACAACTTAATCAATTCTAATTTCAATTCAACAAATTCTCATCAATTTTTTATACCCAATTTACAACATCCATAAACCCTAAAAATATACCAAATTCCAAAATTATAATTTGTAAAACCTAATATGTCTATTTCATAATCATATGTTTAATCATACAACATATATATACAAATTTAATTTACAAAGCATTATAATAAATCATAATCTAAACCTATGAAATCAATTGCAATTCATATCAAAGTTTAATTTTATTACCTTGATTGCTTTGAAATAATACCACTTGTATCAAATCCGCCTAGTTTTTGGGTGTTTGAAAAAAGGTTGAGCTTGATTTGGAGCTGGATTTGGAGGGAGAAATGGGTTTAGCAAGGGTTCAAAGGTAGGCGGTGGAATGGATGTTCGTCTGTGAAGAGGGTTCAGGAGAAAATGAACCGAAGAGGAGAAGAAGAAGTCCGCCCCATCGGGCGTATGGCTATGAAACCGCCCCATCAGGCGTTCGTCTAGTAAAGCGCCCGTCTCTGGGACGTGCATGTAGGGGTCCGTCTATCATCAGGCGTAATTTTCGTTAACACCATTCCCTTTGGTTTGCACAACCAAAAAGTTATTCTGAGGGTCTACAGGAAGATCAAAAAATACGGGATTGTATCAAGAATTATGTACAAAAAAATATGAGAATATCTTCGGGTGGGAAACCAGAATAGAAATTAATATAACACAATAACGCCTCCCATCAAGTGGTCAACCAAATGTCCGCCCCACGCAAACGTTTTCTTAAACGTACGCCCCTCTCAACAAACGTATACCCAGATGTCCGCCCAACTACAAACGTAAACCTAGACAACCGTCCGATCATTTTTAGTCGTTAACACGTAGCGTTTGGGCCGGACCAAAGAGTAAAAGTTTTACTATTTGATCTTTGGGTTTGATCTTATGACTGTGGACGCTCTTAGATTTCTATCATTCCAGATTTGTACTACTGTTTATTAAATTATATTTATAGCAACTCTATTATTGTGTTTCCTGACTAATTGAACTCTGGTTATGATGCAGATGAGCAGGCTATAGCCTATATGGAGGCTAAAGACCCGAGTGTCGTAATTTAGCTCAAGAAGGGTCCAATTTGATTGGAAACGGGCCAACGATCAAGACATGAGAGGACTTTGTCCATCGTTTAGGGCTTCAAACATGCGTTTTTACTATTTTATGAAAGTTTTTGTTTTGTTAATAACTACTTCGTTAGGAATCCATTTGGGTCTCCGTTTGCGGCAAATAGTTTTATTTTATGAGTACTTTGATTATTTTAGGTCGACCAAAATTTGCCAAAAATAGCAAATTAGGGTTTGAGTCGGTTTAGGGTTTTTTTCATCCTTTCTTGACTAGCAAGTTAGGGTTTTTCCCCAAGTCTATAAAAGAGTCCTCCATGTATTATTTTATACAGTTGAATTTGATTAATAAGAATTATTTTCTTAAACTTGTTCAAGTTTAATCGATTATTTTTTACAATCGGGAAACCGAAGTCTAAATAATTATCGTTGTTCATAGTCGATATTCCTAGGAATATTTAAAATCTGAATAAAACCTCTGTTTTCTTTCTTTTCTTTATTATCCGCTGCATCAGTTGGTATCAGAGCTCTGTCGATTCTAGGGTTGATAAGATGCCACCAAGAGTAGCAATCGGTCGAGGTCGAGGTCGAAAAGAAGGGCCAGAAGGTTTTGTTCCTTGGAGATCTAGAGAAGAATTCATTGAAGACGTCCAAGATTTTCTTCGGTATATTCTTCAGAAGGAAGAAGAAGATGATAGCGATAACCCTTTTGCTAGAGGGCATCGCGAAGGTAGAATAAATCAACAAGCGGATTCTGATCGCTGGAATGCAGGAATAAAGGTAGAGATCCCAGAATTTCATGGTGATCTGGAACCGGAACAGTTTCTCTCTTGGGTGAATACGGTTGAGGAAGTATTGGAATTCAAAGAAGTACCAGATAACAAACGAGTTTCGTTGATTGCGATTATGTTTCGTGGGAGGGCTAAATTATGGTGGCAACAACACAAGATGCTACGCAGTCGTAAAGGAAAACAGAAGTTATTATCATGGGAGAAGTTGAAGAAACATATGTGAACAAAGTTTTTACCACATAACTACAACCGAGATGATCAACGCAGAGATGATTACTTAGAAGATCACTCAAGTCAAAGGTCTGACAATAAATATCCCAGAGATGAAAAACGTAGCCCGCAGGAGAAGTCTAAACCTCGGGAACGTGAAGGTGATGGTAATCCACGTAATGATGAACGTGTCATCAATTACAAGGACAGTAGAGGAAAGAAGAGGTACTCTGATGATAATGATGAATACGGTGATCTTAAATCATTACGTAAAGAGCATGGGGAATTAGATTCATTTAGTCGGGTAAAGAGCATGGGGAATTCTTTATATGCTCGGAATTCTAAATATGGGAAGCAACCAGCCTCTAAAGATAAAACTCCCCTTTTAGATGATAATCATGTCAATGTGGTCCCTACTGGTGTCCAAAGTGTTGGGAGTTGAATATCCTACTAGCACTAGTGAAAAATTGCTGGACATGAAAAGGAAAAGGGCTCCGTTTGAACCATATGAGTCCCCTGCTAAGAAACGTGATAGACGTCGTTGTCTTGCTAAAGTCATACAAAATAGCGTGAAGGTTGATGGTGGAAGTGTTTCTATCTCTGCCCAAGGTGAAAAAGTGCAGACAGCAGGTTTATGCAGATCGAAAAGAATACAGTGTGTTAATTTGCCAGCTGAGTCGAATGGCATGGATCATACAGATTATCCTGGAAACAAGATGCTGAGTTTAAAATCTCAGTTTAAAACAGATAGATGTCATGTGGACCCAAGTTCATCGACTGAGGAGAAAATAGAGACACCTTTCTTCAGGTATGATCCGCTTTCTGATTCATATCACGATGACATGGAAGGAAAAGGTGTCATATGCCTAGCCGTCGACATTCTTCCAACAGAGTTTGCAAAAGAGGCATCTAAGCATTTTGGAGATATTTTATCCCAATTTGTTGGCAACTTGGCATCCACTGAAAATCTTTCAGAACTTCTTTCACCTTTGAAAATAGCTTGCATAGCCCATGGAGGGGATCTTACTTCCTTGTATGAATATATCCTCGTATGTGAAAATCTGATCTAGATGATTCTTCAGAAAATATAGCAAATGTCAAATTGATAAAGAAGAAGCACAACGTACGGGTATCGTTAAGTGGTCATTTGTTTGATAAATTCATGATAAACGAGGTGTTGGATATTATTGAAGCTGCAGGTGGTTCATTTCATCTAGCTAAGTGTGACGTTGGCCAAACGTTCGCCATGTCATTCTCTGAACTTGAAGTTGGTGCCGATGATAGAACAGTTCTAGATCAAATAATTGATTCCTTAAATTCTCTTGCTAGTGCAAATGAGGATTCAGGAGATCTCCATACAAACGAGAATAAGTTCTCAATGAAGTTTGGTAAGGTCAGCGAGAGTGTGACAGAGAAGGGAGAAGACTTGGCAGACAGACCTGCAGTTTTGATTTTGGGTGAAGGCCGTGTCTGTCAACCAGCTGCTGAGTTCTTAGCTGCATCTGGAAGCATTTTATGTAGCCAATCGTTTAAAACATGTTTGGGGAATGATGATACAGACGAACCTAAAGATGTTCAGGTTATTCCGGCATCCCTCAATCTAAAAGATGCACACGAGACTATTGAAGGCATTAAGAATGCAACAGCGGTTCAGCTTGATATAACAAACCAGGGAAGCCTTTGCAAGTATATCTCGCAGGTCGACGTTGTTATTAGTTTATTACCACCTAGTTGCCACATTACCATCGCAAATGCATGTGTCGAGCTCAAAAAGAACCTTGTAACTACTAGCTACGTCGACGATTCCATGTCCAAGTTAAATGAAAAGGCTAGGAATTCCGTGTCTGAATTGGAGGAGAGAGCTAGAAACAAGCCCAGGAACGCCAAAATCTTAGGTAAGAGAAGTTGTGCCGGAGAATTTGGAAATAAAAAAAGATTGAATTTCACCACTGGCATTGATGACGCTGTGAAAAGTGTATCTGTTGGTAAAGTTGTGGTTGAGTCTAGCAAGGTTGTTGATCCTCCTAAAACATCTGAGTTAGAGAAGAGAACTACATACAAACACAGAGCCACGAAAATTGTAGGTGATAGCAGCTGCATGCAAGAGTTGAAAGAAGGGAAGAGAGTGAAGTTTTCTACCGATAATATTACGATGAAAGGTTCTGTGGACAAAGTTCTGGATGATTCTAACAAAGCTGTTGCAAAAGAAAATCTAACCATTAAACAATTTCGAGAAAGTTTTGATAATTCAAGCAGAACTAAAAAAGTCCCTTCTGTGTCTAAGGCTATGTTACTACATAAATGTGAGAATGTTCCTGTTAAAATCCAATGTGTTTTTTGCCACTCATCTACTGAGTCAGAGGCTTCAGGGAAGATATTGCACTATGTTAATGGCAAGCATGTTGCTGCTTACAATAGAGGGTCCAATGTCATACACCCCCACTCAAGTTGCATCGAATGGGCGCCAAATGTGTACTTTGAAAATGATACTTCAGTCAATCTTGGAACTGAACTAGCAAGAAGAAAAAATATTAAGTGTGGTTGTTGTGGAATTAAAGGGGCATCTCTTGGGTGCTACGAGAACAGCTGTCGCAAGAGTTTTCATGTTCCTTGCGTAAAGATTGGTCCCTTGGAAATTGTTACGAAGATTAATCCTAATGCCTACAAGTTAAAGCTTCCAAGTCACATCCGGAATTATGATGTTGTTAATGTCAAACGCTTGGTGCCGTATAATGATGATAATTCTGATGATGACCAAGAAAATTCGAGGGCGAATTTCTCTCAACCCCGGGAGAATGATGTAGATGAGCAGGCTATATCCTATATGGAGGCTAAAGACCCGAGTGTCGTAATTTAGCTCAAGAAGGGTCCAATTTGATTGGAAACGAGCCAACGATCAAGACATGAATGGTCTTCATTTTTTCAGTCAAATTCCATCGTTTAGGTCTTCAAACATGCGTTTTTACTATTTTAAGAAAGTTTTTGTTTTGTTAATAACTACTTCGTTAGGAATCCGTTTGGGTCGCCGTTTGCGGCAAATAGTTTTATTTTATGAGTACTTTGATTATTTTAGGTCGAACAAAATTTTCCAAAAATATCAAATTAGGGTTTGAGTCGGTTTAAGGGTTTTTTCATCATTTCTTGACTAGCAAGTTAAGGTTTTTCCCCAAGTCTATAAAAGAGTCCTCCATGTATTATTTATACAGTTGAATTTGATTAATAAGAATTATTTTCTTAAACTTGTTCAAGTTTAATCGATTATTGTTTACAGTCGGGAAACCGAAGTCTAAATAATTATCGTTGTTCATTGTCGATATTCCTAGGAATATTTGAAATCGGAACAAAACATCTCTTTTCTTTCTTTTCTTTATTATCCGCTGCATCAGGTTATCTTATAATAAATGTCTTCCGATCAGAAGTTCGAGCATTGCTTTGTTATGTCCTTCAAATTCTACTATGTAGTTCATCTCTGCTGCCCATCAAGAAACTCCTTCCGATCCTTGCTTTATAAGATTTTCGGTGTTGGTGAAGAGTACTGGAGCTCCTATGGCACCTTTGCGATTTCTTGCATGATTTGAAAGGATTAGCCCAGTTCCAGCATTACAATTCCCTTTATTTAGTTCACAGATGACCACATTTATCGTATAGCATAAAAAGAGGGGAAGATTCTAAATATTTTTATAAGTTATTTATATTTTATTTTCCTGGATAGCCTTGTAAGATGCCAATTTCCCCCCAGTTTTTCCCCTCCCTAGACATAACATCATTGCACATATCATAATATAATTGATTATCTGCTTAGCAATCTCTTGAAGCGAATTAATTTTCTTTTGGAAGGCTATTATCCATGTTTGTTTCCACATACGCCAGTTTACTGTGGCATATATATCAAGCCATTTTATTTTGTTCCCCAACTTTTAACTTCTAGGAAGCTAGTAAGCCATTCATGGAAATCAGTGCGATTCCCATGAGCCTGGGTTTTGTTTATCCAAATTGGGATTAAGTGCACATCTTAGATCCATAATAGTAGTAGGTTTAAATAGTATAAAGATAAGATATAAATATTAAAATTATGTACTTATAAAATAAAAATCATCATAAATAATGCAACTTAATCTTTGATTAATACATAATCCAATTTGTGTTGTATCTGGATTATAGCAAAAAAGATAAGTGGTTAAAACCTTCAGGCGCCCTTAACACCCTATCCTTGGATGGTGTTATATTTGGCTGTATAGATTTGTCCTCATAGTCAAAGAATAATGACTTCCGTCACTGTTTTTTATTAACCCTAGTATCTATAAACAACTGCCTATACTAACTAGGGTTATCAATAGGTACTCAATTAATATCCCGTAACCAAACCGAAATTGGATGATTCTTCTCATCAAACCTACTCCCACTCCAACAACAAATTTTATTCTAGGTTCTAATATTGGACTCATTGACAATTATGGTATTCGACGGATAGATTCGTTTAGAGCTGATAAGATTTCAGGTCCTTATCGGTTCTGCTCGGTGGATATTGGGTATCCGAATACCCATCTTTTTGCTTTTTATGTTAAAATACAAAGAATTTGTTTATTTTAGATTTTAATATATCCCTTTTTCTTTTGTGAGTTTTATATTTAATTAGTTTATTAATAAAAAATTAGGAATACTTTTTGTGAAAATATATTAGATTTAATGTAGAACACTTAATTGGGGAATACTCCCATAAATTGGAGGATATTCAAAAAAATAAAAAATATTATGAAGTAATTTGAAGAACCCCCTTATCCAAATAAATTTTGCAATGGGTAAAATATCCTTGAGTATCCCCCAAGTGTTGTTAAGATTAAACTTAAATTTTGATTCTTTTTTATTTTTTAAATATTAGTTTTAAAAAAAAGAAGAAAAATTTAGGAGATTTGAATGAACTTGAATGATATGATAGATTCTTCTTTATCATTTTTTTAATGTTGATTGTACAGCCGACATTGCCTTGAATAAAAAAAAATGCCGGTTATGGTTTTTTCTTTTTTTTTTGTCAATGCTGATTGTACAGCCGGTATTGCCTTGAATACAAAACAATCAATGTCGGATGTGCCAAAATTCTTGAAGAGTTTTTTCTTAACAGCCGGCATTACGGCTTCACTCCAAGCAATGCCGGCTGTGTATTAAGACATGGCAGAATTTCAAAAGTTAAATTCTTTTTCAAATGCCGGCATTGCCTTCATAATACAACCAATGCCGACTGCAAAAATCGGTATTGTATTCATAATCTAACCAATGCCTGCTGCAACATAAAACCCTTATTTTTATCCTAATTTTTAATTTAAAACCTAAAACAATGTTTCATTTAGTCATTTTTATACAAGGAATTAACCGTCGAAGCAATTTTAAGAATCGTCGATGAAATGACAATGAAACGAAGAACTTATGGAAGAAGAGAAGAAGAAGGAGGCGGTGGTGAAAATAACAATGAAGGAGATACTTTATTTTTATTTTTATTAGGATA
The DNA here is from genome assembly GCA_023531435.1 of Papaver californicum. NCBI lineage: Eukaryota > Viridiplantae > Streptophyta > Magnoliopsida > Ranunculales > Papaveraceae > Papaver > Papaver californicum. The sequence continues at coordinate 385,696 of JAJJMC010005141.1, forward strand.
AGGGTAATATGGATATTTTTTCATCAGGAAAAATATCCCCTTAGCCAAAATTAAGTCTCATGTAACCGTGAGTATCCCTCTATTTATAAGAGTAGTATTCTTTAATTAAGGGTTCTTAATGTAGATAAACAATTTTTTTTTAAAATATTAGTTTATTTTTTAATGACTCCATGGGTACCCACATTTTTATTTGCTCCACCAAATTAGAACCCGGACAAAACCGTTAAAAGCCAAACCCGGTCTTTATAAACGGGTACCGGAAAAAATCGGTCCCATAGATAACCCTAGTACTAGGGACGGAGCCACATGTGAGATGAATAGATTTATCCAAAAACTGTTTTTTTTACTAATAGTTAATTTATGACAAAGATAAATGCTACTGAACTGTTTTGTTAAACTAACTTTTATTGTAGACTCTCGTGATAGTTATAATTCTGCATAATTATTCTCTAACAGATATAAGTGTCGGCAAATTTAAATTTTAAATTTTAAAATAGAAAAACGATTCATGATTATATTTTATTATCCAATTATACTTATATATGCTTCTCCTAATTAAAATTTTTGGCTCCCTCCCAGCATAGTACCAACCGCAATGTGTTGCGACCTTTAAGATTTGTTGGAACTACGGAGAATGGCAAAAAATTGTTGAACGGACACCCATGTTAAATCCACTTCAAACACGTACACAACCACCTCCACTAGACCACCCATCGTAGCTCAACACGAGTGGCATCCATTCTAAAGTACCTATTGAAATTAAAAATGTGAGGTTTTATTTTTTTAAGAAGAAAAACGTGAAGTCTAAACAAGTACGTTGTAGTAAAAAATGCATAAGCTAAAAGTCTCATTCCAAGCAAATTCCAATTTAAAATCTGTCGCAAACATGAGTATTCCGTTGATTACAAAACTCTCATGTTTTTATTAATATCTTTATTTGTTCTTTTGACAAATCATAGTTCTAACAACTATATACTTGTACCAGATTGATAGTGTATCATGAATAGGTCCAGGGTGTTTTCTAGCCTGGAATACAACCTGTACCAGTGAGCTGTCAGTTGAGTAATCGTGCTCAAGAAGATTGTTAGGTGTCTGTATATAAGTCAGTCAATAGTTATAATTGTAGTAAGTGAGATTTCAATAAAGTTGTTCATATTCCTTTATGGTATCAGAGCAGGTCAATTTTTTTTTCATCATCAGTGAATGTCTAGTCTCGATTCAATCCATTCTCTCGTTTATTGAATCAAATTAATAAATTTTTATTGAAAACAACCAGTTTCATTCTCGAACGATTCTACAGTCTATAGCAAATCAATACAAATCTTTGAATCAAGTACTGTCAGCAGAAGCATGGCCGACAATGTCTGCAACAAGTTACAATTCATTTAAGATTTTTAGGAGTCTAGGTCTCGTTCTTTGTAAAGCATAGATTACTTTCTTCATCGATCAGAGAAATCACACAAGCAAAGAAGCATTAAACCTAATTTTCTTATAAACTCTATAAAACGAAAACTCATCAAACAGGTCAGTCTTCTTTTTCTTCTCAACGCCGTTTCTCCATCTCTGATCTTCATTACAAACAAGAATTCTGGTTTTCTGGTATTAAGAGAATGAAATCTAACTTAATATTTCTACACCAGCAATTTTTGGTTTGTAGTTTTGTTGATTAATAGAATAATTTCTTATTCTTCAGTTTCTTAAAGATTTCCGGAATAATCATTTTATCATTTTTTTTACACTGCTGTTCTTCAAATCTCTGATATTCTCTATATCAAATCAAGAAACTGATCTAAATCTTTAATGATTAAAACCTTTCCATCATCATCTTTTTCTACTTCTTCAATGGAAAATCCAACTTCAATCTCTCTCTCCAAAATACCTCTAAATCAATTAACCAATTTTGTTCAGCTAAAACTAAAGGAGGATAACTATATTACATGGAAGAATTTAATGAATCCAGTAATTCAGAAATTCAAAATCAAGAAATTTCTTGATGGATCGTTTCCTTGTCCACCCCAATTTACAAGTCCTAGAAATCAACAAAATGGATTAGATAATCCATTATATACAGACTGGTTTGATGAGGACTCCACAATTACTATGTGGATCCATTCAACAATATCCGAGTCTGTAATTGCATATTTTTCTAGATCTAGCTCTTCTGATGAACTCTGGAAGAATATATAAGACTGATTCGGTAAAGCTTCATCAACTCACTCTATTCAGTTGAGAACGAAGCTTCTCTATTACTCAAGGAACAAAATCTGTATCATCATTAATCAGTGAAATTAAGTTTCTCACTGATCAGTTGGCTTCAGCCAGTGAAATAGTATCTGATAGAGAATTAGTGGTGATAACACTCAAGGCGCTTAATGAAGATTATATTCCGTTTGCAACATCGATGCGTCATCAGAATCCACCGGTAACTTGTATCTTACTGCATAATAAACTAATAGTGAAGAGACAGTTATTCAAGAACGACAGAAATTACAGAAAGAAGAGCAATCTGCTAAGGCGTTTTTCTCCATTACTGGAAGAGGATATCCAAGAAATCACTATTCTGGCTCTCGAGGAACGTTCAGACCATATCAAAGACTATCATACAACGGTCCAAGGTATCCTAATCCCTCAATATTTCCAAGGTCCACCTATGGAAGAGGTTCTCCCTCTGGAGACAAACAAGTTTGTCAAATCTGTAACTCTCCAGGTCACATAGCAACGACTTGTGCTCAACGGCTGAATTTTACATATCAAGGCAGAACACCTCCATCAAATCTGAGTGCAATGATAGCTGCAGCAGATATTTTTGATGAAGGAGAGTGGATAGCTGATAGTGGAGCGAATAAACATATTGCATCTGATGTCAAAGTTCTATAGGAATCATTTCTATATGATGGACCGGATACTATCCAAACGGCTAACGGTGCAGGTATGAAAATTATACATCAAGGAAGTACACATAAGTTTGTAAATGATTATGTTTTTAATCTAACTGATATCCTGATTGTTCCTGAGGCGTCTCATAACTTGTTGTCTATTCATAAATTTACAACTGATAACAAATGTTGTTTGATCTTTGATTCATCTGGTTTCACTGTAAAGGACAAGAAATCTGGGATAACTCTTTTTCGAGGGCCACATAGAAATGGTTTATATCCGATCAAATTTGGTACTCAACATCTTCCACAAATTGCTCTGGCTTCAGCAACAACTGATATTCTGATGCTTCGTCGAAGATATGGGCATCCTTCATTCAGACTATGCAGCGCCTATGCTCCCTCCTACAAATGTCTAGTATTATCTCGAAACCTCTTCATTGTAATGACTGCAAATTGTGTAGAGCTAATAAATTACCTTTTACAATGTCTACTTCAATGGATGTAAAACCACTAGAACTGCTTCATATAGATCTCTGGGGACCATGTCATGTAGCTTCAGTATCTGGGAGACTCTATTATGCTAATATAGTTGATGAATACACTAAATTTTGATGGGTGCTTCCACTGTCTACTAAGTCTGAATTTAAGGTTGCGTTTGTATCATTAGTCACTCAGTTAGAAAATCTCCTTTCTACTACTGTAATCACCATAAGAACAGATAATGGCGGTGAATTCATCAATAATTTCTTAAAGGACTTCTGCTCTAAAAAGGGGATCACTCATCAGCTTACATGTCCTCACACTCCGGAACAGAATGGGGTTGCTGAGATTAAACACAAGCACCTTTTGGAAACTACAAGGACTTTTCTAAGTCAGTCGAATTTGCCAACACATTTCTGGGTTGATGCACTACAAACAACCAACTTTATCATCAATAGATTGCCAACAAAATCAATTAATTTTCTTTCACCATATGAAGTATTATTTGGAAAATCTCCAGCATATGAGTCTTTCAGGGTGTTGGATGCTCATGTTTCCCATGGTTAAAACCATACACTACAAACAAACTTGAACCACGAAGTCGTTACTGCATCTTTATTGGATATGGTTTAAATCATAAGGGATATCAGTGTCTTGATCCAACTACGGGAACAATATACATTTCTAGGCATGTCTCTTTTGATGAGACACAGTTTCCCTATTCATTATTAGTGTCCTCTTCTACTGGTACTGATGACTCTAATCCATCAATGTTATTCTCTACAACTGATTCAAACATATTAAATACAACAGAAGAGGCCTGGGAATCTATAACAGATATATCAGTAAATGTTACCAATAGTCATCAGATGTTGACACGAGCAAAGACAGGACATAGCAAGCCAAAATCAAATCTGACAACAAAATATCCGTTAAATGAAGCACTGCTCAGTACACAGTTCCCACATGTATAACTTCGGCCCACAAAGAAAAAGTATGGAAAGTAGCAACGAAGAATGAGTATCAAGCTCTTGTTGACGCTGGAACATGGACCTTGGTGGACTCACCAGGCATACCCAACAACATTGTAGGCTGTAAGTGGGTATTCCGGATCATATACAACCCAGATGGGTCTGTAGCAAGACACAAAGCCCGGTTGGTAGCTAAAGGATATCATCAACAAACAGGCCTAGATTATGAAGAAACTTTTAGACCGGTATCTAAACCTACAACCATACGAGTGGTTTTATCTATAGCGGTTCAATTTGATTGGAAAATACATCAACTTGATGTTTCAAACGCGTTTCTTCATGGTGATCTAAAGGAGGAGGTCTATATGGCCCATCCACCAGGTTATGTTGATGAAACCAGGCCCACAGCAGTTTGTCTTCTACACAAAGCAATATATGGGCTTAAACAAGCGCCAAGGGCCTGGTACGACAAGTTAAATACAAGCCTGTTAGGATTGAACTTTATCAAATCAAAGGTTGATAATTCTCTATTTGTTTTTCATTTAGACTCACTAATTACTGTGGCCTTGATATATGTAGACGATATAGTGTTAACAGGTTTCTCACCAACTCATCTATAACATGTCATTAGCAGCCTGCAAGCTCTATTTCCGATCAAAGATTTGGGCCCTTTAATCTATTTCCTGGGCCTGCAGGTAATGAGATCACCTGGCTCACTATTCCTTGGGCAACAAAAGTATGATGTGGATCTTTTAATCAAACATAAGATGGATGGTTCAAGACCTTGTCAAACACCATTATCTGTCTCTACTACAATCAGCAAAGACTCAGGAGAGTTGTTAAGTAATCCCACAGACTATCGGTCTCTAGTAGGGGCACTACAATACCTAACCTGGACGCGTCCTGACATAGCATTTGCGGTATACCTTGTTTTCCAATATATGCACCAGCCAAGGACTGAGCACATGGAAGCAGCAAAGCGTATACTGTGCTATATAAAAGGAACGCTACATCATGGTTTATTGTTTACACAGGGAACAACAAAGCTAACAGCTTATTCAGATGCGAACTGGGCTGGGTCAATCGATGATAGACGATCGACTGGAGGATACACAATCTTTCTTGGTTCAAATATCATTTCCTGGTCTTTTCGCAAGAAAACGACTGTTGCTCGTTCAAGCACCGAGGCTGAATATCGTACGTTGGCTCACACGGCAGCAGAGTTAATATGGGTATGTTCACTTCTTCGAGAGTTATATTTTCATCCAGCTGGAGTTCCTCGTGTTGGTTGCGAAAACATAAGCTCAATCAGTTTAGCATCCAATCCTGTTCATCATTCACGGATGAAACATGTCCATATTGACTATCATTTTGTCCGTGAATTGGTGCATGATCATGCTCTAGAGATATTCTACGTACATACTCTACTACAGCCGGTTGATATCTTCACCAGAGCTCTACCAGGACCAAGGTTCATGGATCTACGAAGCAAGCTCAGAGTTGTTTCTCAACCCATAAGCTTGAGGGGGATAACAACTATACACTTGTACCAGATTGATACGTGTATCATGAATAGTCCAGGGTGTCTTCCAGCCTGGAATACAACCTGTACCAGTGAGCTGTCAGTTGAGTAATCGTGCTCAATAAGATTTTTAGGTGTCTGTATATAAGTCAGTCAATAGTTATAATTGTAGTAAGTGAGATTTCAATAAAGTTGTTCATATTTCATTAAGTTCAAAATATATACAATTAATCTGGTCATTAACTTGTAGCCGAAAGAACGATTGGGTGACCGACCATAATCGAAGAAAGTTAATTAGCATTAACAATTAAACTGGTAGGGCAAAAGTGATGTGATCAATGAATATGACCAAAAATCCTTTGCACACCTCTTGTTAGTTGTTACAGTTAGATGTCATTTAACCAGAATATCTGTAAACCCCTTAATACCACAAATCCAAATACAACACGATGTACACGCTGGTGATCTGTTTACTTATAAGAAATCAACATTTCTTTAATCCTTTGATAAAAGCAAATTAATGGTTAATAAACAATTGTGCAACTTACATCGGTGCATTTTCGAGTCTCTCGCTTGATTGGCCGACATATGTTTATTCACCCGTTAATTGGTCCATCAAGTTCCTAAAATTCCTTAATGGACTCACTTGAACTCTACACATTTAAGGGTAGGCCTTAGTTCATAGCTTAAAGGACATGAACACCAAGCTCTTTATGTTATTATTGTAGACATAAAATATCGCATCTATCTGGAAATAATAACCATTAGTGTTAATCGATGAACGCTAAAAAAAAATCTAGAGTAAAGATCGATTATCATTTAAGAGGTTAATGTCTAAGTTAAAGAGATGTTTGGATATTGGAGATCTAGATTTTAAATATGGAAGCAGATGAGTGATTTGAAGCTGATAAATAAGTATTTGACGAAAGTATAATACAATACGTAAGAGTACAAATCAGAAGTTTCCAAGAAAATATGAGAAACGGTGATCTGTGAATTCCCAATAGATACGTAAATTGTACCATATCAATCAGTTATCCAAGCAGTTAACACACTAACTATAATCCAAACTTTATGTGAAGGTATAAATCATGTCCAAAATAATTGCACCTACAATTAGGCCCCTAAAATTTCAGGTAATTAGATGTAATTGAGGTTATAGATAAATAACGGTTTGGGATATTAAGTTGGGCAATAAGGTGGAAAAACTATCACCTTAAAAGATATCGATGATTATAAACGACTATTAGGCGGCTCAGACTCTATCTACCAATAAATATTTTATAATAATATCATGTGCATCTCGATATCACAAAAGATAATGGAATTTTTGTCATCCAACGATTTTGAAGGGGGTTTTATATGCAATCGGTTAATATTTCTCTTAAAGTATAGGAAACAAATAGTGGTTGAGAATACTTTCCAAGTGCCCCCTACACTTCGTTTACACCCACTGCTTAAATATAACGGCTTGGCCTTACCTACAATGGGTGATGTCTACTACATATCGACGACTGAGACCTGATATAAATCTTTGAGTGGTTATTTAGAACTGGGGAATGGTTTCGGCACGGGATATGTCGTATTTGTCTAAGTGGTGGGATCAAATGTTATTTAAACACCAATCACAATTATGTTGAATAAAAGATAAAATTAACTAATCGAAATAAACGTTATATCCCCTCTCTTTTATACATTTTATGGCGCATTTGACAATCATCGCATAAGTAATATTTTTACAATTATTTTATCTAAAATACATTTTGTCGATCCAAAGTCATTAATACTCACCGAAATATAGGACTAAATAAAAAACCCCAAGTTTATCTAAAGAACTTCCGGACAAATCACATTCGACGTAGATGTTCCTTCGTCGGTTTCGGGCACCAACAACCTTAGCCTTCTAGCCTTCGTGCATCTAGATAACGCCACATATAGTTTTTCATGGCTGAATATCGGTGTTCCTAAATCTATTCCTCGACCGGAGTTCAAAAATCGACATCATTTATTTTGAAATTATCTCTCAAAAAACATAATTAGCAAAATAACAATAAGGAATTGGATCGACCACTTTATGTGCGATTGAGATAATAAGTATTATAAACTCCAAAAACAAAAAAAAGATTGTTGAGTTTATAGGAGTTCTCATTGAAATATACTTTACATGTTGGTGATGCTTAATATAGATGAAAAGTCTTTTTGAGTTACTTTCTTTTCTTTGGGTTTTTATTCTTTCATTTGATGGAGATAAATAAAAAAAATTAGCGGTGCATTTTTTTTTCCTTTGTGTAAGGTAATTAATGGTCTATTGATTAGAAATTTTACTTATTTATTTTAATGACAAAGAACTTTTACGTGTGAGTGGAAACAAAGAAAAACTGATCGCTGGATTAATGGGGCTTAGATGATTCTGAAAGAGGAAGAAGATCCTAGCCACTACTAAGAAAATAAGAATGTATATGTGTGACACACAAAACACTACTGTTAAGTAAGTGTAAAATAAGATTATTATCTTCCTTTATACCCAATACTTGAATTTACTGAATTAGCCTCGCCTGTAATGTAGAATCTTCAAGTTGGGACCTTGAGGAGATCAAGGAAGGATCTTTCGCTTTGAGCCTAAGATTACATATCTATAGGCTTAAGGAAGCACCACCTAAATGATCAGGTGCTCATCATGGAAGTACATGAGCTAAGCTACATACATTTAAGAGTATTCTTAAACTTGGGTTTGGGAGGACATATGGTATCCATAATATTTGTAATAGGTTACCTTTTGCTATGATTTATCGGGTTATTTGGAAAAAACACATTGGTATTGTGTTTGGCGGTAGAAGAAACACGAGGGAAAAACTCCTCTTTGGGATTAAATCTATCTTGATGTTGGTTTAGACACTTTCATTCTTCATTGACGGGAGCTTGTGTAATTTCTTTTAATTTTTTAATTTTTAATTTTATTTCTTTTAACCTTTTCTCTTTAAAAAATAAATAAAATATATTTTATTGTTTTTAATATTATTTTAAAATAAAATTTTATTGCAAAAATATATAATTTTTAATATAAAAACATAGAGTAAAAAATATATTTTTCATTTTATTTTTAAGCCATCCGATTCATTTTTTAATTTTGAAAGTGTGAGTTTTTTATTGTAAAAATTGGAAACTTTTTAAATATTTTATGAAAAACCCATTTATAATTTAAGATTATAAGTAAGATAATTTAAAATCTTAGGTATATATATATTCTGAATATTATTTTTTAAGAAAATATTTTTAATTTTACTGATATTTTTTATTCTTATTAAATAATTTTAAAACCAAAATTTAAAGGCTTTTTAAACAAATTAATTTAATTTTTTTAAAACATATAATACTTTTGAATATTTTAAAAAATAAAATAAAAAAGAACCACACATTTTAAGATATAAGAAACAAAAATCAGACTTTTAAAAAGAAAACTGAAATTATTTCTTGAATTCTTTTAAAGGGAAATTATATTTTACCTTTTTTCTAGGAAAAATAATATATTTAGTATATCTTAAATATAAAAATAAAATTAATTACGTGGATGTTTCTAATAAATTGACCAGTCAACCATGATCCAAATCTAGCATTTGACATTTTTGGGATCAGGGGATACTAATGTCACTTTATGGGACCGAAAAATAAAATAATCCAAAATAATATTATCATAATGCTATCTTTTGTTTTGATATGAAATGAAAATTATTAAAAAAAATGAGTTTTAATCGTATATTGAGGAAGCTAGGAATTGAATATATCTAAACCTCCACATTTCTAGACCTTCTACAATACTTTGCTGCTTTATCACCCAAAGTAGTACTGATTCTCTTTAAGAACTCAAAAAATGATCTTACAATCTTCTAAAATAGAATTATTATATAGTACAACTGGTTATCCGATAAGCCAAATGCTTCAACAACTAATTTAGCACCACATATAAAGCAAACTTTTTGAATACTTGTTTCTTTCGCCCAAATTCCAGCTTCCAATAGTGCAATACGTTATGCCTCTTCAGATTCCTTGCTACTCCTGGGATAATATTACAACCGAGGAAGTTATCTGCAATATCATTCATAATTAAACCCGAACTGAAAGATTACAAGTTTTATCAAAAGAGGCATCACAGAAAGAAACACACAATCATGAGAAAGAAGACAAGTCACGTCACACAAGTTCCTATTTTGACTAGGAAAACGAGCTATAATAGTTCTTGAAGAATTTTGTTGCAAATAGGCCACACTGTCATAAACAAGTTTAAGAGCTTGTCTGGCAGTAGCATAATGTGATTCATTTTTTTCCTTAAATACGTGAAAATATATATCTCTCTAAATACTCTAAGTAACAGTAAAAACAACCGGAGCATACTCTCTAAGCTGAGATGAATTAAAGAAAAGGCTAATCCATATTTGAATGTCACTGTCCATATTATTTTTTTGGAAAGTATATCGTAATATGGTATAAGAGACCACACAGATTTTGCAAACGTCCAATATAATAGGATATGCTCAGTATTTTCCAATGCGTTAAGATCACACATACTACAACACCTGTCTTGAGTGTTAACAAACCTACTTAAAAAATATTTAGATGGAAGTATTCTTTCGTGATATTTCTAGACGAAAACTTGTACTTTAGGAATGATAAGAAGTTTTCATAGTTCCCAGTAAGTAGAGTTAACAATCAAAGGATTGAGCATATGACTATACTGACATGATATAAGTTTATATGCTGACTTTACCATACATTTATCGTTCTTATTGAATGGAAAAATCAATTTATCATAGCCACTACTGGGAATCCTGGATGACAAAATATGATAAGCATTTAATGAAGAAAAGAAAGTGTTAACCAGATCAGAATTCCATCTTTTGTTGTCCTTGTTAATAAGCTCTGCAACAGACCAATTAGGATTAGGATAGGAGACACAGATTGGTGGAAAGCATTTGGTATCCGGTTATCCTCTAATACCAGAATACTATCATCATTTTTTACCTCTCAGTGATAATTTTATAGAATGAAATCAATATCATAACATAAACTCTTCGATACATAAGAACGGTCTATGTTCTTATTGTAGCGCAAAGGATTGGCATTTTTGAAATATTTGCACTTGAGAATCTTAGCCTATAACTCTTGAGAGGAGTGAAGCAGATTCTAAGCAATTTTAGCAAGGAAAGAAAGATTAACGTGATTAATGTTTCTATAACCTAATCCTCCTTGAAGCTTATGAAAACATATTTTGTTCCACTACTTCAAGTACAAGTTTACAAGCCTAGATTTTTCTCACCAAACATCTCTTTGAGATTTTTCCATCTTATGGGTTATTTTGTCTGGAATGGAAAAGTATTCATGTAATAAATTGAAGAAGCCTTTAACATATGTTGAACTAAAAAAAATATGCCTCCTTGGTTCAATTGTTTTCTTTTCCATTTAGCAACTCTCTTATCAAAATGATCAGTGAGATGATGAAAAAAATCCATCTTAGATCTAGAAATGAAAATAGAAATGCCTAAATATTTTTCATTAGGGCAATCTTCTTAACATTTAGAGATCTAATTAGGGAGACAACATGTTCAGGATGAACATTGTTACTGAAGAAGCAACCAGATTTTAAAAGTTAATGACTTAACCAGAAACAAGATTCCAATCCTTAATCAAACTCATAAAATTACAAGCATCTGAATGGGAAGCTTTAGTAAAGATTAGACAATCATCTGCGGAAAGCAAATGACTGATACTAGGGGGTTCCGTGGTAATCTTAAAGTTATGATTAGATGACTCTTTTTCGCTAGAATAAGATCTCTGGATAAAGATTCCATACAAATTATGAAAAGGTATGGAGACAGAGAATCACCCTCCCTATCTCAGACCTATAGTTGGTCTAAAATATTTTTATGGAGAGCCATTAAGTAAAATGGAAATACTGGTAGTACTAATACATTGGTAGATTAAATAAGACCAATGTTTGGAAAACCCAAAATAATTAAGGGCATCCATAATAAAACACAATTCTACTATGTCAAAAGCTTTCAACATATCAAGCTTAGTCCCATAACCTCCCCACCTATAATTTTTATTTATTTATATGGTATGCATCAATTCATGAACAATAATAATATTATCTTGAATATGTCTATTAGGAACATATGATGCATGATAAGGGATTATTATTTTGCTCAAAAGGGGTTTTATTCTATTTACGATGATCTTGGAAATAACCTTGTAATTAGCATTGCATAAATAAGTTGGTCTAAAGTCAGCTGGGGTAGTAGGATTAGTAACTTTTGGAATTAAAGAAAGGAAAGTATGGCTCATCTCTTATAAAAGGTGTCTGAAATCAAAAAAACCATTGACGATTTTCCAGACATCTGTTGTGAGAAAATCAATGTTCCCTTTATAAAAACCAAAGGGAAAGCCATTGATCCCTGGAGAAGTCCAGGGTATCATTTGGTTAATAGTGTCTATGATTTTCTACTGAGTGATAGGCCTTAACAATTGAAAGTTATCATGTTCAGTGATACAAGATTCAACTCAATTTAGAAATTCTTGGTTTTTGAATTGAGCAGTTGTAGTACTGATTGTGTTAAAGTGACTAACCAAATGGTTTTCAAGATTTAATCTATCACTAATCAACTAGCATGTTTCTATTTTAAGAGCATTGATGTGATTGAAGTGTTTCCTTTTATTCACATGGATATGATAAAAGCCAGTATTTTTATCAAAAGATTTAATAAACTATTGTTTAGATTTATATGCATAAAATTCTTTTTGCACCTTATGCCAGTGATCCAAATCAAATTATATTTGTCTAATCTTATATATATTATGGATAATATATGGAAGGCTATTCAGATCGTGGAGAAGATTACCAAGATTAACCTTTTGATCGACATAGACAAAATGGTTAATATTCTAATTCTTAAGACCAATTTTGACAATTATAATCTTATTGGTTGATTGGTAAGGGGATGATCCTCTAATGGATATAGATGGATAACTTCTTTGATCGAAGCATCCATACCCCAAGACTTGAGATATCAGTATGACTTATTACCTTGAGTAGACATTGCATTTGTTTCCAATATAATTGGAAGATGGTCACCGCCTATAGTATCAATATGGTGAACTTTCGAAGGACCATAGTGAGTGAGATACTGACCATTTCTTAGAGCTCTATCGAGTCTGGCACATATTATAATGTTACCAACCTGTCTATTATTCGAAATTTATTGATAACCAATATAACCTAAATTAGAAAAATCAGCACTATCAATAATATGTTGGATACAGAGAAATTCAGTATTTGTAGGAATATATAAATTATACCTATCCTAGTGATGCATAGTAATGTTAAGATCTTCTATGATCACCCATGCCATATAGGATGGCACTTATTTTTGCAATGTGGTTCCATTGTTACAATTTCTCACCATGATAGACAGAACCATATAAGAAAGTTACAAGGAACTCAGGTTTTCTAGGGTCATTGAAAATTAGGCAATTGATCATTTTTCAGTATTGTGCACTATATCACAATTGAACTCAGATTTTCATGAATGGGTGAGACCCCCAGCAAGACCAAGAGAAGTGAAAATCCAGGAATTCAGATAGTTATATCTATGAAGATATTGTTCCATTTTTAAATAATTATTTTTAGTTTCACATAGGGATATCATATTAGGATTTTGATCCTTGATCAAGTTCCATAGTGAAGTTTTTGTGGTAGGGTTGTCGAAGCCTTGACAATTCCACAACAGAATTCTCATGGGAAATAAGTGAGAATAAGCTAAGACCAGCTTATTTAACCAACCAGAACCAGCAATCAAACAAGCCCAGTTCTCGTAACAACAAAAGATCGAGAGAAAAAAAAATCACAGTCCAATCTCTTCTTCACTCAGAATCCTCTCTTTCAGTCCCAAACCCCTAAATCACCCTTAAACTTATTGTACTATACTTCTAATATATCCTGTTTCCCAACCTGAATTTAATTGAGATGAATCAAGAACATCCATATGCAGATAAGCATGATGTGGATCATTTTATCGATGAAGATTCTGCGACTTGGATCAGTCCGACAATGAAGCTAATCATTTTTTATATCATAGTTCAAATGATGACCTTCCAGTGTATAGATTTCCTATATGAATGGAACTTTTGGAATGTCGATATTGATGTATAGGTTATTTCCCGATGTATAGATGCTGGATTCAGCTCATTTATTTTGTATTTTGTAGCTGAATCTTTCATTGTTCAATGTTCTTTTCCAACTATGATTTGTTATTTTGTCTAAGTTGCACCGTTACAGTTAACTTCCATATTTTACATGTTCACACTTTCTATTACGCGTTTTTGATAATTTGATCATGAATGAGCTTTTGTCTTTAATTTTTAGCTTAAATATCCTAGATGGTAAATTTTAGCTATTAATTCTCTAGAAGATCCTAGATTTTCTATTTTCCAGTTTATTCTTTGAAAGCTAAAAAAAACTCAGCTTTGTATTTTTCAAATGATATTTTTCTAGTTGTACCGTCTCTTGCATGTAGTTGTACTTTCACCACGTATAGACGATTACATTCCAGATGTTGACTTAAGATATTTTCTTTTTAGGTAAAATTTTAGTTGTTGAATTTCTCAACTAGCATGATATCTTGTCGTTTTCAGCTTGTTTTTAACCTGAAAGACTTGTTTGATAATTTTCTGTCGTAACTTTTCGCTCTATAATCTGTCCTCCTTATCACTGTTATCTATTTTCTTGCATTTTTCCTTCACATTAGAGACTACAGTTTCATCATCCATAATGTGGTTGTGACAGGTCTTGTTTCGAGGTACCTGGCCAGGGTCCCTTTGTGATGTCGAGCTAGTGGTCTAGAGTTTAGTCATTACACCAAATTTGGACTTTAGCAACATACCATAGGTGTTGGTGAACGGGGTTGAAACAGGCATCTGCCGTTCCTAAACACCATGTTGCAGATTTTAGCAACAGCTTTATCCTGTTGTAGATTTTAGCAACAGCTTTGTCCTGTGCAGATTTTAGCAACAACTTTATCTCTGTTGTTAATCTCGGTCAGCAACGGGTGGTCACAATGGATGGCTCCGTTGCTAGATTTTTGGGCCGGTTACTAATTACACAGATACCCCTACCCAAACTAGAGTCATTGGTTCTGATTCTAACTTAGCAACAGATGACTGGTGTTGCTAAAATTTTGCAACGACAAAAAAGGAGGTCAAGTCTACATTGACCTAGTCAAAATCGATTTCCTCCCAAATTTTCCCCCCTGCAATTACCCTGAACATCCGATTCTGGTGGTTCAATCTAATTTCTCATATTCTACATTCCCACAGATCTAATAGTTTAAGTTTAACTACAATGCCGTGTAGGAGATATAAAAAAATTCAGCATTTACATCAACATGTTCTGAAACTCGCATGCATTTACATGTTTCATCTTACAGGTTTAAATATCAAAGACATTCTAGTACAACAGTGCACAACTGAAAGAATTCAGAGTTAAAAGAATTTATGTAAATAATAGAGCCAAGATTTCAATATTGTTTCTTACATTGTACTGGTGCAGTTATGTTTGTATTAGCTTCTATGGATTGCATATAGAAATAGAATGTTACAAGTTCTTACAATGAGAAATTAGAAGGCTGCAAATCATTGTGGCTTTGAGAGGATGATCACATGATGGTGCCCAATTCTCATCTCGTAAATGCGACCAAGATGATTGAATAACCTGTCACAAAAGATCGTGAAACTAAACTCAGTAGTGAAAAAACTGGAAAATGCCAAGTGAAGAACTTTCTATCCGTACTTATCAGAGTGCTTACCCATATCCAAGTAATGAATGCGAATTGGAAAGAGTTCTGCAAAAGCCAACTGATATTTGTAAGGAAACTGATGAGAAACCTTTAGAACAACTAAAGTGTTTGCATTTCAATCACTGAAGTCAATCTTTACTAGCGATATCACCAACAGTGTGCTTACCTTCCCAAATAAGACATTCCATACTGTACTTTCGTGATTCAGCTAAGGAACCATGCTTATCAGTCCTTTGAAGAGAAGATATCCAAGGTTTACGCCTCTCAGCAATGTCAAAGGCCCAGCGCCTTGGTACTGTCAGCAACTCCTCACTAGATACAATAACGTAAATAAGGCCAAGCTTGTTCCCTTCTTCGGACATAATAAACATTGTTTACAAATCCAATACCACTTAATCATCATTTTACGAGCAAATATATTTCTAAGCAATCAAAAGAACATCCAAGTAATGAAAACAAGATCAAGTTGTCCCAGCAAAAATATGTTAGGCTGTGACTCAAAAAAAATGTTAAGAAAATTCATCAGAACGTAGACTTATCAACATCATTTCAAGAGCTTTTAATGTCCCCACCAGCCTTGGAAGACGTCGAGTTCCTTATAAATATCAATCAGTTTGTTTGGTGAGGACAAAGTAATGCCAATGAAATGAAAATGGCTTGATTGTGATTCTAAACTGCTGGCCTTATATTCATAATCTATAATTAATTAATTACCAGGAATAACACCGAGTGTAAGCTCTGGAAAGCCAGGCTGCACTTTTGGTGTTGCAATACGTGCATGGCATCCCTATTACAATCAAGCAGGACAGATTAACAAGTAAATCCAGCACTATATTTGTTAGATGTTAGAACTTAAGACAGATGAAATCATATAGCCATACTTAGTAGAAATCACTAACCATTGTCAATTTTAAACCACTTCCTAGTGCAAGTCCTTCAATAGCAACAACTAATTGCACAAACATTTTTTATGAATATCAACAAAGGGTTTTATTTTTGGTCAATGACCAGTATATGTCAATGTAACAAGGTAGATGTAAGTGCAACAGAAGATGAACAAAAATGAAAAAGCAAACAAGAAACCATGATAAGAGTTGATCTTGAAACAATATTTGAGTAGTGTCATAATGGCCATCTTTGAAAAGTAGGAAGATAGTGAAATAGATATAAAATACATAAACAAAGGCTACTTACAGTTCCATCTATAATAGCTGAGAGTGTGATATAGTCAAATACATCAGTGCAATATCTTCAGGCATTAGCTATTTCCTTTGGCACTTTTGTGACCATAAACCTGGTGCAGAGATCGATAACGCATCAGGAAGTGACATACTAAACAAATTACAGTAAATGAGAGATACGGTAAGGAGCGATGAAGAGAATTGACAATTCATTGGGCTCTGTATCAGGTTGCCAAATGGCCAGGCGATGTACTTACACTTACTGATACAGAAAGGGCTTCCCTCTTTGGCGAGAATAAACAACCCACCATCACCTCTTGAGATACGTAAATCTTTGTCAAGGTATGTATGTTGTCAAAAGGAAAGAACTAGATCTTTCCCCAGGAATAGGAACCTTGAGAGGAGCCTGTCCAGAGACGAGCCTAGAAATGTTGGCCACAACTTCCTCCAAAGGATTGATGAGCGATGATTGCACAGGCGATAAATCAACTTTCTGACCAAATATGTCTACATTTTGGAGCAGAGAAAAGTTTGATGATATCTTGGGTGGCTGCAGGGATCCTTCCTTAATCCTGACCTGCAAACGTCCAAACACAGGAAAAGATATCCGTAATCCACATCTAAACTTGTGTCACTTGATTCAGTTAAAGTTACAAGGGCGTGAACAGTGGCTAGGAAGGGGACAATGATGCATCATGTCGTTACGATGTTTACCTGAATCCTGGAAGGACTCCCTAATGCACTAAAGGAGAAAGTACTGAAAGGGGCAGCCAGAGTGGTTGAGTTGTCAATGGTAAGTGTTGTAGTATTAACAGATTGAGATATCTGTTTGACCTCCACCAACGGTAATTTTCCTGTTGCTAGAAGAGGCAAGAGCTCCGAAAATGCTATGTACCTAAACAAAAAAAGAAACCAAAATACAAACTCCTGGATCAATGGTAACTCAAATCAGATAAACTAAAGATCCACACTATAAATCCCTACATTACTTAATACAATGTTATAAACAAGCACCAAACAGGTAATGTTAAGTTCTGATGAAAGTATAAATCCTTTTCCGCCCATCAGCCTACTGGGTACATGTCTTTCAACTAGATTGAAATTCTAATGCACCAAAAGTTAAGAAAACCCTTCTCTGTTTGAGCTATTCCACTTCTGTTTCTTAAGTGTCTGAAAAGGATTCATAAAAGAACATTGTCAATCAGTGGTAGCAGGAGTTTACCCGATTCCTCAATTATTACCTCACCTCGAATACGTAAAGGACAAAAAAACAAGTAAATTTTCGATAATTAGGCCTCCAACATAAGTTTTTCACATATAGTACCTCCAAACCTAGGTCAAGTATCACCATTAACATTAAAACCAGCTTTAGTATCTATTCTAATATGTCTAGTGCAAAAAAGCATCAAAACGCTAATAGACACTAATGTTATAAAATCCCACCCATAGAGGGTTGGGCCACTATGCTTCAAAACTTATTATGATCTCATTACTGAGTCAAAATTGCCCTGTTCTGGAGAACATGTTTGTTTTCCCTCTTGTCTCTAATATTTTTTTTTTGTCAAGTCTTGTTCCTGAAATCTGACTAGGGAAGTATACTTGTTGGTATATGATGTTGCCTTTGGAAAATAAACCTATTTGTGTATCAAAGCATGTAAATAACCTAACAGAATTCTGAACTCATGCTTGAAAAATTCACAAGATTTATCAAAAAAAAACCTGCAAAAGTAAATAAAAAAAAAGCAAGTAGTAGTACTCACAGTAAAATCCAGTTCCCATCAAGTAGTGAAGCAGTTCAAAAGCTCGAAATTACAGAAAATTGGAAACCCTAATTGAAAATTAATCGATAAGAAGGATAGAGAATAGAGATTTACCCCATATCACCCTGATCTTGATCATCGTCAGCCATTGATGATGACGTTTGAAGATTAGTCTGTGTTCTGGGTTTACGTTTCCTTCGTCACTTCAAATAAACAACGTGAATCAGAAACGAAATCAAAACCTAACAAGAGTAAGAAGAAATAAAAATTAGCGAGAACGACAACATGAAAAGAAG
The DNA here is from genome assembly GCA_023531435.1 of Papaver californicum. Classification (NCBI taxonomy): domain Eukaryota; kingdom Viridiplantae; phylum Streptophyta; class Magnoliopsida; order Ranunculales; family Papaveraceae; genus Papaver; species Papaver californicum. The sequence goes on from JAJJMC010005141.1 coordinate 404,630, forward strand.
AAATTGAGATATCAAGAGTAGGAGACGAAGATGAAGTTTTAACGTCTTCTGGTTATGCAGACTAGTAGGGAAAAAAATTGTTTAAAAATAAAATTTAATACATGATTTATAAACGAGATACTAATATTAGTGGGTGGTACCATTTCAAATAAGGACAAATAGATTTTAAGCGATCCTGATCGTTAGATCGATCAAATAGTATCACCCCATTAGTAATAATATTTTTTTTTATAAATCGTGGTTAGAAAAGCAGAGTTCTTATTTTTTGTTGTTCATCTAGTTATATATATTTCTACTTTTTAGATAGTTTTTTCATATAAGTCTTTATTAATTATACTATCATTATACTAAAATGAATTTTATGTTTCTAGTTTTTATCAAAAAAATAAAAGGGTAATATAGAAAAAAAATATAAAGATTTTCATAACTCCCATATTTTTTCTTAATCTAATACAAATTTGTTTTTCGCCTATATAATTTTGATGGAGGAAAATTTTTTATTTATACTCATTGACTAGATAAACTTTAAAAAGAATAAAAAAGATTGTTTAAAAATAAATGTTAATATTTTTATTTGTACTCATTGCATAAATAATTTAAAGAATTTTTTAAATATATGAATTTAACAAAAATTCATTTGTATTTTAAAAGATATAAAAGTTTTAAGTTTTTATTTTAAAAACTATATTATTTTTATAATATATAAAGATATGATTAACATATAATTTTATCTTTGAATATATATAATGATATTAATGATGTTGGAGGTTATTTTTATAATATTAGGGTTAGACTATCTAAAAGTAGATATTTTTTAATATTAGTAAGATATGTAGAGGTTGGTTGGTGAAGAGAGAAATGAAGAGGAAGGAAAGGAAATAAAAGAGTAAAGTAGTTTGGGTGAGAGTTAGGGTAGATAGAAAGTACATAACAAGAGGGGTGGAATAATTTTTATGTTCCAAAACGAGCTCATTGACCTGGGCCTAACAAAAGACTAGGTGTTACCATGCACACAAGCTAGTCGTATGTGTGTTTTGTCCGCCGTTGTGAGTATCAAAAGAAATACGTTGTTGCGAATTTAGCAGCGGCAGCAAGCCGTTGCTAAAATTTAGCAACATCGATTTTTGGTTAACGGCTCTATCTCTATTGCTAATCTAGGTCATTAAAGTAGAAATAATCGTTTAGTCACAATGTTAGTGGGCTTTAGACAGTTTAGTCATATCATCCCAAGCCTAGTACTGGTTAGTTCAAAATTTTCCCGTATAGAAAGTTTAGTCCAAACTCCTCCCAATCCAGAAAATCATATTTTTTCATATTTTTCCATATTATCCTAAACATCCTTCTGTATATACTAAAACAGAGAGAGAGTATAATTTCAAATCTGAGATTTTTGAGGGGAGAGAGAAACGGCGAATAAGATTTTCGTATTTGGAATTGCTTCTTCATAATTAAACGAAGTAATTTGATTTAGTTACGGTGGAAACCAAATCAACATCGAGGTTATATATTTCTTGATCGTCAACTCTCTAATAAATCGTATGATCTTGATAATAATCTTCCGATTGATTCTTCTTTTATTTATTTTTTATTTTTATTTGTTTTTTTTTTAAATTCCTGATTTTTTGGATGTCTGATTTTTTGATCGATCGAATTTTTGTTCGATCATTGATATGTTTGATCCATTTTATCTTTGATCTGTTGTTTGGTTTAGATGATGTAACAAAATGCTTTTTGATTTTCTATATTGATGAGTCAATACAATTTATAGGTTTTCGATTTGATTTTGTGTTTAGGTTTTTGATTTTGATTTTGATATAACTTTGATTTTAATCTCAATTGAAAGAATAGATATTAAGATCTTTATACGTCAATTAGTTTGTTGGTTGAATTTTTGAATCTAGTTTTTTTTTTTTTTTTGTGTTCTTTTAATCTAATTTCCTTTATTTTTAGGTCGTTGATTTATTTTTGAATAAATAAAGTGCACACAATTGTACATATGCTGATTATTAATGTGCATATAGTTGTACACTTGTTGATTATATTAGTTACACCATTTCTATAATATCAAATTTATGGACTCATAAGCTAAAAATGGTAGAACATCCAATCCCATCACAAGGTTTCCGAAGGTTGATGGTTCAAATCCATTTGAGTTTCCATGTTATGTTTATACAATATGGGTAGTTGTGTATATACTGATGCACCAGTTTCCCATGAAATAGATCTATTTGCAACTGAATATGGTTGATTTATTCCATGTTTGTAGGGTGTACACACTGGTGTACCAGTGTATTTTCTATAAAAAATAGGTTTGCATGCATATGAATGATCGATATGTTTTATAGATGTGTACATATTGGTCCACCTGTGTAATTCACATGAAAAAGTAGTCTGTGTAGTTATGAATGGTCGGTTGTATGCATGTTTTGCATGGATGTACATATTGGTGCACCAATGTACTTTGGTTTGTGTATATGGTTGTAAATTATCGGTTTTATGCATGTTTTGCAGGGGTGTACATGTTGGTGCACCAGTGTATTTTCCAAGAAAAATATATCTGCGTGTGGATATGAATGATCGACTTAATACATGTTTTGTAGGTGTGTGCATATTGATGCACCTGTATAATTCCCATTAAAAAAGTAGTTTTGTGTGTGGTTATGAATGATCGGTTTTTATGCATGTTTTGCAGGGGTGTACATATTGGTGCACCACCAGTGTAATTCCCATGAAAAGTAAGTATGAGTATGGTTATGAATGATCGATTTTATGCATGTTTTGCGGGGGTGTACATATTGGTGCACTAGTGTATTTTCTAAAAAAATATATTTGCATGTGTGTATGAATGATCGATTTAATGCATGTTTTGTAGGTGTGTACATATTGGTGCACCAGTGTAATTCCTATAAAAAAGTAGGTGTATGTGTGGTTATGAATGATGGGTTATACTGCATGTTTTGCAAGGTTGTACATATTGATGCACCAGTGTAATTCCCATGAAAAGTAGAACTGAGTGTGTGGTTATGAATAATTTGTTTCATGCATGTTTTGCAAGGGTGTACAAAGTGGTGCACATATGAAAAAATAATCGCATAAGCTTATGAAAATTTCGTGCATGTGTAATTTTTTGTACACATGAGATAACCATGAAGAGAACATTCATAAATTTACAAAATAAAAGTTACATAGTCATATGGGTACTCTTTTTGTAGATCTCGGAAAGAGCTTTCCGAATATATAAAGTTTCCGAATTTTGGATAAGGGGTTTGAAAGATAAATTGTTATATATATATATATATATATATATATATATATATAATTTAAAATTAGTGACATCATCATAAGTCACTTTGGACTAAACTGTAAATATTTGGACTAAATTGTAAATTAGGAAGGTTATTTGTGTACTTTCCATATTTTAAATAAATAAATGACTAAATTGTACCTAGTTGAATGGGTCAGCTAGTCTATTTGGATTGGATTTTGGACTAAACGTTTTTTTCCCTTGCTAAAAGATGAATTTGGTCTAGTGAGTAGGTTAATATTAATACGGCTTACTCTCTCACCATGATAGGTCATTTAACTCAATTGCTTACATAATTGTTGTTCTTGGGTTTTGATAGCTTTTTAACCATCATAACCTTGTAGACCAGCTAGTGGGGGTTATTATTTCCCACATCGCCTTTGCTTTTCTGACATTTTGAAAGACATGTTTTGGGATCTTTCATTTTTTGGACAATTTCAGTTTTTCTCTCTATAGGTCTTTGTTTCGCTTTTTTTTAGTTATGATTTAACTGCTAGATTACATATGTTATAGCTCTTTCTCAGATAGTTTTTCACTTCGATCTCATAATTCATCATCAAGCTTTTTAGATTTACCCGGATTAACTCATCATGTGGTCCTTTCCATCCTTGAATATAGATATAGATAAACTGATTTTTTCAAAATGTTAAGATAATTTATGATACATCAGTTTGAAAATGTAATGTAGAAAGATTATAAATTCAAAGTATTGTAAAATTATAAAAGTTTAAACAACTGTAGAGATGTAAAGTTATAGCATAATAAGACTATAGGGAACGTTGTTTTTCCTTTTCTGCTGTAAGCTTTTGAGTGTTTCCAAGTATTATGCACTTAGGTGCGTCTTTCTTTTACTCCCTCCGTCCTTAATTATTAGTTCATTTTAAAAAAGTCAAGATATTAAGAAGACCGGTCAAATTTATAAAACTACCCACATTAAATGCTAGATTACTACTATAGTTAAAATTAAGTACGTTTAGTATATAATATTATATATTTGGTAATATTTTGGAGTTCTTCTATCTTTGGTATATGAAAAGATTATAATTATGGGGTAGAAATTTTATAAGGAGTCTAACATTTGCATCCAAATAATTTTTTTAAAAAGGGAATGGGAATAAACATGAAAGATATTAAATAGATTTATTTTCTGTTTTTGGAAATACTATTTAATTCTTAGATTTATTTATATATCATTTTGATTTTATAATTATAAAAAACTCAAGGGTATATTTGAGAGTTTGACGAAAAATTCCACTATAAAACTGAAACTGAACAATTTTTTAGGACACAACGAAAATGGAATAAAGGACTAATAATCAAGGATTGGAGGGAGTATTCAGCTTTATCATCTTCAAATTACTCAATCATTTTTTGATGATTTCAGGTCTCCTTTTCTTACTATTAGTACTACGCTTGAGAGTTTTACTTCTTTCTTTTTATACAATATTGTTCTCTTGTTTCTTTACGTTGAACTGTTTTATCTTTTTCAGATAAGAGATCTCTGAGTTTCTGTTTCATTCATTATTTTTTTTAGTTGTTCAAATGATTTACTTCTTGTTCATAGACATCAAAATTAGTAATTCATTAATTATTTTTGCACATGGAGATACCTTACCACAATAAGGAGAACAAGGAGCTAGAGCTTGGAGTTGCGATTGAACATCACGAATTCTAAGGTTTGCTTTACTTGTTTTCTTCTATATTTTCCATGGATTTTGAGAAATACATGATGAACTGAACCTTTCATATTGGTTAAGGATGTAGTCAGTATATCATAAACATGTTACTAAATTAATATATTAGTTTTTGTTATGTCAAATCGCTATCGTTCTTGTTCTACTAATTATTATTGCCACGTATGATTGTGTGAATGTTTGTTTAGGAACACTACTAAATAACCATGAATGCATATCTATCGCTGGACTAGGGTTTTGAGATACAGAATTGTTGACAAACCTCGTCATAAGTATCATAATGTGATTGTTGATTGTATTCAGAACCTTCGTGTGATTGCATGTAAAATCTTAACCTATGCTATCAATATACCACACCATATGCGAATACAACATGACATTATCACCAAAAATATAATCATACAATTTATCTCTACCATTGTAAGCTTGATAATACTTCATATTGATATCGGATTGAGCTTTAAACATTTTTAACAAATTAGAAGTATTAAAAATTGTATCACTTCTAATATCGTCATTGATCAAACTAAAAAAAAAAGACTACTGAGTTGTGGTAGAGCCTTTTATATCCCAATCCACAGTCATGACTGTTAACATATTCTTAACCTTGAGCATCTTGTTTTCATGACCAATAGCGGCAATCCTAAACTGCCAAAGGCAAGTGTCTTTTGTGCACTTTGCAGATAACCTAGTAATTTCATTCTTGGTAACAAGAAGATGATAATCAAACTTAACCTCATATTTCTTCACTGCAATTTGTACTTTTATTATACCTCAAAAAAAAAAAAAACTTTCCCGACTTCATCAAGTATTGTAATCCACCCATCAAATTTAAGAGTCTTGGTAACAACCAAAGACCCATCCTCAAGGAAACGGATCGTAGCTTCTTCAGGTTCATTTACACAACTACTACTAGAATATCTATTACCACTAATCGAAGCATCCAACTTCAACAACCAAATCAGAAATCTTTTGACCTTTGATATAGGATGTTAATACTGGAAACGACTAAAACACACATTTTGATAAACTTCTCAATTGGAAGTGAATATTATTAATCTCTTACTGAATGCCCTAACAACTAAATAACGCAGGTTTTATATAGGCTTACAAACCCACTTGTCAGGACCCTAGAAAATATAGCTTAAGATCACTATAAACGTAAACAAATAAAAAGAATCTGAGTTCTTGCCATAAATAGTGATATACTCCCTCCGTTTCTGGAAAAGTGTTACTATCACTTTTTCATTTTAGCCTAAAAATAGGTTAATTTGAAAAAGTGATAGTAACTCTTTTCCTGAAACGGAGGTAGTATTACTTATTCCCTAAATAAAATAAAATAAACCAAACCCAGATTAAATAACCATAAATTGTTAACGATTACAGTCACGGCGCTCCCTTTCTTCTAGGTGCAATTCAGCCATGTTATGCACTACATCATTCTCCCCTGGAAGGAGGAAATCCGCCCTCGAATTAGATTGGTCGTCATCATCAGACGAGTCACCATAGTAAGGAAGAAAATGATGCACATTGAATACATCTGCATTATGAATATGACTAGGAAGCTTCAAATGGTAAGCATTGGGATTGATTTTTTCAATGATTTCCAAAGGACCAACCTTGCGAGGGCCAAATTTGTTGTAATTCCCAGTTGGGAATCGTTCTTTAGTAAGCATCGCTTTGTGGAAGAAGCCACCAAGTTCTGGGAACTAGCATCATAAATCTCATTTAAATTATGAATTAAAGCGCCTGCGGTAGTATGTACTCGCTGCAAATCAGGAACAAGTACAAGATCAAGGGAAGAGCGAGGGTTAAACCCACATACAACCTGGAAAGGACTAAAACCAGTGCTCCTATGAGTAGCCCTCTTGAAAGCGAACTCAGTTTGAAACAAATTTTGATCCCACTGTTTAGTATGCGAACCCACCAAACTACGAAGTAAATTACTAAGCGAACGGTTCACCACTTCTTAAATGTTTAAGAGCATCATGATCAGTAAACAATACAAACTCCGAATGAATCAAGTAACGACGTTAATGCTTAAGTGTTTGGATGATAGCATAGAATTCTAACTCGTAAGTGTTATAGTCACGCTTAGCTCCATTCAATTTCTTGCTGAAAAACGTGACGTGTTTTCGCGCTTGGCTTAACACAATACCAATACCCACCTTAGCGGAGTCATTCCAAGAAATTGTGTTCAGCCTCTAAATTGGCTCGCTTGCAGTAGTGGAGTCAATCCAAGAAAACTTACCATTCTTCATACGATCGGTGATTGCAGCTGCGATAGTACTGAAATGGGTAATAAATTTTCTATAAAACGAGGTAAAACCATGGAAACTCCTGGCCTCATGTAAAGTTTAAGGGCACGGCCAAGTACGAACAACATCCACTTTGGAATCATCAACGGAAATACCATTCTTGGAGACGACATACCCAAGAAATGAAACATGATCAATACAAAAAACACACTTCTTAGTAGCAGCATAAAAGTGTTGTTTTCGTAAGACCAATAATACTTCCCGAAGATGAGACAAATGGGACTCCAAGTCTGTGCTATAAATTAGAATATCATCGTAAACGACAACAAACTTACCCAAGAATGGTTCAGGACTGATGGAACCTGAAATCTACATTGTGAATATACTTTGAATTGAACAGAACTTGATGATTAACAGGACTGACTCTGCTTGGTATATATATGGATATACCAGGCTACACAACACACAACACAAAACCTCACACACTTGCTTCACACAAACCTCACATATGCACCACACATATACCTCACACACTCACACACTATTATTCCCCCTCAAGTTCAAGGTGCCTTGTAAATGGGACATTGAACTTGAACTCACACACTAGAATCACTATTTAAAAAAAAGAAAACATGAGAACAGTTTATGAGAGAGTAAACAAAAGTCATTCCATCTTGTTGTCGTAAGTTGTTGCAAGAGGACTATTTTGTACAGTAGAGCATGTGGGAAGCATAAAAAAAAGGATAGGTAAGATGTCAAGTGTCAACAGCAGTTTGTGAAAGCAGCAGTTGGTGGCAGCGGCAGTTGTAGGCAGCAGTATGTAAATTTACAGGACCAGTAGAGGAAGGCTGAAGTTGACTTTAGGAATTGAGCAGTGTCTGTTAGTAGCACCCAAAAGCTGGAGAAATGACAGCAAAAGAGCAGGTAGCTGATTTTGGAGCATACCATATACACCGTGAGATAGGAGTTGAGTCGCTGATCATAGCAAGCACTGCAAACACAATGACCTACAAAAGAAGCACCAGCTGCGCTCTATGACCTGGCTCCAACCAGGAGGATCAAACTCGTCTGAGGGACTATCACATGTTGTTATTTGAAGTTGTTGCACTGGAGTATCAGGTGCATTAGGATGGTGGTGATGCATTTATGTTCACAAGATGGTCGGGTACAGTTGCACTGGAGAACAAAGCTGGATTTGCTGAGTATTGTGCTGAGTTTCCATCTGATGTATTGTGATGTGTTAGAAATCAGACAGACAGCCCTCTCAAGCTCAGCCAAATCTCCACCAGGAACAACAAGTAGTGGCTGGTAGTTAATACCATATTTGAATCCAGTAGGACACCAATCAACAAACTGAATGGTTCTCTTAGGCTTGATTGTGGTAACAACAACATTAATATCCTTTATAACAACATCACCTATGGACATGGAATAACAAGCCATGTATTTACCATGACGAGGATCAAAACTTAGCCAGCATAGGCAATGTTGCAAATGCGTTGTTAGTGATTTCAGCAACTGAGAGTTGCTCATGGTAATCCTTTCGGCTGAGATAACAGGTGCATAAGAGTAGAAGCTAAGTATCTACATAGAGTAGCACTGACCAGCAGAAGTACAATCACAAACCAGAAGTACATAAACATCATACCAGAAGTACTGTGAATACTAAACCAGCACACTAAACCAGAATGTGCAACAACAACTAAGAGGAAGTATTGTGGGTGGAAGAAACAATTGATTGAATACTAAGAGGAGAAATAACATCTCCACTAAACCAGCACACTTCTCTAAAGCACAATCACTAGAAACTAGAGGAATAAGAAACTAGCAAGTGTAACCTTGCATTATTTATATACTCATCAGAAGCATAGTACAGAGTTTGACAAGCGAAATAAATCACTTACTGCACTAGACTTAGGCTTTATTATGGATATACAACCATCCATCATCAACTGCATCTTATAAGCTATGTAGTATGAGAGAAACAGCACACACACACCACATACTATCAAGGTAACCATGAGAAGATGAAATTAAGAACAGAATCATGAAGACTGAATCAAAGAACTAATAAAGCAACAATATGTGGCAGGGAACTAGAAGAAGAAGATGGAATTGAGAATAGCAAAATCAGATCAGGAAAGGATGAGAAATTAGAGAGGGACTGTAATCAAGAGAAACAATCCAACTGAAGTACTAGTGATAGAACCAGAGAATTGGAATTGATTGTAGAGAAAATCTTGAATACAAGACTGAAATCAAGAGTAAAGGAACCAGAAAGAAGAGATAATCAAGTAACAAGGCTCACACCTCAGAAGACTGAAAAATGCAGTGAAATAACCAAAAAACAGAAGTAACATTGAATCGAAGTTGAATTGATTGAAATTGAGTGAAACATCCTGCTGGTTCGATTGAAACCAGACTTACGGGAATTGATGAACAATGTTGGTGATCTTTGCACCAGTCTTACATGTAGAAGACACATCAATGCTGATGGGACAACATCAGACTTACATGGAAATAGAATCAATGCTGAAATTATTCAGGCTTACATGAATTTGACAAACAATGCTAATGGCACATCATCAGCCTTACATGTATAAGAGACATCAATGCTGAGTCAACTCAGTCTTACATGAGATGGATATGAAAGCATTGTTGTATGAGAGTCAATAGCAACATATCAGATTTGAAAAACGAGATCAACTGGTAGCACCAGAGAACAATAGAATCAACTGGAATCAGAAGAAGAATTCGTATCCTAGGATCAGTAGAGTAGTAACATCAGAGAACAAATTGAAATTGAACCAAAAATTAGTAGCAGCAGAGAAGGATCGAAGCGGTTAAGCTAGATCGCTCTGATACCATGATGGAACCTGAAATCTACATTGTGAATATACTTTGAATTGAACAGAACTTGATGATTAACATGACTGACTGTGCTTGGTATATATATGGATATAACAGGAGTATACAACACACAACACAAAACCTCACACACTTGCTTCACACAAACCTCACACACTGTGCTTTGGCGCAAACCTCCTATGTAGCGGCAGATAAGTTGTTATTTGGGTTCTATAATTCTTGACCGAGTAACCAAATCATAGAAATCCTTCGTATACTCTTCAATAGAACGAGAACCTTGGCGAAGATTTTGAAGACGGATATATAATTCTCGAATATAGTTGAAAGGTAAAAACGCTACATGCATACACTTTTCAAGCTTAGTCCAAGATGATATAGCTGGTTTACCTTGTTGTATACCTGTTGCTTTCAATTGCCGCCACCAAACAACAACCATTCATCGAAAGAGGGTAGCAACAAAAGGAACCACACGAGCAGTCGGTACCCTCTTAAACTCAAGCACTTCTTCCACGGTAGAAAACCAATCGATCAAATATTCTGGCGTCAAACCGCTACTATGAAACTCCAGAATCTCTACTCGAAACACAGATTCCCACCTCCGATAATCACCTTCATGACGCAACCCTTCCCTTCCAGCATTAGCAAAGGGGTTATCAATGTCATCATCATCACCTTTGACCTCTGACTCCTCATCAGGAGTACGACGATGCTCATGTCGTTGTAGCAAAGTAGCTACTTGACCGGCGAGCAGCTCAACCACGCGTGAGAGTTCATCGTACCTAGTTCTTTCCATCACCTCATCAACCAAAGTCTCGCGAGGACCACCGACCTCTACCACAAACCATGTTGAAGGATCAATACCCGAATTCTGAATACCAAATGATGTAGGATGTTGTGCTGGAACCGATTGAAACAACACACTTTGATAAACTTCTCAACTGGAAGTGAATATTATTAATCTTTTATTGAATGCCCTAACAACTAAACAACGCATCCTTTATATAGGCTTACAAACTCACTTGTCAGGACCCTAGAAAATATAGCTTAAAATTACTAGAAACGTAAACAAATAATGAGAATCTGAGTTCATGCCATAAGCATTAATATATTACTTATTCCCTAACTAAAATAAATCAAAACAGACCAAACTCATACTAAATAATAATTAGTTAACAATTACGGTTACGGCTCTCCCTTTTTTCTAGGTACGATTCAGCCATGTTCACTACATCACCTTTATAATAGCAGTGAGATGCAAAACACTAAAGTAAAACATCAAAATTTACACGAACAAAATTGGTTTCGTCATTAAAAGAGAAACTGATATGTTGAGAAAATAAATGAGTTAACTTTTGGCAAACATTTTTCTTCAACAACTCCACAGTTGTGTTGATATCAACACGATGAGCTAAAAAGTCATTTAAATAATGAAATAGAATTAGTGAATTAACAAAAGACATTTAACCTATATTATGCAGAAAATACAAATTTTGTATAGCAAACTGAAATTTAACATATCAACGATTCGTAAGTAACCTTTCCAATCAAAAGAAGATGTGTATATATCAATTTTTTGGTATATGATGATTTGACTCAATCTAACATTCCATTGAAACCAAATCAAAACTATCAAAGTTGAAAAAAGATCTACATTGATTTAACTTATTTGAATCTTACCTCAAATTGATGTTGTAGCTGCCCGGAAAATCGATTTAACAAAGAACCTTACAAAATAAAAAATCAGGATAAAAAGTAAAAATCAGAACAAAAACAAAGATAAATCACTTCATAGCTCGCGGAGATCCTTCCACGAAAAATAATCAACTAAAAAATCTCTGAAAAATGCTTCCAAAACCCTAAGAAATCAAAAAAACTAAAACTAAAAATTACAAATTACAGAGAATGTCGATAGAATCAAGTCGAAAAAAATCGTAAAGGAAAAAGATGAATATAGAAACGAACAAACCACTAAAGAGAATTTATGTTCATGAAATAGCAAAATCCCCCTCTCAGCTCCTCCGCTCCAATAACAATAACAACTAATTCCTTAAAAGAGAGGAAGAAGAAACATAAACGAAGAATATAAATATGAAATATTACTTTGGGAATAAAGAAAAAACAAAAACGTAATTTTGAAAAATATGGTTCTGTGAGAAATATTCACAGAGGAAATGGATGCGTGTGTGAATTTCTTTGACCATGGGTTTATGGGTGAAAAAAGTTAAAAAACGGGCATGATTATATTTTTCACAAAAATAAAATCCTTAATAAATTAAAGTCGAGGTTTTAATATAATACTGCAAAAATTTAAAACAAAAATAATACTACAAAAAAAGAATAATAATCGGTGAAAAAAATTGATTACTATTTACAGCTTAGTAACGTGTTATAAACGGACATAGAAAATGAAAAAGTACAGAGAAAATAAAAATATATATTTTATTCATATATCTGTATATAGATTTACAATAATTTAAATCTCTATTTATAATATAGAATATTTGGTACTCAGATATATTAATTTCTTAAACTTAGACACAAAATCATCTTAGTAAATAAACTACATAGTATAATATTTTTTTTGTATTCTGACTTTTTTTAACACGGGCGGAAAAAATAGGTCTGGTCCCGTATAAAATGTAGCGACAAGTTAAGCCGCGTGGTGCAATTGGGCCTCGGTGGAAAATCGCTGCGAGGAACGATATCTTATCTCAGATATTTCGTTTTCATCTGTTTCAGATTTATCAGGTAATTAGCTTAGTGGTCGAATCCCACCACAGATAAGCCAACTTGGTTTAGGCAACTTAGTCCAGCAGAGTTGGCAGATCTCACCTTTCTTTTTTTTGTCAAAAAAAAATAAAAAAATAAAAAATACTTAGTTAGCAGGTTTCACTAAGTTGGTTTAGTAGCGATTATCGTTGAATTCTCTAATCTCAATTTAGGAAGTGACCGGATTGCGGGTGAGATTCCATCAACACTTTTACCCAATGGATCATCATCTGCAACAGAGTATACTGATATTTCAAATAATCCCTTTGCTGGTGAGATACTAACTTTTTGAGCCTGAAAACATGTCATTGGAAAAGGTGGACATTTGTGGCCTTCTGTACTAGGCTAACTTAGATACAAAAGAAAAATAAACTAGTTAAAGAAAAACAACACTTATACCAAAAAAAGGAGAACAGAAATAAGAGCTAGCGCTAAGCACATCTCTTCGCAAGAGCTGAAGCTGAACCAATGCACTACTCGTTCAGATTTATTGCACAGAAACAAAAAAGAATGAACAGATGGCAAGCATAACCCAATAAGTAATTTTAAAACACCATATAATGTAATTGTTTTAACAGCTAAAAGGATTAGCTAAAAAAGCCAGTAAAAACTTGAGCACAATAATAGAAGATAGAGAAAAAGGGCAAAGCTTATAAAAGAGAGTGTATTTGTTAAACAGATATCCTTTTTAAGTCCTATAAACTGGCTCTTCTGAAAGCCACATCTATCTCACGAGAAGCTTGAATATTATACCCTTGCATCCAGAAAAACCTAAAGCCGGCCAATCCAAGAAAATCACTACCCTCAATCGCCTTAAGCCTGCGGACACAAAATCTCAAAGGGATCAGTGTAACTACGTAGGCCAACGAAACTTAATCTTATCTATTCACTATAAGTTGATAAACTAAATTAATGAGAAAGAAGAAAAAGCACCAGTAACTGTAATTTAGGCACGGGATCTTTTTACGGAAATAGACTAAGCTACATATACCAGAGAATGGATAACTATTTATGGCTAAAGGTCATTTTAAAAGATTAACCAATTTTTTACTATTAGATGATTCTTCACGCAGAGATGTATTAGTATTTACCTTGTTGGCAATGTTGTTGGATAGCCAATCTAAACCCTCGTAAAGTCCCTCCCCAGAAGTTGCGCATGTACTCTGGATGTACCTGAAAGGACCACAGAGGGAAAACATGGTCAATATAATGGGGATCAAGGGCAAACCCTTGTAGAAGGACAGTAAAGAGAAAATAAATTTTACCAATGGCGTTGGCGAAGAGAGTGGAGGCCAAGCTTATCAGTGATTTCAGCAGCATTCATTGCATTGGGAAGATCTTGTTTGTTAGCAAAAACAAGCAACACAGCATCGCGTAACTCATCCTGGAACCAAATATATGAGATTTCAGTTAATTTAAAACATTTCTTTTCATTAATACTTAAGGCTCCAACTTTACCATAAGTTAAGTATCTACAAGAATTCTGCACCAAAAGAGAGAAGTGGTAGCAGGGCAAGTAGTGAAACTGAAATATGAGAGGAGATCCGCATATGATCTTCGCAATTTCTAAATTCAGAGTGGAACATCAATTACAATTTCATTATAACTAATAAGGAAACCAACAGGAAATTTGTACACAGACCACACCCATACTCAAAATACATGTGCAATAAACTATAATGCACTACTGAGTTTTATATTCTCACATACCTCATTTAACATCCTATGCAATTCATCCCTTGCCTCAACAACACGATCTCTGTCATTGCTGTCAACCACAAAGATAAGACCTTGTGTGTTTTGGAAGTAGTGCCTCCACAATGGACGGATCTGTGAAAGATATGATATACCTAAATGATCTTCGTATCAACATAAAATGTTAAAGAGAACGGAGAAACAAAACACATAAGAAAATTCATACCTTGTCTTGACCCCCAACATCCCAGACAGTGAAGCTGATGTTCTTGTATTCGACAGTCTCGACATTAAACCCTGCAATATGAAAATCACTGCTAATGTGAAAAATTTCACAGCTACAAGATACCAATTGTACCAGTTACTCCCAACATCCAAACACTTGATTGAGACGTCAATTATCTAAAGTTTCTTAACCACAGTTGCACCTAAATGACCTATGTCTTACTGAGATGGAGGCCACTCTGTTAGATCCCAGTTTCAAGACTCAATTGGTCGAAGTGAAATGTCTGCTTGTGATATACAATTATTCATTTCTTAACAACTTAATATACAGATCTAGACAAGATGGTGAGTTGCAAATCGATCCCTATTAACTCTCCACAAAAATACTACCAATTAATTCCTCAACCCCAAAGGATCTCCAATAAAGAATGGAATAAACTTAATAATACACAACATTAACAACATAATACTATCATTCACGCCAAAAATTGAAACCACAAATAGGGATCATCATATAATAACACAAAAAATATGACTTACCAATGGTAGGAATCGTGGTTACAATCTCTCCAAGCTTGAGCTTATACAAAATGGTAGTCTTACCAGCAGCATCGAGACCAACCATCAAAATACGCATCTCTCTCTTAGCAAACAGCCGACTAAAAAGCTTAGTGAATGATAACCCCATGATTTTGTCTTACAATAACTCCTTCAAATCTGTATGTCAAAAAATTGAGTCTCAGTACATGAATTGCATACGATCAACAATCAAAACCAAAGAATTCTCAATGAAATTCAATAAACCTCGAATAGATCTCATACAAATCAAGAATTTCCAAAAACATGTTATACATCTAATGGATCCGGGAACTTAAAACACAAAATGAACCAAAAATACAGAATCTACTGATCAGAATAGCATCAGATAACCAATCAAAACATAATGAATACCTAAAGCATTACAAAAGATATTGCAATAAGATTTCGTAGAAATCTTAAAAAGAAACTGCTGATGCAAAAATTTAAGGAATTATGAATCAGATTTAGAGGAAATTTACCAGATCTATTTGTTTTGAGATCTTCTTCCAAAGGTTCTTCGGGGTTGAGAGAGAGGGGTAAGGTAGAGGCGTAAACTGGGATAATAAAGGTCAGCCAAGAAGAGAGAATAAAAAGAAAATGAAATCGAGGCGAATAAAAAATATCTCCTCCTTTTTCTAGAATGGTTGGATCTTTGAACATGCTTCAAAAAAAATATGGGTTTTGAACCTTTTGGGACTTGGTTGGATAGCAGCGATGAAGTCCAGAACTGGAGCCCAATTAAATGTAGGTTCAAGCCCATCTTAATCCCTACCTGTTTGGGAATGAATAACCGGAAGCAGATTTTAACAAGGGGTAATCAAATGAGAATTTTGAATATTTTCAGAGATTTTTTATTTTGGTGACTCACGGAGATTCTCTAGAAATCTAGAGATTTCAAATGATTTTATAGAATTGTTTTAGAGATTGTGATTTACAGAAACTAAAGTAGTGGATTTTTAGGGAGTTTTTGTGATTTAGAAAGACAATAAATATGATCATTGTGGTTTTTTTTTATCACATTTTTAAAGGAAAAACCAATTGGAGATGGGTGGAGATAGACCAAAAACCGCAAATGAATTGCTGCCAGTATTCGACACAATTTTAATCATTATATGCAATAAAAATAAATAATATACTCTTATATAATTACCTGGTGGAATGGTTTGTCCGTTTCTCTTCACCGTGTCCCATTCTACTTAGACCATTTACAATATATATATTGCCCATGCATGTGTTCATATAAAATAACCCAAATTTCATGGTCACCAAAAAAATTCGAAAAAGTTCACATGGTATTTAGGAACCCAATTTTTTAAAAATTCTCCGCAATCTAGATTCCTTAAAAAAAACATGTCTATTTATAATAACTCGTTGTATATGTAGTTAAGTCAGTTATAGGTAATGTATTATAGATGACTAGTATGTTAATGTTCATATAGTTGCAAAAGCATAGATCAATGTACATGTAAATGATTTATTTGAGGATAATACAATGAAGTTTGATAAATCATTAGTTTAAATGTTCGATACATAAGAGAGAAGAAAATGCTCTTGCAAAAATAAAATAAAATCAACACTATTTTCAAAGTCTCCCAAAATATCACCTATTTTGGAGAGATTTATGTCATGCCTATTTTCTCATAAAAGTCTCCCAAAGTCTCTCAAAGTTACAAATCCATGACTTTGAAGTCTATAACCAATAACATGAGCATTTAAAGGACTTCCTAGAAGTCTCTAACCAATAACAAAAAGTTTTTGAATATTTCAGAAACTAAAATAAAGTCTTTATCCACTAACAAGGGTGTTTAAAAAACTCCTCTAAAGTCTTTAACAACTAACATGAGATTTGAGATCTCTCTGAAACTCCCTATAACTCTTAATCCACTACCCTCCTGTAAATCACGACACGGCAAATCCGGGACTATAGGCACATGGTTAAATTTGGTTCACCATGTGGTTTTTGGGGCATGGGCCCATTATATACAAATTTGGGCACATGACATGATAAATATTGGTTTTCACGAAGCATATTTTGGATCACATTTTAGATCGAGAAGTACATTCTCAATCACAAGATAAATTTCAAGGAATAAAGTAAAGTTTGGTTTAAAATGCACTGATGGAATTCAGCTGGCAAGGGAGTTTAGGCTTAGAGGCTGTTTTTGGCCCTTTAGGGCTTATTTTGAGTTAATGAGAAAATCATGAATCACGACCTGATATGAGCCGAATTAAATGGTAGATTTGGAATAACAGTTAAGTGTTTTGAGTTCATGGCACATTATCAGAAGATCTTAAGTTGCAATCATGAGGCAGTGAAAGGACAATGTAGGGGTGAGCAAAATAACTATGTTCGTGGTTTCATCCGGTCCAATCTAAATTTTAACGGGTGAATATCCGGTCCGTGTTTTGGTGGATAGGACGTGAATAAATTTTTAAAACCGGTTATTTTTACGTATTAAATACGGGTGATACATCATCCATCCGTTGGACATCCGGCCCGTAAATAATGGTAATGATGGGTACTGTTTTAGCGAGGAAAATTATTAAAAAAACATGAAAAAGGGTTGGACGAACAAGTTATGAGTTCAGCACAGTTGGTATATTTTTTGTTTGCTTGAGCTAGTTTCTGTCTTTGGCTATAGCGATTGGTCGACTGTGACCTACTCATAAAATTCTTGCCACATCTTTTTCTTTCAAACAAAGGTACAACCACCAAGAATTTTCCAAAGTAAATGATTTCAAAAATGAATTACCATCACCACCATGGTAGTATTACATCATGCCTTATATATTCCGTTACCTGACATGTGGATCTGTACTTTTTTGGTTCAGTTTTTTAGATTGGAGTTACTGTCACAGCATACCATTAAAGTCCAGTTAAGTTGATTAAACCATTGAAATCTGTTTTGCTTTTAGTTTCTTTGTTTGTTAACAGTGGCTTTTCATTGTGTAGATATATTGGAAATTCTAAAAGATTCTCTAGAAGTATTAATTTTTAGTTGATAGGATGAGTATTTGATATTATTGAATATTTTATTTTTAATTGTTGAAAAGTTAGTGAATTAATTTTGTCTAATTATGTTTTAGCATTTTTACACTGCAGTAATTTGATACTCTTTAAATTTTGTTAAATTTCGTTAATATAGGTTTTAAAAGTAAATTAGTTTTTATTACTATATTTTGAAATCCGTCAATCCATCCGCATCCATCCTATTCATCTAGGGTATTAATCCTGTTGGGTAATGGATTGGACACCGATATATTTTTAAAATCCATCATTTGGATGGATTCGACGTGGGTGGTACTAAATCCGCATTCACACATCCATTACTCATTCCTAGACAAAGGGCAGTTTTGGGTTACAGAAAAAGGATTTTGGATCATAACGTAAATTATGGGCACAAGGCCCATTTAAGATAACTAAGTCTTTTTAAGGGAATTTGAAAATGTTATACTAGAATTTGGTTTTAACCAAATTTTTTTTACGAGATAGATTTTGCTCCATGCAAAAATTCTTAGAAATATGAAGAGTAGAAATAAACATAATACTAAACTAAAACATAAGTAAAGAGATATTAGAGAAAGAACCTGTATTTCATTGGTATAACCTTCAAGTTAGGATCTTGAGGAGATCAAGGTAGGATCCTTAGCTTTGGATCTAAGATATATATTTATAAGCTTGAGGGAGCACCTCTTCAACCATCTGGTGTCTCTAGATGGAGTATATTAGCTAAATTATATACGTTCGAGAGTATTTCTAGAAAATCTTGGGTTTGAAGTCTTTACTTAATACTAACCCTTTGGGCTTAGAATGACATATGAAATATGGTATCTACATCCTGCATTTTTTTTTCGTTATCCAAAAGAAAGTGGTGATCTTCGGCGGAAGCTTTGACATAACGGTTTCTATTTGATCGGGCCTGATTACAGCTGGCATCTGGTCGGGTTAGTGTCGACCCGTGGCGAGTGGGACGAGTCACGGGTTGTGTAGGACCAACACTAACTCAGCCCTTTTCTTGTTACAGATTCATTTGGCTAATCATATCCGGGTTGGCCGGTCGTACTTAGATATTATGTGGCAACGTAAACACTAACTCGGCCCTTTTCTTGTTACAGATTCATTTGGCTAATCATATCCGGGTTGGCCGGTCGTAGTTAGATATTATGTGGCAACGTAACAATTATAATTATTTAAGACAAAAAATAGTATTGCATCTGCTAAGGGTCGAACCTCTCACAACAATGTTATCAACCAATTGTGGAACCACTGTACTAGCTAGCCACAATTGATAAAAATTATTTAGTTTACTAATTAATGTTAATTTCAGACAAGACACTGCATTTAGCTTTACTACACATTCGGTCAGATACCTAGTCGTTGCATATACTTATTATTCTCTACATCACTATCAAAATAATATTGGTGACTTAGTCATTATACTATGATCAAAGTATCAAAAGAAAAGATATACAATAGTAGTTTCGACAACTTAAGCATATGAAGTTACGAAGTATATCTATAGACTTTAATTTGCCGACATTGCACTAGTTGGTAACTTGTTATTATTTAGTATGTTGAACTTCCGGGTGACTATGTACTTTAATAAATATGTTATAAATTAATTTCAGAAACATAGTTTAAGGAAGTAGACTTGGAAACTTGTTTCGAAATAAACTTCAATATCTTATTGTTCAAGTATACTTCTTTGATAATCATGACAAGATCATGTAGTATCATATATGGTATAAAAATTATATGTTTTCCATTCCCAGAGGTTTACATATATCTAGTGGCTATATTAGTCAAGTACATGGATGTGTGCTAGATAATCTTAGTTGTCATACTATGAGAGATTTCAATTATGAGTTGGAAAATGTTAGGTCTTTTCTAATTCCGGAAATACATTTATTACATATCTTAAGGATTTTCGAAATTAGTAGATCTTGTTCCAAACAATGCCTTGGTGATAACACTATAATAGGGAGTCTTGTATTCTTACAGACTCATCCCATAACACACTTTTGTCATATGGGAAAGCTAACTTGAAATAGAGGGGAGTAAACTAATTAGGTGAAACATCTTGTGTTACCTTTCATTTAAAGTCTTCTTTGGGATCAACAAACCTCTAGTTTTACCACTGGTGGAATGATAGATTGTTATTTAGTTTTCGTTAATTATTACTTGTGATGAACCAACAATATAGTTATCTTCGATAGGTCAAACTTTTTTATTCCATTATTCTTCTCATCTGATATAAGGTCACTCAAGTTTGTTTGAAGATTTGACTATCACATACCTAAATGATTCTAGATCTTTTGATTTGACGATGTTAACATACTTCATTTTGTATGACAGATCAATAGAGGAATTAAGTTGTTTGCAACAAATATTTTGAAGATTAAATCGAAGACTAAATATATTGAAGATATGAAGACTTTTTTTTTTTTTTTTGATCTTGATGTGGCTTTCTGTGACTTTATTCTCTGGGATTGACAAGTGATTTATTTCGATAAACATAAGTCTTGTGAGATCTGCAAGTAGTTTGTTTTTACAAACATAAAACTTGTAATCAAGATTGATTATTTGTAATCGTTGTCTTGATTAATCTCTTTACCAGAAAAAAGTTCCATATCTGGTATATCATTGGTCTACATAAATTAAATGAAAGATCTTTAACTTTGTTTTTATCATATACTTTGGTATTGTGATTGGAAGTTGAGTTTAGATACCAAACATATTTAGTCATTCAAAGTTTAGAGTGCGCTACAAATGAATCTTGTCTTACCAGTTGGAAGATCAGTATACATAGTTTTTTATAATCATTCAGGAGACCAACTATATATTTTCATATAAGAGAACATATATTCTGCTAGGATATCATGTATTCTAACGTCTATAGAGAATGGAAGTTCTGCTAGATGTTTCAAAACAAGAATATTGTTGAACATGAATAACTAAGGCTTAGCTTGCTTGATATTAACTACACAAGGTTTTTATGTAGGTATTGTGTAGCGACTTGATTCATTGAGTATTCATATCTGGACTAGGCCCCAGGCTTTTTTCTACAAGATTGTATTTTTCCTCGTTAACAAAATTCTGGTGTGTGATTTACTTTATTTTTACATAATAATTTTCTTTTTTTTATAATTAAAATAATACAGTTGTATGTTAATAACATCTTGATTGATCTCATAAGTAGTTTAAGATTGAACTTTGACTATATCAAGGTCACCTTGCTTGTTTAGTCTTTACGGTTTCGTTAAAGATAACAAAAATGTGTGTTTACTTAAGTTGATATCAAAAAGATTATGGTGTACTTGGTACCTTCGTCATTTCAATCATTTTCCTCCTATGTTTTTGACTCAACCATTATTTATCTTTAACCTCTTTATCAAGAACCCCTTACTTTTATGAGACTTGATCTCCAACCTCGATCTGTATGACAAATATGTTCAGCTTTGTTCTTTCTAAACATCTGTACAACCAGTATGCGAAATAAATCAAATCAATCAAATGAGTTACAAACACTATGTAAGATGAGAAAACACATTAGGTACACACAAACAACACATCACAATTATAACAATACAAACAGGTCCACGGATAACGTACATGCACATTAAGAAAATAAGTCATGTCTACTGAATCCAAATCAATAATAAAATAAATAAATAAATAAATAAGAGAATTGGTATATGTACTAGTTTTTTTTTGATTTTTTTTGTTGTTTCTCAGGTGTTTCTTTGATAGTTTTTTTAATGTGTTATTTGACAACTGATTGTGTATTTTGTGAATCATCAACAAGACTTTCTTCTAGTTTTCTGTTTTTTACTTTTTAATGTTGTATCCACCATTGTTTTTAGTCCATGCAAAGGTTATGTTATGTTTTTGAATTGGTTCGAATTGAAATGTAGATGATGTTTTTCCCCCAAAAAATTACAAAACCTACTGAAATTGACTTTTTAAGAATTTGTTTGTAGTTGGTTGTAGTCGTGGTTTTGATGGAGATTTTTTTCAACCAGTGGGGAATCCAGAACAAAATTTTAATATGAGCATACTTAGTTCTTGAAAATTATCATAACTAAAAATTTAGTAGGGAAAATCTTGTACACTAATGTAATACTCCCTCCATCCGGGAATAGGTGACCAATTCATCTTTAAATTTTGTCCGCTATTAGATGACCTATATCATTAAAAAAAGATATATTTCTGAAATTACCCTTTTAATGATTATATTTAGTATAATAAATATGTATAATTTGATAGCCATGTTTATATTCGTTAAGCAGGTGTTTTAAAATGCTTTTCAATGGTATAAAGTTTACGAAAATCCGTCGTATATTTTGAGAGATAAATCAAATCTCAAATTTACTAATTATTATCCAAAAGGGTATAATTGTAAAAAAATACTCTTGTTTTTTCCTTGCCTTAATAATTGTGCAAACTTAAACTAGGTCACATATTCCCGGACGGAGAAAGTATTAAATTAAAATATTACATGAAAAAACTAGAATATTAAGAAGCAGTAGAATCTCTAAACTTTGACAGATGAACCCTTTTCGGTTAAATAGGGATCAAGTGTATATAAAAATCATTAATTTTAGGTTTATTTGTGGAAGCAAGGTAAAGTTAGTTTTATAAATAAGCAAAAACATTTCGTATCTTTAAATCTCCCAAAATAATAATTTGTAGGGACTGTTTAGACCTAAACTTATAGCTAATAAATTAAAAATCTTATGGGGGTATGTGACCCTTCCCCCTTTGTATTCACCCGTGTTTCCAGTTTTGATTATATTTTTGTTGGATTCATCGTGGTTTATGATCACAGGGGAATAGTAGTTCGTACGAGTGAAGGTGTTTTTGAACGAGGACTTTATTGAAGAGTGGTGTACCGGCTGTTTTGAGTATTTATTTAAAGGTAATTTGGTCTTGTTACTATTCACGAGAATAATTTGTTCGCTTTAGAAAATAATCTTATAACCATGGGAGAAATACTCATCTTTTTCAGTGTATTAGACTAATCTTCCCTATTAATTGGTTTTTTTGTAAATAATCTTCTCTATTAAATAAGAGGGAGGATACATGCACACTCTTAATCACACACTATTCACATGATTTTCGTCGTATTTTTTATAAAATTCAAATGACAAAGAATTTAAAGTTAATATTTTGATGATACATTTTTCTTATAAGACTATTTCTACCAAAAACGAGCACAACCCGAGACGTATAACACTACCATCTTCCATTTTGAAAATCAACCTTTGAAAATCAACCGTTGAAAATCAACCGTTGAAAATTAACTGTTAAAATTAAAATTGGTAGATCACAAAATTCGGTATCTCGGATTGTAGAATGAAATATTTTTTTCCTAGGCTAGAAAAAACTCCACATGCTACAATTGATTAGACCGTAGGACGATAGAATTACACTCCGTGAGGTGATTTTACTCTGTTTCTCAACCACATTCTTTATATAAAAATAGAGTTTTTTCGAGCGCTCTCATTCACCGGAGCTTGTGATTCATTGGAGCTTCTGGTTGATTCTAGCCCCACAAAGCGTTTTAAAGGAAATTAATTTGACGTGGTGCAATAGAAAACGTGGAAAAAAATCTGGCCCCACGAGTTTTTGTTTTATGGAAAACGTATTTTTTGTTGCCTAAAGCAATTATCTCGAATAATATGTTGTTGCCAAAAATACATTAAATCAATAATCAATCACACATTCACCACTTCATCATGATAATCAAAAATTTAAATCAATCATGCATCAATCGCAACATTAATAAATAAAAAAAACGTAAAAAAATGTCCAATGTCCAGTTACAGTTCTCAAAATCATTTTTGTTCTAATTACAATTCTAAATTATCAATTAAAACTATAAAATTAACTATTCCAATAGATTACACTTTTGATGAGAATTAAATTTTTTTTGATCGAATTAGTCGTGGGTACTAACCTTTTAATCCGATGTTATTTCTCTCTTGCAAATAAATTTTTTTAGTGATCCTATCAAAGAATAAAAAAAGGGATTTTGCTGGCTAGTCCAAAAACCCGGACCGAGTTAACCATAAGTCCACCCGGGAAAACCCATTTAACCATAAGTCCAAAAACCATTTGAAAACTCCCAATTACTATTATACCCATCACGTGTAACCAGCTCACGTCCTCCACCTCCCCCACCTCCTACACTACTCGCATTCTAAACGGAATTTTAGTTTTATCTACTCCACCCACATTACTCGACTTCATTACTTCACTTAAACCTTAAAATCTAGGGTAAAATCAAAATCAGGAAACACCCGAAACAAAATCCAAAAACAGAGACCAAAAAACCAAAATCGAAATCTGTAATAGCAGGCTTTGATTTCTTTGAGCATTATACAACTCAAACCTAAGCTACTTTCAGCATTATACTACTGCATATTTTCCATCTAAAATGGGTACAAAGAGAAAAATCAACAGAAGTATAAAAGAAACAGTGATTGAAGAACACGATATTCCTCAATCTCCACCACCGAAAAAGAACAAGAAAGCTTCTACAGTAGATTCTATACCAACAAAATCAAGAAAAAAGAAGAACAACGAAGTTGTTGATTCTCCAACAACATAAAAAAACAAAAAAAACTGTTTATTGATTCTCCAGCAAAATCAAAACAGAAGAAGAACAAAGAAGTTATTGATTCTCAAACAAGATCAAAAAGAATGAAATAAACTGATGTTGATTCTCCAGCAAAATCAAAAAGAATAAGAATAATGAAGTTGTTGTTCTCCAACAACATCGCAAAAAAATGAAACACATGTTGTAGATTCTCCATCTAAAAAGAAGAAGAAGAAATCTCTTTTTGTTCGTTCTCCATCTACATCAGAGAAGAAGAAGAAGGGTGTTGCTGTTTCTTGCAAAAAAGGTACTGATTCTAATCATCGGTGCATATCAATATATAACATACTTTTTTTCATGTTATAGGAGTTAGATATAGCATACATCATGGGTACATATCAATATATATATATTTTTTTCATGTTATAGCACATAGATCTAGCATGCAACATAAGGTAAATATTGATATGTACTTGGTTTTTAGTATATACTGATCAATACATATCAGTATATGCTTATTTTCATGTTATAACATCTAGATATTGATTGCAGGATAAGTATATATTTATATGTACTTTGTTCTAGATATTGAATTGGATCAGTACATATCAATATATACTTTGTTCATGCTATATATATAAATCATATATATATATATATATATATTGTTCTATACTATAGCATTTAGATCTTGCATACATGATGAGTATATTGATATGTACTTTGTTCTAATCTTGAATTGGATCAGTACATATCAATGTATACTTTGTTCATGATATAGAAGATACATATCAACATATCAAAAATATATACTTTGTTCTATATTATAGTACATTTTGATATATTGGAGGGATATTGACAGTGTGTTCATTATGCAGGTGGTGTGAAGAAAACCACAAAGAAGACAAAACCACCTGCACCTGCTAGGAAAATATACATAAGTGGTTTCATGGGGATTTTCTCACTTGTTAAAGCAATCAAGGAAGAAAAGCTTGAGTTGAGTAAAACTCAGTTGCGGATAATTAGTGAGCAATCATATGGGAACCTTTTTATGATGTTCTGGTACACAAATCTAGGTGCAGATCACTGGATGAAGAATGAAATTGCTGTGACCAATCTTATAAAGTGTTATAAGAGAAGTAAAGTTGCGGATGAGCTTACATTTGAGTTCAAAAGGCATGGAGTTTCACATATCTTGACATCCACTCCTGAAGAAGTAGGTGTTATCTTTAGAATGCCAAGAGCAGGAAAAAGACAACATGAAGATATAATGCTGACAACAATGGGTGGATATAGAAACAGTACTTTCTTCCAGAGGTTCTTTGCTGATGTACAAAAGACAAAAAAGGTAAATAGAGTAGGATACAGGAAGAAGTCTTGAAACTTCTAAGAAAAAAGCCATCAACTAAGAAGAAAGTTGAAGAAGAAGAAAGTGATGAAGAAACTGAAGAAATTGGGAGTGATGAAGAAAATAAAGAAGAGGGAAGTGAAGAAGGGATTGAGGAAAAAATTCAAGAAGTGAGAGATGCTGAAGACCTTGTAAGGCTTATATGCCTGTTCATGTGTATCACTTTGTTTTTCACAACAAAAGATGCACATGCCTTGACTGAAAAATACATTTGTCTTGTGGAGGATCTCGAGGCTGCAAAGAATGTGTCACACGGCCAGATTTGATACATTCTTACCTAGAAAAGTCACTAAATGACAGTGTAAACGCAGTCGAGAATACTACAGGGTGTCTGAACTATTTGTTGGTAAGAATACGTACTAAAAATATTTTTAGTAGTTTACTCAATGAAAATCATGATTTACTTTTAACTTTGTTTTGGTGATTTCTTTTTTCAAAACATATTTGGTATGCAAAGCATACATATTTGATGGAACCGGAGGAAATAAAGACGATTCCAGAAAAAATGTTTGTTCCGAGAGCTGTCAAATGGAATATATCAAAGTTATGTGCTGAACTCCAAAAAGACATTGATATAACTGAATATGAGGTAAGAAAAATATGTACTTATTTATTACATTTATGATGTTGTGTTATCCTACAATATATAATGATATGTATTGAATGTATGATGTTTTTTATCCTACAGTATATATTGATATGTACCTCATGAAAAAACTTGTTTTTATAGTACATATTTCTGAGTACATATTTTGTTGTTTGGTACAGTTCAATAAAAATTTCAAGTTCAATACACCAATGAAGAAAAGCAAATTCTGAATAGAATCACAAAAAGAGTTGCAAAAGAGAAGAGTGGAGATGAAAAGGAAGAAGATAAAGAAGAAGATAAAGAAGAAAATGCAGAGAAGGAAGTGGAGGAAGATAACTGGAAAAAAAAAATGAAGAACTGAGAAAGAAAATATTTGAAAAATGGGGTGAAGCAAACACCATGCAGCATGAGGATGGACCGCTTGATGCGTCAAAGCTTCTGCAAATGTTGAATGACATATACATGAAAGCTTGTCCCATGCAACCTGAAACTGAAGAAGAGTTTTGAGACTCAATTGATGGGAGTCCCACTCATTTAGGAACTGACCCAACAAGAGAATTCCCATCTCCTACTACTCCAACAGATCCTCTTTGTGAAAACATAATAGAAAGTGAAGTAGTTTTGGGAGAAGAAGTGCCAACTGTTCAGATTTCAACAAAAGATGAACAAAATGATGTGAGTGACACCACCGTCAAAAGGGTGTCATTTAATATTGCATTGTCAACACCACCTTCAGTGCAAAAGTTCTATGGTGTTGATGTTAATGTTATTAAAACATGGGCTAAATCTGACCTGGAGAAAGAGGTCAAACAGATGCAGGAGAAAAGTAACTCACAGGTAAGTAATGCTGCCTAATTTCACTCTTTATTACAAATGTGTTTATCAATATAATTGTAAATATCAATATGTAATGGATTACAAATGTGTTTTTATTATTGTCATATAACTGTAAATATCAATATATACTTGATTACAAATGTGTTTTATTATTGTAATATAACTGTACATATCAGTATGTATTTAACTATCATGAATAAAACTCTATGGTTGCAGGATGATTTAGCTGGACTTCAACAAGAAGCAATGAAGAAGGTGGTTGATGGTATAGAACAGAGTCTTGAAACGATTAAAGGGATGTCGCAGAACCCAGATGAACAAGACGTTGAAACCCTGGTCGACAGCTTCGTCGACATGAAAATCCCTTTGTTTACTGAGATGCCTAAGATGGAAGACATCGAAAAGTTCACATTCGAAGAATTTTTGGACTTAGCCATTTCCAGCAGGGAATTTTATGATGAAGAATATGCATCTCTCAGCCAAGACAATGGTAGTGTTTCAATCCATACTCTGTTTGGGATTGACATTCGAAAACATTTTGATAATTTATTTGAAAATGATTTACGACGTGTAGAAGTTCGACAAGCTACAACTGAGCCAAACCAAATTACACCAGAGAAGAATGCGATTCAAGTAACACCTAAGAAGGAAAGTGACCAAGAGGTATATCTTCTACTTGTGGTAATTTATATTTCTTGTCATTGTTTGAAAAAATATGATTCAAATATAGTACTGAAAATCTGGATTCAAAAATAAAGGAACATGAAGTTACAACAACCCAAACGTCAAGCGACGTGCCACTAGCAACCAAACTTGCCAAGATGAATGCTGCTAAAGCGAAAGAAAAACCAAAGGTTCTTGCAAAGTAGTCAGTACCAATTAGAGAAGTTAGAAGGTGGGTAACTCGTGCAAATCCTGGAAAGAAAACAAATCCATTATTTGATAGTGGAAGTATGTTTTCTGAAAAGAAGAAGCCAAAAACTGAGAAGCGAAAAAAGACAATAAAGACAGGAAAATACAACAAAACTCGGAAAGCTCAGAAACCAAGAATGAAGTTCATGGATCTTCACAAGTCACCACTCTATGAGAGTATGACAGATGAACAAATACAAATTCTACTTCCATACTTTGAGAAAGGAAAGAGAATGTAAGTACTTTCTACCCTTCATTTTACTTTTAAATCAAGTAAGTTTTGCAGTACATATCAAAAAAACTTACTTCAATATGTGTTTTTGTTATAAATCTGAAGCTAGGTTGCTTGGAGAGTAGAGAATGGAGGTGGTATCTGCGTCATCAGGGCTACAATGGAAGATTTGATCTTCAACGGAGCATTAGAACAAGATCTTCTCAACTATGCTCAATATAAGCTTCAACTGGCGTCTGAAGACGACCAAGCAAATGCTGAGGAAGAAAGAAAATACTTTAAGGTGTTGCACCTGGATCCAGCTGCTTGGGTATGTGTTGTTTTCTTCTTTTATACTTTTGAACATTGGTTATGAAAAAGTATATATTGATATATACTTTTGTGAAATAACCTATTAAACGTTTCCAATTTTCAGTATCATGTCGACAAGCCAGACTATTTAAAGGGGGCAGAAGTGACTGCTGTCATTATGCCAATATTGAAAATGAGCAATGACATAGAAAAGATCCTTGTATCAATGTACCACGACAACAAGCATTGGACCCTGCTAGAGTTTGAGTTTGAAACAGAGAAATTTATACATTACAACTCATCTGTGGCATTCAGGGACCATTGCTATGAGAATGCCAAGAAAATGTATGAGTACCTGGTCAAGCCTATCAATCAGTTCTTGGATGAGCATAAAAGAAAGATGGTGAGCACTGTAAGGTTGACTGACTATGGCTGTCCTCAACAAGGAATCTGGCCAGACTGCCTTCTGTATGTGATGCATTTTATAAAGAGGAGATCAAAGATTGATCGTGATGGGAAATGTTTGGGAGATGACGAACAACTGATGAAGAAGATTCAGATGAAAAGAATCAAGTTAGCATGCAGGTTGTTGACAACCACTCATCCTGAAATCAGTTAGGAACCCTCCCAATGAAAATACATGTTTAACTGCAGAGTAATTCAGATATGTTTGTAGATCTTGGTCTGAGGAGATAAGTTGGTGCATTTTGGTTTTTGCTGGGAAAGGTTTTGTGGATAGTCCTTCTACGCAGTTTATACTTCAGTAACTTTCTTATTGTGTTTACTTACTGGACTTGGTTTCTACATATTCAAATTCGTTTTTAGTTAGTATGTATACATATATATGTGATGATCTTTATTAGCATTGTTAGGTTTCTAATTAATTTTAGAGTAATATAGAAAGATAGTAATATGTGATAGGAAGTACATATTGATATGTACTTTGTTCTGAAATTCTGAACCAATAGATCATAATCTAAAAACAAGTACATATTGACATGTACTATGAAGTACATATTGATATGATTTTAAAAAATTACTTTGTTTATATACATTTTTTTGTGTTTTTATAACAACTACAAGATTACTAAAAAAATAAAAGAAAAAATGTATTGGGAATAAAAATCACTAATAACTCTAAAATTAAATTAAAATGTATTACTAAAACGAGGGGGCGCTGCCCCCTCGACCCCTATATAGAGTGAATGACATTAAACCAATTGTTCATACATCTTTTAAGATGGAGCAAAATATAAGATTTATGTAATCAAATTGACATTTTGTCATTAAGAACATAATTCAGTTGGCACACAAACAAATTCTGAAAAAAGAAACCTAAAAAAATGCGACAAGTATCTTCTAAAAGAATTTAAATCCAAAATGTACTGAAAAAACTGTAATGAAATTAACTCTCATCTGTATATTGGTACTGCCGGATAACATTGCATGTAGCCTTGTTGTGATGAGATTTAAATTTATAATTTGAACATGTAACAAGATTTTTGCTCCTCTCCTATGCACTCTTGATGCGGTTCTTTTTTCTTCTTCCCGGAGGAGCCCTAACTACTATTTGTGGCAGAATAGTATTTTCTGCGGTATACCCATCAGGCCTGTGGTATATTGAAAAACATAAACAAGAAAAAACTACTATACTTGTGCAGTTTTTGTTGATGTGTGTTACACTAAATATCACTTAAAAAACTTAACCGTCGTGATTAGGAACATGTCTGATAGCGATTGAATATAGCCGGCGATAACAACTAACTTTGAAGTATTCGTCGATATAATCAAGGAACTTTCCCCCAGATGCAGCAATAGCTGCAATATCATGCGAGCATGGAAAACCATACACGCGCCATCTTTGGCAAGTACAACTCTTTTTCTGTAGATCTACCATATGAGACCTGCAACCAAGAATATAATATGCACAATACATATTTGATATTTTCTCTAAAAACTAGTTTAGTGGATATCTCAGTTCAAAAGAGCATGTTACCTAAAAAAACTAATCTTGGGGAATGAACTTCAAAGACGTGAGCATATGATTGACTAACTTTCCAAGGACGACCAATTTGAATGTGTAGTTCAAGCAAGGCTTGATACACAGGGGTTAAGAGTTCCGGATCCATCAAAAGACTTTCTTCACGACGTTCAGACATCAACTCCATTACCCGTAGCCTACACGACAAATAAAATTAAAAAACAACAAACATATATATATAGTACATATATACTTGTAGTGTTACAAGAAACTTATAAAAACCTGATTGTGTCAGAGAGAGCACAAGGAGGTAACTTCTTCTCGCGGAGAATCTAGTTATTAAAAGACTCGGCAATGCTTGAAGAAGTCTGACCATACCTACAGCCTTGGAAGTATGCACTAGACCACTTTTCCCTAGGAATATTACGGCAGTATTGAGCAACCCAAGGCCTTCCTATATAAACCATTTCTTGAAGACCTTCTTCATATCTTGCTGGAGAAAGCGCATATGTTGCCTTTTGGAAACAGTCCATCACTTCTTTATATTTTTCATCATCCTTACTGATGGGTAATTTCTTTTTCAAGTGGAAAAAACAATAGCTATGATAAGAATCATGGAAAACTTCAGGAATTGCATTTAACAAACCTTCACCTCGGTCAGTCAAAAAGGTGATGAGACGATGGTCCAAACTTTTTTAAGATTGTCCATAAACCAATGCCAATTATCATTATCTTTGCCAGTAACTAATGCATACGCAAAAGGATAAAAACCTGGAAAACAAATATAAAAGACCATATCAATATGTACTTCATGTCTGTACCTTCAAATTATATTATACCTACAGTGTATATCAATATGTACTTTATGTATGATCCTAAAGTACATAAAAAACAGTTACATATCAAAATATGTACCATATAAATAAGTTACCTTGATTGCCGTTAAGACATGTCACAACTATTAGACCTCCTTTAAACCTCCCCGCAAGAAATACCGCATCACAAAAGATCATTGGACGACAAAGTTTATAACCCTCTCTACAAGCTACAAAGAAAATAAAAAGTCTGTGGAATCTCTTTGTTGCGTCGTTGAAATCAAAATTAATATAAGACCCTAGATTGGTTTCCCGAACAACAGTGACCCACCAAGCAAGATCAGTGTATGACTCTACATCGTTACCAAAAAATCATTTCATGCGATAACTCTAATGCATGATATGCGTGGTGATACTTGATGTTGATCCCTCCACCAACTTTAATATAATCCATAATATCTTGCGGCTTTATGAGAGGGTTGTGGTTGACACGCTCATGAACTAAATGATTTACAAGCTTCCTCGAAACAGTTGGACTTCTCAACCTATAACCAGCACCACAAGTGTGCCTACCCATGTAATACTTTATCTTAAACACATCCAAAGACTCATTCATGGCAACCGCGTGAAGCATCCAAGAGCAACAGTCATTGTTGCATCTCAATGTGAATCTCTCAAGGTCATTCTTCAATTTTTTAACCTTATATCCGGTTCTCAAACAATATTTCTCACATGCTAACCGAACAACTTCAACACCACCATGGAAGAGATGGCTTTTATCTTCAAAAAGAATCTCCCAACCATCAGAAAAAAGAACACTTGCAACCTCTTTAGAATCTTTCAAATAATTGTTCCTAGTACTCAAAACCAACTTAGCACTGTTGTCAAGATCAACACTTCTCAAAGAACTAGATACACTAGATAACACAACATCAACATGCAACTCCAAGAAATCTGAATTCTTCGTAAAATGTAATGCAGCAATCCCTTGAAGAGATACATCAGCAAGCACAAGGACTTCCATTCCATTTTCAACATAATTAACAACAATAGTTGATGGAGTCAACCAGCTCCACGCATTACAAATAGTAAACTTTAAATCTTCCAAAGTCGAAGATAACGTAACCAAATATGCAATGTGGTGTTGTTTGTGGTATACATGAGAGTAGCAAAATCTATTTGGATTAGAACCAACACCTGACATGTTGAAACTGAAGAAATGTGATCCAAATAAAATAACACAAACACAAAAATCAAAACATATATTTTAAGATGATAGGAATGCTAAATCTATAGTACAACATAATATGTACTATTTTAGAAGTACCACACATATTATATATTCACACATAACAGACAAATAGTGCAAACAAATATGTACTTATTCAAAAATGGTATACTATAAAAACAGTATATATCGAAAAGTTTAGAAAAACAGTACGTATTAATATGTACTGAAGAATCATTCAAAACATCCAGAAGAAAGAACAAAAATCATGATTTCCTGAAAAAATAAAAGAAAACCACATAAAACCTATTATCAAACGATATGTAAAAAAACTGAATACGACGATCTAATGAACAAAATAGAACGATTACAAAAATCAGTTGTAAAGATTAAAAGAAAAACTAAAACACGAACAAAAACGAGATCGATCATCGAATTCAACATAATGTACATCATAGAAATCGTAATCATCGGGATTTCAATGTAGGAAAACAAACAAAAACATGAAATCAAGTTGATTATCATGATTTCAGTTGAAAAAACAAAAACAGAACAAAGCATAAACAACAATTATAAGAGAAGAGAATAAGATTAAATAAAAATACATGGAGATTTGAAATCGAAACCCTACAACCGAAAAACACCAATTGAAGCAGAGAGAGAGAAAATAGGATCTGTGAGCTGTCGATTTTTTTTGGAAGATTTGATTTCCGCTAGATTTATAGTTCGAACAAGAAAGGGGTATATATGGAATATTGAAAATGTAATTTTCATTACATTCACGTTTTTTTGACGAGGATTCACAAAATCAGTCCAAAAACTTGTTTTTGTACTAGGAGTTAAACCGGGTTTGATGGATGGATTAGGGGTTAAACGAGTCTTGTATATAGGATTATGTAGTAATTCCTAGATAAAAAAAATACATAATTGTTAAAACTTGAAACAAAAAAAATGAAGCAATAATTGCTATCTAAAGTTAGCTAATACAGAAACGAGCACGAAAAAAAATCAAGCAATAAGAAAATAATAAAACTCATCTTCATATTATTTTTCTTGATTTTGTTTATATCGTAATTGAAAATAAAAAAAGTCTAAAATAAAAAATAAACTAAATAAGGCCGATTCTAATTTTGTTATGTCTTGATATGTTGAACTTTTTTTGCACAAAAACGATCGGAACAACTAATGTTGGTGATATGAAAATAATATAGTTTTCCAAAATTACAAAAATTTCTTGACTTTTAGGGCGTTGTTTTCTTAACTAAGGAATTATTTTCCTAAACTGAGATTTATTCTTCCAAAACCGAGATTTATTTTTTCGGAAAATTCTGGGCTTGGATGTTCTCTATATAAAACAGTCGAGCAAAAGTTCATTTTTGTGTTTTTTTTTATTTGCTAGAGTTTTGGTTTTTTGTTTTTTTCACAATTTTTTAGCAATATTCCATTTTGCTATCTAAATTTTTGTTGTTAATGATGATGTTTGTTTAGCAGTTGCTGGTGGTACCTCTTCTTAGTATATAGGTAATAAATCAAGATGCAAGGATGCTGTGATTGATAAATTTAATCTTTTATTTTAGGGTATTGGTGTTTCGTTATTTTATCCTCTCATTTTAATTTTATCTCATTCAGTAAATTATCCGGGTATTTGTGGTTTTAGTATTTTTTTTTGCTTGATTTTTTTTCCTCTTTTTGTAGGAATCTTTTGATTTTTGTCTCTTTTTGTTTTTTATGTGGGTTTTAACACCATACTCTAATTTTTGACGATGCCATGCAAATGAAGATAAAATCTTATTCCATATTCATATGGTAATGGTTCTTCTAAGGATTAGGTCTTTCAGTTTATTGTTATTACAATTAGGTCGTATTTTTTATGTGAAATTAAGAACACCCGTGATACACTGATACTGCTTTTTATTAGAGAACAACACGGATGTTGTTTAATGAGAACTTGAGTCGAATACTGCAAACACCTATCTTATCGGTCAGTTCTTTTAAACATTCCATTTTTCATATAATTAGTTCTATCCCCGATGATAATTTAAGTATTTTAGGATTCTTATGTGTTTGCAGATGTGGTAGGTGTTCTTCCAGCCTAAACACTATACAAGAAATCAAGAGATCGAATGGCCAACTATCCATAATATGCGACCTGACTCTCTAGAACCTCAGATACAAGTGCGACAATCCATATTTTTCTAATGTCTCTACTTTTATGGTGTGGTTGAAGATGTTTAATAGATCATTAAGACGGTCATTTTTAAGTTTGTTTTTATCCCGTCCAGCGGTTTTAATATTAAGATTACTCTGTGGGGTTACTCCTCCAGCGAGCTACACTGTGGTGGGGCGTGGAAGTACTCAGCTTGAGCCAGAACATGAGGCTGGGAAATGATAATCCAGAAAATATGGAATTTGCACAGTTCTTGGTGCAGGTAAGTCCTTAAAGAATTTGATTCTTTCCTGTTGCTTTCCTGACAGCTTAAGTTCTCATTTATCAGTTAGAGTTTATTTCTTTTGTTCACCTGTTTACTCATGGACTAAGAATTAAGAGAAACGAAGGTAGGGCTGATGTTTGTTACGATTGTCATTAGGATTAATAGTATATGTGAGAAATATAGAGTGTGTGATATTGTCGTTACTCGATCTGAGTTCTTAATAAACATTCGGCGAGGTGTTATTAAACTAATATTTTTTTCAAGTTTTTATATGGTAATAAAAAATTGATTCCAAGTACATGAAAAATAAAAACGTTCGACAAGGTGTTATTCAACAACCCAAGGTGCAAGCTTATACTTGAAGCATTGTCAGAATACTCATTTGACTGTCGCTATGTAGAAGAATGTACCAAGATTCCAGTTTTAGAGTACTGTGATTTGTGTAAGACTGCAAATTCTGTTGCACCAGGCTTGGATGACAGAAACTATGAATTTTGTATTCTTTGTATACTTTGGTTTTGGACTGTGGGTAGCATATAATATACACAATGCGGAACATATGATAGATTTTAAAAATAATTGGCCAATTGTTATTAGTGTGAGGTTCACTATAATTAGATTGAGTTAACTTTTTCATACAAGTTACAACATTCTATGCGGTAAACTATTTGTTGGAGAAAAATGAACTTAAAATGCTTCTGGTCTTGGTGGAAATGGATTTTAGGACATAGAAGTCACAAAGGAACACTAGATCATTTTTCACTTTTGTGAATGAACCTTTAGTCCCACATTGGAGAAATTAAAGATGATTCCTCTCCTTATTACCTAGAAAGTTGCTTCTAAGGGAGGGCCCTTAGGGGTTCAGACACTTTTGTGGTTGAGGGAGGACTAAGGCTATGGGCTAGTTGGTGCAACCATGCTTTTCACACACTTGCGGTGCTTCGAACCGAAGCACGCACGGGCTCGAGTGCGCTTGCGGCTTGCGGACTTGTGGCTGTGGGTGTGGGTGCGGGTGTGACTGTGGCTACTGCTGCGGGCATGAGTGTGTGTTGCGGGTGCGGGCGTAGCTGCGGCTACGGGCCAACCAAGACTTACCTTTTTGAACAAAATATATTTTCTTAAAAGAATTTAAGATTAAATTAAATCTTGTTTTAAATGTGGGGGGCGTCTGACCCGGCGAGATTTTAGCTGAATTAAAGAGAGAATTATTCTTGACCGTTTTAAATCCGTTTAAAACATAATATCCGTGCTTTATGAACGGAATTGATTTTTCAATCAATAGCCATTAAAGTTATTCTTTTCTTCTACCTATAAAAGAAAAACAAATTTCTTCATTTTAACTCACTCCAGAAGCAGCTACTATCATGTCTTCTTTTCCCCTCTTCTTGCTTTGTTTTGCGCACACTGCTTGTTTATTTCCCTTCCATCTATCTTGCTGTTAAGTTCGTTTGAGGGTGACTAGTATTGTGCTTATGCTAGTCATAACGGGCAGTTCTATCCTGGACACATCTCCGTTGTTTGGGGTATAGCATCTCTCATTCTTGAGGAGTACTCGCGGACTATTGTGTTAAGGACAATTTGCTGAGCAGGTGGTTCTATCCATCGTGTGTACATCAACTTCAGAGATTTTATTAATGTTAACAATTTCTTCTGTTTAGTATTTTCATTGTTGCTGATCCAACAATCTTAACACAATATCTATTTCTTCTGTAACAATGGGTAAAAATGATTGGACAGACCAGAAAAACTCAGTGGAAAAGATTTCAAAAGATGGCAATCCAAGATATTGTTCTTTCTGAGTTTTCATATGTTAGATGAATTAGTTCTGAAATCTTTTGATGAGACTTTGAATGATGCGGGAAATGAAAGAGAGTTGGAAAGTTGGGTTAGACAGAATTATATGGCAAAAAATCATATTCTGAACTGTTTAGTAGATGCATTGTATGATTTTTATAATGCAAAAGACAACTTTACGGCTTTTGATTTATGGGTTGCTTTAGAAGCACAATATGAAGCTGAAACTGCTGGAAGTAAGAAATTTTTTGTAGCCAGGTTCCTGGAATACAAAATGTAAAATGACAAATCTGTGGTTGATCAATTCCTTGAACTTCAGCGTATTATCAATGAAATTCTTGCAGAAGGTATGATGATAGATGAGACGTTTCAAGCGTCTGCTGTGATTGAGAAATTACCTTCTTCATGGTCTGAATACAAACGAAGATTGAGACATGAAACTGGTGAAGTCAGTATGGTTGATTTGGGTAAGAAGATTCAAGTGGAAGAATTACTGTTCTCCAAAGACAAGAACGAATCTTCCGCAAGGAACATGTTCAACAAGGCTCATGTAATTGAACACAAATCTTCCAACACTGAAAAGGGCGACAGCAGCAAACGCAACCCCAAGCCTGGTCATCACAAGAAAGTTACATTTCAAAAACCCAAATCTGGCATTGGTAAAATTAAAGGTGCGTGTTATGTTTGCGGAATTCCTAGCCATATGGAAATGCACTGTAGAAAACGTAAGGACTTTAATAATAAGAAACACAATGCTAATTTGCTTGAAAACAACAAGAACGAGCTTTCTGGCACGGTATTTGAAGTAAATTTGGTAACCAACGTGAGAGACTGGTGGGTAGACTCTGGTTCTACCAAGCATGTCTGTGGAAACAAAGATATGTTTACCTCCTATCAGAAGGTAGGGGAAGGGGAGAAACTCTACATGGTAACTCGTCTGCAGCACAGGTTGCGGGAAAAGGCAAAGTTGGGCTAAAGCTCACTTCTGGCAAAACTCTCATATTGAATGAAGTTCTTCATGTTCCGGACATCTGCAAAAATCTTGTATCTTGTGGTATTTTAGATGATAAGGGTTTTAAACTTGTTTTTGAATCTGGGAAAGTTGTTGTCACTAAGGGTAAGGATTATATAGGAAAGGGTTATAAGAATGAGGGTCTCTACAAATTAAATGTAACCTCTATTGAAATGAATAAAATTGATTCTTCTGCTTATGTTTGTGTGTCATTGAATTTTTGGCATGGTATACTTGGACATGTAAACTATAAGTCATTGAATAAACTGGCAAGCATAGGCTGCATTCCCAAATTTAGTTTGGATAATGAACATAAATGTGAAATTTGCGTAGAATCAAAATATGCTAAAAAAATCCTATAGAAAAAATATTCAGAGAAATTCTAAACCCTTAGAATTAATTCATTCAAACCTAGTTGACATGAAATCAGTTCAAACTAGAGGTGGTAAGAAATGGTTTGTTACTTTTATAGATGATTGTACGAGGTACTGTCACATATATTTACTCAAAGGAAAGGATTATCCCTTACAAGCCTTTAAGATGTATAAAATAGAAGTTGAAAACCAAATGAGTGCTACCATTAAAACTGTTAGGTCTGACCGTGGTGGTGAGAATGTAATTCCTATAGGAGATTATTGCATAGAACACGATATTATACACAAAGTAACCCCTCATTATTCACCACAATCTAATGGTGTGGCTGAACGGAAAACCGAACCCTTAAGGAGATGATGAATGCCATGTTAATTAGTTCAGGGTTACCTGCAAACTTATGGGGGGAGGCCGTCCTCTCAGCTTGCTATGTCTTGAACAGAGTACCCTTTAAAAGATCAGACAAAACTCCATATGAGTTATGGAAAGGTAGACAACCTTCTTATGCATACTTTAAATTGTGGGGGTGTTTCGCTAAGGTGTCCATTCCTCCACCTAAGAGAACCAAGATATGACCCAAAACTGTTGACTATGTTTTCATAGGGTATCCTGAACATACTACTGCATATAGATTTATGGTTGTAAGTTCTGAAATATCTGAAATTGGTGTGAATACAATTATGGAATCTAGGGATATTGTTTTCCTTGAAAATGTTTTTCCTTCGAAATATGAATCTCGTATGATATGTGTTGATCCCCTAGATATCCCTTCCACTAGTCAGACATTACCTTTAGAGGAAGATGATTTTGAATTTAATCCTAGAAGAGGTAAAAGACTTAGAACTGAAAAATATTTTGGGCCAGACTTCATAACATGCTTAAATGAGACTGATCCACAGACTTATAGAGAAGCCATGACTTCTTCTGAAGCTCCATGGTGGAAAGAATCCACCATTAATGAAATGGATTCCATTATACAGAATGATACTTGAGATATTGTAGATTTACCTCTAGGGTGTAAACCCATAGGTTGTAAATGGATCTTCAAAAGGAAACGTAAGGTAGATGGAACTGTGAAAAAATACAAAGCTAGATTAGTAACTAAAGGCT
Source organism: Papaver californicum (assembly GCA_023531435.1). NCBI lineage: Eukaryota > Viridiplantae > Streptophyta > Magnoliopsida > Ranunculales > Papaveraceae > Papaver > Papaver californicum. The sequence continues at coordinate 444,637 of JAJJMC010005141.1, forward strand.
ATAAACAGATAGAAGGTGTAGATTTCTTTGATACTTATTCACCTATTACGAGAATTACTTCCATTAGGATGTTAATTGTTATTGCTGCCATTCATAACTTAGAGATACATCAAATGGATGTAAAAACAGCTTTTCTAAATGGTGAATTAGATAAAGAAATTTATATGGACCAACCTGAGGGATTTGTAGTGAAAGGTTGTGAAAACAAAGTTTTTAAACTGAAAAAATCTTTGTATGGTTTGAAACAAGCACCTAAACAGTGGCATGAAAAATTTGATCATGTAATGATTTCTAGTGGTTTTAAAATCAATGAACCTGAGAAGTGTGTTTATACTAAACTTGTGAATGATGCCTGTGTGATTGTATGCTTGTATGTTGATGATATGCTTATACTTGGTACAAATATGGATGTAATTAATTCCACAAAGAGCATGTTAAATGAGAACTTTGACATGAAAGACTTAGGCCTCGCTGATGTGATCTTAGGGATGCAGATTAGAAGAAATTCTAATGGATATATTCTTAGTCAATCTCATTATATTGAATCTATGCTTAGAAAATATAACCAATTTGATTGTAAACCTGCTTGTACTCCTTATGATCCTTGTTGTAGACTCAAAAAGAATAAGGGTAATGGAGTTTCATAACTTGAATATTCGCGTGTTATAGGAAGTATGATGTATTTAATAAATTGTACGAGACCAGACATTGCTTATGCTGTGAGTAGGTTGAGTAGGTATACTTGTAATCCAGGGCAGGAGCATTGGGATGCACTTATTAGAGTGTTACGGTACTTGAAGTACACTTTGAACTTTTGTTTAAATTATGAGAGATACCCTGCGGTCCTTGAAGGATTTTGTGATGTAAACTGGATATCAGACTCAGAGGAGTCTAAATATACGAGTGTATATGTGTTCACTCTAGCGTGTGGGTCTGTATCTTGGAAGAGTTCCAAACAGACATGGATAGCTCGATCCACTATGGAATCAGATTTTATTGCGTTAGATAAAGCAGTAGAGGAAGCCGCTTGGCTAAGATGCTTTTTTAGAAGACATTCCTCTTTGGAATGGGACTGTGCCAGCTATATCTGTACATTGTGATAGTCAAGCTACAATAACTAATGCTAAAAACAACAACTATAATAGGAAGTCTATACACATTCATAGAAGACACAATTCCCTAAAAAAACTAATCTCAACTGGCGTTATTTCTGTTGACTTTGTGAGGTCTAAGGAGAATATCACGGACCCTTTGACGAAAGGTTTGTCCAAGGAGATAGTTAGTAATGCATCGAGGGGGGTGGGGCTTAAGCTCATTAAATAAACTTTCCATGAAGGATACTAAACCTTGCTAACTGGAGATCCCAAGATCAAGGTTTCGAATGAGACAACTAATTTGTGGTGGGTTAAAGGAAACACTATCAGAGAATTTTATTCTATGTCCCTTCCCTATGGTGTAGACGTGATAGTGTGACTGCATGTGAAGGATGACTTTTTATTAAGTCTTAATTAGTTTTATAGTTTCAATTTAAGATTGAAGTGGGGTGTAACAGTAAACACTCTTGATAGAACTCACCTATCTGAATGAGGAAGTGGGCCGCTTCCTATGAGAATTGAGTTGATTCTTTAGAGAATTCTGAGAAACGGGATACGTCCAGGGCCAAAATGGACACAACGGCACGAACTTGACAGCACCTAGAGAGATATCACGCGTGGAAGTTATTGATGAACTACACCAAACGATGGCAGTTCAAGACATCGCGTTCACTGTGCATCAAGTAGTTCTGATAATTTCTCACTAAGCAAAGGTTCAAGACCTTATGGACACCTATTGCCTAAGTGGTATTTCTCGCTTTCTGATTTTCATCGGGTTTTCATTCATGTGGGGATTGTTGGAGAAAAATGAACTTAAAATGTTTTTGGTCTTGGTAGGAATGGATCTTAGGACATAGAAGTCACTAAGGAACACTAGCTCATTTTTCACTTTTGTGAATGAACCTTTAGTCCCACATTGGAGAAACTAAAGATGATTCCTCTCCTTATTACCTAGAAAGTTGCTTCTAAGGGAGGGCCCTTAGGGGTTTAGACACTTTTGTGGTTGAGGGAGGACTAAGGCTATGGGTTAGTTGGTGCAACCATGCTTTTCACACACGCTGGTACTTCGCACCAAAGCACGCACGCACGGGCTCAGGCTCGGGTGCTGGTGCGCTTGCGCTTGCGTCTTGCGGCTTGCAGACTTGTGGACTTGCTGTTGTGGCTGTGGATGTGGCTGTGGGTACGGGTGTGACTGTGGATACTGCTGCGGGCATGAGTGTGTGTTGCGGGAGCGGGCTTAGCTGCGGCTGCGGGCCAACTAAGACTTACCTTTTTGAACAAAATATATTTTCTTTAAAGAATTTAAGACTAAATTAAATCTTGTTTTAAATATGGGGGCGTCTGACCCGGTGAGATTTTAGCTGAATTAAAGAGAGAATTATTCTTGATCGTTTTAAATCCGTTTGAAACATAATATCCGTGCTACATGCACGGAATTGATTTTTCAATCAATAGCCATTAAAGTTATTCTCTTCTTCTACCTATAAAAGAAAAACGAATTTCTTTATTTTAAATCACTTCAGAAACAGCTAGTATCCTGTCTTCTTTTTCCCTCTTCTTGTTTTGTTTTGCGGCACACTGCTTGTTTATTTCCTTTCCATCTATCTTGTTGTTAAGTTCGTTTGAGGGTGACTATTATTGTGCTTATACTAGTCATAACGGGCAGTTCTATCCTGGACACATCTCCCCTGCTGGGGTATAACATCTCTCATTCTTGAGGAGTACCCGCGGACTATTGTGTTAAGGACAATTTACTGAGCAGGTGGCTCTGTCCATTGTGTGTACATCAACTTCAGAGATTTCATTAACGTTAGCAATTTCTTCTATTTAGTATTTTCATTGTTGCAGATCCAACACTATTAAGAAGTTGGGGTTATACTAGGGTACAAATTGGATTTACTTATATCAATTCTTGCTTATCAGTTAAAGTATGATTATTTTGTCATCACTTCATAATAGATGGTATTTTTCTTCTATCATTGTTTTATTTTTGAATTGAATAACCGATGATATAAATGGTCTATCTTCAAATCAAAATAGAAGCTTCGATAACTAAGTTTAAATTTTCGGAATCTGAAACATAATTGATATTTCAGAAGTTTATCTTGCATTATAACTAGATCACCAGAGTAATATGTAAGAGCTAACATATGTGCACACACTACGTTGGCTGATGCTCGACTAATTAGTGCATAAGTACAGAGAAAGAAGCATTAAACTGTGCCAGTTCTCTGTACATATACTAATTTGTTAATCATAGGGTATAGTTCAAATAAGAATGTACGAGTTAAGCAGATTATAACACTATATCCATGTGCATGTACACAAGATATCAAATCATATGGTGCTTAATCTTGCGTCGATGCTGGTTTTGGTTTGAAAATAAAATATAACTCTTCAAAATTAAACTAATTTGTTATCTGTCCGTATACTGATTTGGCAGGTCGGGACAGACTCAAATGAGAAAGTTGACTTGCCAACTGGGATACATAGATGCAAGGATCTAAAGAGCTTGATTGAACAGGTCTATCCGGGAATCAACGAAGATAAAATGCAGACAACAACCTATTTGACTGAGAGGACTATTTTGTCTCCAAGGAATGAAGATGTTCTTGCAATGAATAAGCTGATCCTGAGAATGTACAAGGGCAGAAAATATTCTTACCCAGCAGCCGATAAAGAGGCAGATAATTTAGAAAAGGGATTGACACAATAAAGAAGGTTAACCGACCAACGATATACAGGTTGGGCGAGATAAATATTGATAGTAAGAAACAAATTTTAAATTAAAACTTGAAAGTAAAAAATGAGATGCCGTGTAAATGTAACTAATTTTTTTTAAATCTACAGATTAAAGAGAGTGAGGAACATGATGGGGAGGGTTATAAGGAAGACGAGGATACGGAAGATGATAACACTTCCTCTGATGAAACGGAAGATTAGTTCAACACATGTAATAAGATTTAAATAGATTAAGAGCATTAGTTTTCAGATCTATTAGTGGGTTTACAATATTGAGTTCCAATAAAAAGCAATTGATAGATGGTTTTTAATAAATTTTTTGATAAAGTATTTGTTGTATCACTATTATATGATGATTTGTTAACCCAACGAAAATGAGTTTTGAAATTTTATTTCGTCTGGACTTGGATCTGGATGAAGAATTGTTATTTCAGTATATGCCCTCGGAAATCTCTGTGTGTTATATTTTACATGAGGTGTTGGCTTAGGTATTGGCTTGGTTTTTATAGCGACCTAACGACTAAATGCGATGCATTTAGTCCCTATGTGATATAAACTTGTGGGGTATAATAAGAGATCGAGTATTATCCCTCCACATCTTCTGAATAATTTATGATTCTAACGGGTGTTTTTCATGTTGAGGACCATTTACGGAACCCATGTTGTTGCAGTTGTTAGTTGTGGTGGTGGTAGTTACGGATCAATTGATCTTACAGCTACATAGATATCCCATCCAGCTGAACGCATGACTGATAGTAGTAGTGATGTAAAGGATTTCGAAGCTTCTTTCATTGGACTAAAATAATATAACATGTTGTCGGACTGTACAGGTTCATCTAGGAAGTTGGCAACACTTGCAGCCGTTAACTACCTACCCAAAATCGTCCTTCAAACAGGAAGATCAATCTATATCAAGTAGTTGAACTGAAAATAAAGGGAATTGAGCACTAAACTAGATTTGCAGCTTGGCCATGATGCATAAAAATATAGGAATTGTGCACTAAACAATGCTATGTAAAATAAAGGAAACAGATCCATCTTGAACAATATATGATTGAAATCTGGCAGTGTTTCTTATTGGTTTTTATTCGTCGTGATAATCTAAAAATATGATGTTGTATTATTAATAATGCTTTTTGAATTATGATTATTTTTTTAGTTTCATAGGTAAAATAAATTATATTAATTGTGTAAATTGATTTTCTAACAGGATTTAAACAATTTATATTATAAATGATTACAACTGTATTATTTAAAAAGAGAATTTTATATGTATGTGACTGTTTTTATTTTTATGTGTATATTACATTACATCATCTACGATATCAATTCTCAACCGATATTTCGTAATATTAAAATATCAAACTAATTACCCCGTGAAATAGCAGTAAGTTTTGTAGAGCAGTACATATAAAGTTCTATTTGCTTGTTTAGTTTTTTTATTTTCGTAGGGTAGATCTTAAATTGGTTTAGGTCAATAATGTAACATTTTCCTTATATTGATTATTGTTACCTTTGTCTGATTTAGTGAGTGTAGGTATATTGGTTGTTTGCACTCCATTGGCGGTAGTACTGGTGCCTCGGCCACCATTTGAAAGGTGATGTGCTTTGGTGTTGGTTTCCCTATTTTACTTCTTTACTGTTAGTTTGTGTTATGAACTGCGTAATATATTAATTTAAATCAAACCATAAATGACACTCACCTGAAAATTCTTATGTTTGTGATATCCTACGCTAAAATCCATTGCGAGTCTCAGCTTTAATGAGGATGGAGCTACTGTTTCAATTACCCTGTTAGAGAATCAATTTAGGCGGCGGTACTGCAGTTGAATATAATGTCTGTGTATATATACCTAGAGATCGCTTCTTGGGGTGACAATGCTTATGGTTTATCTCTCGGTAGATATGCGTGTTTGGTTTCTACCGGGAGGTATTAAGATGTGACTGATTTCAATTTTTGGGTTTGCAGTATGTATATTTAGCTGAGTTGCATTATCCTGGCTACTGCTGTAACCCAGTTCTCTCGACCTTTTTGAATATTAGAGTCAGCAGATGTTGTGAAGGCATGACAACTTAGTGGCCATTGACTATGCAGAACTGGGAAATGGCGGGAGAGTATACATGTTTTTTGTCTATGTTAGTTTTTTAATCTTGGAAATAGGACTGTCTGGTCACAGCTTGAGAAATAAAGCTCTGAGACCATTAAAAATCTTCAGTATTTCTATCTTTTCTTGGTAATAGTAAGTCAGACATTGATCACCTAATCAATGTAGAACTCGAACTTCTTCATTTTCTTCAGCAAAACAGTGAAGTAGTTCTTCTATCTTAGTGCACAATGCTAGCTAACTTTAAAGTGAGAGCGATATTACAAAGAAGAGTAATTGTTCTGTCTTTAAAAAACTATTTACATAAACTTAATAGTAGGAAAAGAAAGAGAATGTTGAATGGGAAATCAGTGTGAACTGGCTTGGTATGTGTTCTGACTCCATCCCAAAACTGAAAAAGCTTTTCTTTTGTGCTACTGATAAATGTTGATTTGAAAATTTTGATTTTCGGTTCTGTTTAATGATTATCTGATGCAGTGGATAATAAATAAAAGAAAGAAAAGAGAGGTTTTGTTCAGACTTCAAATATTCCTAGGAATATCGACTATGAACAACGATAATTATTTAAATTTCGGTTTCCGACTTTAAATAAGAATCAATTAAACTTGAACAAGTTTATGAAAATAATTCTAATTAATCAAATTCAACTGCTTAAAACAATATATGGAGGACTCTTTTATAGACGTGAGGAAAAACCCTAACTTGCTAGTCAAGAAAGGATGAAGAAAAAAAACCTAAACCGACACAAACCCTAATTTGCTATTTTTGACAAATTTTGGTCGACCAAAAATAATGAAAGTACACATAAAATAAAACTATTTTACGCAAACGGCAACCCAAACAGACTCCTAACGAAGAAGTTATTAACAAAACAAAAACTTTCCTAAAATAGCAAAAACCCCTGTTTGAAGCCATAAACGATGGAATTTGGCAAAAATCTGAAGACCATGAGACGAAATCGTGTCATGTCTTTATCGTTGGCCCGTTTCCAATCAAAATGGACCCTCTTGAGCTAAATTACAACACTCGGGTCTTTAGCCTCCAAATAGGCTATAGCCTGCTCATCTGCATTATTCTCCCGGGGTTGAGAGAAATTCTCCCTTGAATTTTCTTGGCCATCATCAAAATTATCACTATTATACGGTACCAAGTGTTTGACATTAAAAACATCAGAAGTCCGGATGTGACTTGGAAGCTTTAACTTGTAGGCATTTGAATTATTCTTCGTGACAATTTCCAAGGGACCAATCTTGCGCGGCTTCAGTTTGTTATACTCGCCAGCTGAAAAACGATCCTTTGTCAATATTTCCCATACGAAATCTCCTACTGCAAAATCCACAACTCTGCATTTCTTATCTGACGCCTCCTTATACCTCTCATTAGCTCGAAACAACTGTTCTTCAGCCAACTTGTGAACCTATTGCAATTGTGGGATACGTTCTTCAGCACGAACTTCAATTCGCTTCAGATCAGGAATATGTGCTAAATCTGATGGTGCTCGTGGATTGTATCCATAAACAACCTCGAACAGACTCATAACTGGACTACGGTTTACTGAACGATTAAATTCAAATTCAGCTTGGCAAAGTTTTTGATCCCAACTCTTCGGATTTTCTCCAACCATACACCGTAGTATATCACCCAGGGAACGATTTACAACTTCTGTTTGACCATCACTTTGAGGATGATATGCACTACTGAAGTTAAGCCTTGTATTAGCTAACTTCCACAAGGTTTTCCAGAAATAACTAAGGAATCTTGTGTCTCGATCACTAACAATTGTACATGGCAATCCATGTAGACGATACACTTCGCGGACGAACAATTCAGCTACCTTCAGTGCATTAGTAGTCTTCTTGCAAGCAATAAAATGGGACATTTTTAAAAAACTTTCAACAACTACAAGTACTGAATCATGTCCCCTCTGAGTTCGAGGTAAACCCAATACGAAATCCATGCTCAAATCTATCTAGGGTTTACTTGGAACTTTCAATGGCATGTACAACCCTGCATTAGTTGTTTTTCCCTTTGTAAACTTGACAGATTCGACATCTATCTACGAATTTAGCAACTTCACGCCTCATTGTTGGCCAGTAATATGACTTCGAAACAAGTTGGAAAATCTTATTCCTTCCCATGTGCCCCTCGTCATATAACTCCTTAATAATCTTCAATCGGAGACTAGAGTCAGGAATACACAATTGGTTACCTTTGAAGAGAAATCCTTCATGCATAAGGTAATCACTTCGTTTACCTGATTTGATATCATCCACAATCTCCGCAAAGTTCGGATCAGTTAGAAAATGGTCAGAATATGAATCAAAATCTATTACCTCAGTTCGCATGGTGTTGAGTATCATACTCCTTCGGCTTAAGGCATCAACAAATTGATTATGTGACCCAGCTTTGTGCTTTAGTACAAAAGTGAACTCTTGCAAATAACCAGCCCACTTACCATGTCTAGAAGAAAGCTTCTCTTGACTATTGATGTGCTTCAAAGAATCATGATCAGAAAACATAATGAATCGTTATGAATTAGATAGTGACGCCAATGCTTCAAGGCTTGAAGTATAACATAAAAATCCACATCATAAGTACTATAGTTGAGCTTAGAACCATTCAACTTCTCACTGAAATACGCTACAAGTCGTCCTTCCTGACTCAAAACAGCTCCAATTCCCACCTTCGATGAATCACAGTGTAGTTCAAACGGCTTGCTGAAATCAAGTAACACCAACAGTGGTGCAGTTATCAGCTTTTTCTTGACAGCTTCAAAGGCTTCGTCAGTTTCCACAGACCATGAAAAATTTCCTCCTTTCATGCATTCAGTAATGGGTGCCATAATGGTGCTGAAGTGGGGAATAAAGCGCCGGTAAAAAGAAGTGAAACCATGGAAACTTCTTACCTCACGTAATATAGTAAGTGTAGTCATATTTCTCACAGCTTTAACCTTGGACTTATCTACCTTGATTCCATCCTTGGTGATGACGTAACCGAGAAATAGAACTTGATCTGTCATGAATGAACATTTTTTGATGGCAGCAAATAATTTTTCCCTGCGTAGAAATGAGAGCACTTCTCGAAGATGTTGAACATGCAAGTCCATGTTAGCACTATAGAGAAGAATATCATCGAAATAAACAACCACAAAAGTACCGATAAAGGGTCTGAGTATTTGATTCATGATATGCATGAATATACTTGGCGCATTGGTCAACCCGAATGGCATAACCAACCATTCATATAATCCTTCTCGAGTTTTGAAAGAAGTCTTCTATTCATCACCTTCACGAATTTTGATCTGATGGTACCCACTCTTCAAGTCGAGTTTGCTAAACATATTCGCTCCATACAACTGATTTAACAAGTAATCCAATCTGGGAATAGGAAAACGGTATTTGACTCTGATTTTGTTGATGGCTCGACTGTCAACACACATTTTCCACGTTCCATCTTTCTTTGGAATCATCAAGGCTGGTACTGCACAAAGACATAGACTTTGTCGGATCAATCCTTTCTGTAGCAAATCTTTCACTTGATACGAAGTTCTTCATGCTCTTTAGGACTTATTCTGTAATGCACTTTATTTGGCAAGCTTGATCCAGGAACGAGATCAATACGATGTTGTATATCCCGGAGAGGTGGTAGCTCGTACGGAAACTCGTTAGGAAAAACATCCATAAATTCCTTAATTAAAGGTTGAGCTGCAATGGGGATACTACTTTCATCCTGTTGTTCTTCTTTGCCAATCAACGCATACAATTCACCAGCATCTTCTACCTCATCTTCAAACTGCTTAAACGACAAGAGATTGGTAGCTTCTCCAGTAGATGGTGTAGGTACAATCTCTTTACTAGGTACAAGTACTATACTACGTCGTTCCATAAAAACTGTAGGTATTTTTATACCTGTCATTACTACTTTTCCTGTCAAAATCCCATGGACGACCCAAAAAACAAGTGACAAACATCCATACTAGTAACGTCACACCATATTTTATCTTTATATTTGTTACCAATTGAAAAAGAAATTAAGCAACGTTTGTTTACTTTTACCTCATTCCCTTTCTTAAGCCAAGAACGCTTGTATGGAGGTGGATTTGCCTTGGTTTCGCGCTTGAATCGTTTCACGACCTCTTCATCAAAAATATTCTCGCAACTTCCAGGATCAATAACTAAACGACAAACTTTTCCTTCAATTGTACATGTCGACTGGAATATATTGTTACGAAACCAGTTGTCGCCCTCATGTTTACGTGGAGTGAGACAACTTCTTCTTACTACAAAGTTCACTCCTTTATCTCCAGCAACTACTTCATCGACAGGTTCAGAATCATCCTCATGATCCTCTTCATAATCAGTGACCGAGTCATCATCTTTCACGGTCGTTTTCAGTGAAAAATACCTTGTTCGCTCGTTCTGCTTTTTGACAGTCACTGGATTTGTGCCCAGATTCTCCGTACTTATTACACCAACCTCCAAAAGTGGTAACTGGGGTTTTGTTTGGTTTTGACGAAGAATTAAGTTTACTAGCAGTACTAGGTGTTGAAGTACTACGGTTACTTGCTGGAGATGCAGCCACATTGGTACCCCAATTTAAGCTTTTACGCCCTACTTGTTTCTTTATTTGCCTTGCTCTATGATGTGCATCCGAAATAGAGCAGCAATCAAACATGTTGAGTGTATCCTGATATTATTGAGGGAGACCACCTATTAGCGAGCGTTGCTCATCTGACTCTGACAAGTCGTTAAGAGAAAGTAGTCGGTAAAACTCTTTGGTGTAATCGTCTATAGAACGAACTCTCTTGCGTAGGTTTTGCAGTTGCTGGTACATCAATCCAATGTAGTTATGTGGTAAAAACTTTGTTCTCATGTGTTTCTTCAACTTCTCCCATGATACTAACTTTTGGTTTCCCTTACGACTGCGTAACAGCTTGTGTTGTTGCCACCACGAATTAGCCCTCCCACGAAACATAATCGCCACCAACGAAACTTGTTTGTTATCTGGTACTTCTTTGAATTCCAATACTTCCTCAACCGTATTCACCCAGGAGAGAAAATCTTCCGGTTCCAAACCACCATAAAATTCTGGGATCTCTACTTTTATTCCTACCTTCCAGCGATCAGAATCCTCTTGTTGATTTATTCTACCTTCGCGATGCCCTCTAGCAAAAGGGTTGGCATTATCATCTTCTTCTTCCTGCCGAAGGTTATACCGACCCAACAAATCTTGGACGTCTTCAATGAATTCTTCTCTAGATCTCCATGGAATGAAACCTTCTTGACCTCCTCCTCGACCTCGACCCTGACCGATTGCTACTCTTGGTGGCATCTTATCAACCCTAGAATCGACTTTTCTCTGATACCAATTGATGCAGCGGATAATAAATAAAAGAAAGAAAATAGAGGTTTTGTTCAGACTTCACATATTCCTAGGAATATCGACTATGAACAACGATAATTACTTAGACTTCGGTTTCCCGACTTTAAATAATAATCAATTAAACTTGAACAAGTTTACGAAAAATAATTCTTATTAATCAAATTCAACTGGTTAAAACAATATATGGAGGACTCTTTGATAGACTTGGAGAAAAAACTTAACTTGCTAGTCAAGAAAGGATGAAAAAAACCCTGAAACCGACACAAACCCTAATTTGCTATTTTTGGCAAATTTTGGTCGACCTAAAATAATGAAAGTACTCATAAAATAAAACTATTTTCCGCAAACGGTGACCCAAACGGACTCCTAACGTAGATGTAATTAACAAAACAAAAACTTTCATAAAATAGCAAAAACTCCTGTTTGAAGCCCTAAACGGTGGAATTTGGCTAAAATCTAAAGACCATGAGACGAATTTGTGTCATGCCTTTATCGTTGGCCCGTTTCCAATCAAAATGGACCCATCTTAAGCTAAATTACGACACTCAGGTCTTCAGCCTCCAAATAGGATATAGCCTACTCATCTACATCATTATCTGATATGGATATTCTTTGTTGTTGTGACATTGCTAAATGCAAAATCAGGACTGCTCCTGCACCAATTGTTGGATGGCCACCAATAAGGCCATATAGGAAAATATCTTTCAAGTTCACATAAGTTGAAAAGGAAAAAAAAAAAAAGAATTACTTGGTCGAATCTAATTAAGAGAACAAGGTGAGGCCATCAATGTAGTGTTGGAGAATATTCCTATAACAGTAAGCAAACCAAACAAAAACTTGAAAGAGATTAATCGTTAGAACAAAACAGCACACTTCAGACAATCACACACAAACAGAAGATGGAGTCGCATGTTCAACAGACTGCCCTTAACTCGATATTTGTCGGGTACACCTCTAGAAAGAGTGTTGCTATACCACTAGTGAGGACAAATTGAATCTAGGATAAAACCACCTGATACCAACCCAGCTAGCAAAACTCGTTGGCCCGTTGCGAACTTAACAACAGAATAAAAAGGAAATAAATTTATCTACGTGCTCAAAACAAAGCAGGAAGAGGGGAAAAGTCGACAGGATAGTAGCTGCGACTGGGATAATTGAAAATCTGATTTTTGTTTTTCTTTTAAAGAAGAAGAAGACTGTTGATTTTTCAAATGGTCAAAATTCATTTAATTCAACATATTAAATTCGAGATATTTAATTAAAAGATTTTGTTTATTAACCTGATTTAATTTTATAAATACAAAACGGTCAAATATTTAATGTATAGAATTAAAATATAAAACCGTTAGATCTTTGATGGGTACACGTATGCACTCGCAGGCACACGCCAAGGCTCGCGCCAAGGGTCGCACCAATGGTCGCGCCAAAGGTCGCGCCAATGCTCACGCCAAGGAACACGCAAAGCACACGCAAGCTCCGCAAACCCGCGGCCCGTGGTGCTTCTGTGCGAAGCACCGCACATGTGTGCATTTTCCCACTAGTCCATTTCCTAAGTCCATATCCAATCCACTAGTTCTTTTTCCTTATATAGAACGTTTGTGGTAATAAGGATAAACTTCCTCCTTGTTTGCCCAATATGGGACAAACCAAAGGTTTCTCATTCATTATGAAGTGAAAATGGATGGCTTGATGTTTCCACCCCAAGTTTGGACTAGTGACCCTAGGTCCCTTTAAGATATATTAAGTAACAAAATTAATTTTAATTAACAAATCCATTTTTTATTCTAACAAATCCCCCACATGAATGAAGAAAGCGATAAATATAAAAAACCGGAAAACGAGAAATACCTCTTAAGCAATAGGTGTCCATAAGGAATTGAAACTCTGCTTAGTGAGAAGTACCGGAACTACTTGATGGACAGTGAACGCGATGTCTTGAACTGCCATAGTTTGGTGTAATTCATCAATATCTCCTTACGAGAGATATCTTTCAAGAGTGCTGTTAAGTTCACGCCGTGTGTCCGTTTTGGCCCTGGACATATCCCGTTTCTCAGAATGCTCTAGAGAATCAGCTCAATTCTCATAGGAAGCGACCCACTTCCTCATTCAGATAGGTGAGTTCTATCAAGAGTGTTAACTTCTACACCCCATTTCAATCTTAAATTGAAACTATAGAACTCATTAAGACTTTACTGTAAGTCATCCTCACATGCAGTCACACTATCACTTCTACACCATAGGGAAGGGACTGAGAAAATAATTCTCTAATAGTGTTTAATTTTTACCCGCCACAAATTAGTTGTCTCATTCAAAACCTTGATCTTGGGATCTCCAGTCAGCAAGGTTGAGTATCCTTCATGGCAAGTTTTAATTTATGAGCTTAAGTCCCATCCCCCTCGATGTATTACTAACTATCTCCTTGGACAAGCCTTTCGTCAAAGGGTCCGCGATATTCTCCTTAGACCTCACAAAGTCAACAGAAATAACGCCAGTTGAGGTTAGTTGTTTTAGGGAATTGTGTCTTCTCCTAATATGGATAGATTTTCCGTTATAGTTGCCGTTTTTAGTATTAGCTATTGCAGCTTGACTATCACAATGTATAGATATAGCTGGCACAGGCCTATGCCAGAGAGGAATGTCTTCTAAAAAGCATCTTAGCCAAGCCTCTTCCTCTCCTGCTTTATCTAACGCAATAAACTCGGATTCCATAGTGGATCGAGCGGTATAGTTTTGTTTGGAACTCTTCCAAGACACTGATCCACAACCTAGAGTGAATACGTATCCAATTGTAGACTTAGACTCCTCTGAGTCTGCTATCCAGTTTGTATCACAGTATCCTTCAAGGACAGCGGGGTGTCTTTCATAACTCAAACGGTAATTTAAAGTGTATTTAAGATACCTCAACACTCTGAAAAGTGCATCCCAATGTTCATGTCCCGGATTACAGGTATACCTACTTAGTCTACTCACAGCATAGGCAATGTCTGGTCTTGTGCAGTCATTAAATACATCAGACTTCCTATGACACGTGAATATTCAAGTTGCGAGACTCCATTGACTTTGTTTTTCTTGAGTTTGCAAGAAGGGTCAAATGGAGTACTTGCTGGTTTACTATCAAACTGGTTAAATTTCTTAAGAACTGATTCAACATAATGAGATTGACTAAAACTGAATCCATTAGACTCCTTTCTAATTTTCATCCCTAGGATTACATCAGCAGGATCTAAGTCTTTCATGTCAAAGTTCTCACTCAACATGTTCTTAGTGGAATTAATGATTTCTAAGGTTTTACCTAGTATAAGCATATCATCAACATACAAGCATACAATCACACATGCATCACTTATAGATTTATTGTACACACAATTTTCAGCTTCATTTATTTTAAATCCACTAGAGAACATTACATGATCAAATTTTTCATGCCATTGTTTCGGTGCTTGTTTCAAGACATATGAAGACTTTTTAAGTCTATACACTTTGTTTTCATAACCCTTCACTATAAATCCTTCGGGTTGGTCCATATAAATTTCTTCATCTAATTCACCATTTAGGAACGCAGTTTTACATCCATTTGATATATTTCTAGGTTATGAATTGCAGCAATTGCAATTAGCATCCTAATGGAAGTAATTCTAGTGACAGGTGAATAAGTGTCAAAGAAATCTACACCTTCTATTTGTTTATATCCCTTAGCTACTAGTCTAGCTTTATACTTTTCCACAGTTCCATCTACCTTACGTTTTCTCTTGAAGATCCATTTTCAGCCTATGGGTTTGCACCCTGGAGGTAAATCTACTATCTCCCAGGTTTCATTCTGAACAATAGAATCCATCTCACTAATAGTGGATTCTTTCCACCATGGAGCTTCAGACGAAGTCATGGCTTCTTTATAGGTTTGTGGATCAGTTTCAACTAAACAGGTTATGAAGTCTGGCCCAAAAGATTTTTCTATTCTAAGTCTTTTGCCTCTTCTAGGTTCATAAACAGGTTCATCTTATTCTATCGGTAAAATATGGCTAGAAGAAGGGACATCTAGGGGATCATCACATATCATGCGAGATTCAGATTTCAACGGAAACACATTTTCAAAAAATGTAGCATCCCTAGATTCCATAATGGTGTTCACACCAATTTCTGAGTTTCCAGAACTCACAACCATAAACCTATAAGCAGTGGTGTGTTCGGGATATCATATGAAGACACAATCAACTGTTTTAGGTCCTATTTTAGTCCTCTTAGGTGGAGGAATAGAGACCTTGGCTAAACACCCCCACACTTTGAGGTATCCATAAGAGGGTTGTTTGCCTTTCCATAATTCATATGGCGATTTGACTGATCCTTTAAGGGGCACTTTGTTCAGAATATAGCAAGCTGAGAGGACGAACTCCCCCCACAAGTTTTCCGGTAGTCCTGAACTGATTAACATGCCATTCATCATCTCCTTAAAGGTTCGGTTTTTCCGTTCAGCCACTCCATTAGATTGTGGTGAATAAAGAGGAGTTACCTCATGAATAATGCCATGTTGTGCACAAAAGTCTCCTGTATGGATTACATATTCACCTCCACGGTCAGATCTAATGGTTTTAATTGTGGTGTTCAATTGGTATTCTACTTCTAATTTATATAACTTAAATGCTTCTAAAACATTATCTTTTCCTTTAAGCAAGTAAATATGACAGTATCTAATACAGTCATCTATGAAAGTGAAAAACCATTTTTTACCACCTCTGGTTTGGATTGATTTCATATCAACTAAGTCTGAGTGAATTAACTCTAAGGGATTAGAATTTCTGTGGACATTTTTCTTAAAGGGCTTCTTTGCATATTTTGATTCTACACAAACTTCACATTTATGTTCATATTCCAAATTTAATTTTGGAATGCAGCCATAGTTTGCCAATTTGTTCATTGATTTATAATTTACATGACCAAGTTTACCATGCCAGATATTCAATGAGACAACAACATAAGAAGAATCAATCTTATTAACTTCAACAGAGGTTACAGATAATTTTTATAGGCCTTCATCCTTATAGCCCTTTCCCACAAAATCCTTTCCCTTAGTGATAATCACTTTCCAAAACTCAAATACAATCTTAAAGCCCTTTTCATCTAGCACACCACTTGAAACGAGATTCTTGCAGATGTCTGGTACGTGTAAAACTTCATTCAATGTGAGTATTTTCCCAGAAGAGAGCTTCAGCGAAATTTTTCCTTTTCCTGCAACCTGCGCTGCAGATGAATTACCCATATAGAGTTTTTCTCCTTCTCCTACCGTCTGATAGGAGGTGAACATGTCTTTACTTCCGCAGACATGTTTGGTAGCTCCAGAGTCTATCCACCAGTCTCTCACATTGGTAACTAAGTTAACCTCAGACACCGTGCCAGAAAACTCATTTTTACTACTTTCAACTAAATTTACATTTGTTTTCTTAAAATTCGCATCTTTGAGTTTTCTACAATGCATTGCCATATGGCCAGACACACCACAAACATAACATGCTCCCTTAATTTTACCAATAGCAGATTTTGGTTTTTGAAAAGTACCTTTTCTTTGCGGGCCAGGCTTGCGCTTGTTGTGGTCCAGACTTAGATTATCAAATTTGTGTTCGATAACGTGAGCTTTGTTTGACATGTCTCTTGCAGAAGAAACATTCTTGTCCTTTGAACACAACAATTCTTCAACTTGGATTTTCTTGCCTAATTCTACCATGGAAATTTCACCAGTTTCATGCCTTAGTCTTCTCTTGTATTCAGCCCAGGAATTTGACAATTTTTCAATAACAGCAGAAACTTGAAATGTTTCGTTAATAACCATTCCTTCAACAATTATTTCATTAATAATTTTTTGCCTCTCCAGAAACTGATCAACCACTGATTTATCATTCTTCATTTTATATTCCAGAAAACGTGCAACCAGGAATTTTTTACTTCCTGCTGTTTCTGCTTCATATTTATCTTGTAGTGCAGTCCATAAATTGTAAGCATTAATATTATCCTTAGCATTGTAAAAATCATATAAAGCATCTTCTAGGCAGTTTAAGATATGATTTTTGGCCATATAATTACTTCTCTTCCAACTTTCTAAGTCCTGTAATTTTTCAGGTTCATTCAGTGACTCATCAAACGGCTTCAGAACCATATCATCTAGCATGTGGAAACTCAGGAAAAATAACATTTTTGACTGCCATCTCTTGAAGTCCTTTCCAGAAAATTTCTGAGGTCTGTCAACATCAGTCTTCACCATTGTTACAGAAGTACAATTTTCAAATTAAACAAATTATCGAGTTAAGAATGTTAGAGAATATTCTTATAAGAGTAAGCAAACCAAACATAAACTTGAAAGAGATTAATCGTTTGAACAAAACAACACACTTCAGACAATCACACACAGACAGAAGGTGGAGTCGCCTGTTCAACATACTGCCCTTAACTCGATATTTGTCGGGTACACCTCTAGAAAGAGTGTTGCTATACCACTAGTGAGGACAAATCGAATCCAGGATAAAACCACCTGATACCAACCCATCTAGCAAAACTCGTTGGCCCGTTGCGAACTTAACAACAGAATAAGAAGGAAATAAATTTATCTACGTGCTCAAAACAAAGCAGGAAGAGGGGAAAGTCGACAGGATAGTAGCTGCGACTAGGATAATTGAAAATCTGATTTTTATTTTTCTTTTAAAGAAGAAGAAGAAGACTGTTGATTTTTCAAACGGTCAAAATTCATTTAATTCAACATATTTAATTAAAAGATTTTGTTTATTAAACCTGATTTAATTTTATAAATACAAAACGGTCAAATATTTAATGTACAGAATTAAAATATAAAACCGTTGGATCTTTGATGGGTACACGTATGCACTCGCAGGCACACGCAAGGCTCGCGCCAAGCACACGCAAAAGCACACGCAAGCTCCGCAAACCCGCGTCCCGCGGTGCGTCGATGCTTCGCACATGTGTGCATTTGCCCACTAGTCCATTTCCTAAGTCCATATCCAATCCACTAGTTCTTTTTCCTTATATAGAATGTTTGTGGTAATAAGGATAAACTTCCTCCTTGGTTTTCTCAATATGGGACAAACCAAAGGTTTCTCATTCACTAAGAAGTGAAAATGGATGGCTTGATGTTTCCACCCCAAGTTTGGACTAGTGACCTTAGGTCCCTTTAAGATATATTAAGTAACAAAATTAATTTTAAGTAACAAATTTATTTTTAATTTTAACATGTAGTTGATATGTGCAAAAGGAAGAACGTGATGATCAGCTACAATTTGGATTCCAGATAAAATGTTATAGCTAAAATCATGCCAATGCCCAGCTTGGAGTGCGAATACACCTATACTGATTCAAACATTATTGATGCCGTGAAGACATGCCAATATCTTGCTTTTCACCTTCTCAGGATCAAGTGACCCAGCCAGGCACAATTGACCGCATTCATCAATCACTTTTAGACATTCCAGAAAAGTTTTCATAGCATATCATTATCATCAGTTTTTGAAAATGAATAATAAGTAACAAATAATGTTGAGTTCGATGTTCTTGCAGCTGTACACTTAATAAAATCAAAGGATAAAGTCTGAACTGGCAAATTAATATACCGTCATCTCAATCGAGAGAACAGGCAAATTCAAAGTACCAAGCATAGACACCTCTATGATGAACCTGAGTTGGGTACAAAATTAACAAAATTAAATGGTTCTTGCATTGGAGGATATAAATGTACATGCACATACAAACATGAATTGGGCAAACGGAAAATTTCGTGACAATGAGATAATTAGAAATTTTAACCTAATGAGCATGGCATAATCCAAAGTTTGAGTTGTTTCATATATTTTCCAGTGTTGTAGACTCATGATTATAATTTACGTTTTTTTCTCTCTCTAATATTTGTTGCAGAAGCAATATCGAAGACACGCATGAGAACAATGAGTGTTATGGGATGCACCCCTTTCATTTGAAGTGAGGGCTGAATTCTTAACAATTTATTACACTTTACCAAGCTATCTTGCATATGTATGTTTCAGCTGGTATCTCTATGAAAAAATTATATAGCTTACACAAAAAATGACTATGGTGTTGGGCTCTCAGTTTCATACAACTTCATGTAATTACGAGATGTGACAAACCAAATTGGAATACCTAAATGTGTTTTCCCCCCGGTAATTTCAGAAGCGATTGTGTTGCGACTATGGTGGTAGTGGGGACAGGCGTACAAACAACTGTAAAGATGGAGGAGCAACTGTGCTTCCTAATTAACTAACAACTTCACACTCATTTTGTCTTTGTTTGTAATTGAAAAAACAAGCTTTAATTAAGGAGTTAAAATATGCAGACAGAAAAGAACTCAGCGACGTCGGTTAAATAAACTGCATCAAATGTTGCAGCTTCAGCCAAGTCCGGTATGGACAAGACAAAAGCCACGATGCAATTTTTTTTTAACATAAGCTTTAATAATCATCGTTAATCTATTATTCATCTTTAATTTTACTATAATTCTTTTTTTCTTTTAAAGATAGGGTGACATTCAAAGTGCTGAATCTTTACAATTCATATTTAATATCGTAAGGCTATTTTTTATGGATGTTTCCCGTAAACATTTGTATAACGATGTAAGGCTATTTCTTATGGATGTTTCCCCTAAACATTTGTATAATGTAGAGGGAGAGAATGCCTAACTGTTTTGATGTGGGAAAACAGCACGGAATGGGTGAGGATTCAACTCTCATCCGATTTTTTTTTAATTATATAAACTATTAAAGATGGAGTGAATATATTATAAAAATATATTTTATTTATATAAAATATTACAGGTGAGTTTAAGAAATTATAAAAATATATTTTATTAAATTTTTATAATAAAAAATAATTACGGAAGATTTAAACGTATTTTTTTCTGACGCCTAGTTTTTTCTTCCCTTCCACCTTTCCCATATTCGGGAGAAAGAAAGAAAACGAAAATTTAAGCAACCCACTGTCATCCCACGTCTCTCCTTAATAAGAAATCGTCTAAAAGTTGTTACAAAAAACTTCACATATCATAATAAACTTGGGCGAGGCGGATTTGGTACTATATACAAGGTGTGGACGACAAATACTGTACCATGGCATTAGGACAGCTAGGCTTTTTTTTTTATCAAAACATATTAACTCATATTTCATTTTTCTGGTAAAGTATGTATTTCCGCACTTTCGAGTAATTGGTGCAAGAAGTTCATTGCCATATTTCTACATTTCAGACATGCAACAAATACTTGCGTACAAGTTAGAGATTGAGAATATAAAACCGAGATAGTAACGTGCAAAAGTATTATTTATATTTTTGTAACGGTGCAGGGTATTATCTATTTATAATTATTTGATCCAGCGGTATGTTTTGACGTTCAAATTCCATGTTTTGTAGCCTATGCATGTGCAGGGGGACATGTTTGCTATTTTGAATATGAGAAGTAGGGCTGTCGACGGATGCTATCGAAACGAAAACTGGCTCAATCGGTTCCGTTTTCGATAAGCCTTATCGGATATCCGATATCCGATAAGTTCCGACGGAATTTTAAACTTTAAATTCAATTCCGTTTCGATAAGCTTATCGGATATCGGATATTATCCGATAAATATCCGATAGCTGATATAAATCTTAAAACCTGTTTTTCACTTCAAACATAGATCAATCAGAACGACCATCTCTATGTCTACAATACATCAATACTAATTCTTTCAACTTATGTTCACAGCTACAACAATCTTCAAAATTAACCTTACTCCATTTTAAATACTAGCTTCATTGACAATCACATAACTCAGTAACAGAGTTAAATAACTTAACTAAGTTAAATTAACAGTAACAATTACCTCAAGGAGTTCCACTGAAGCAGTTGAATTCAATTCAGAAATTATCAACAATTTTAATCCATTCACTTGATCCATTCAGTTAACTCAATACCCATCTCCAATTCTTCTCCTGGAACACCAATTTCATCTTCTAACTTCAAATTACATAAACCTTAATTTCAATTTAGAAATTGGGGAAGAACATTGTAACCCTAATCTTTTGATCCATCCACAAATTAACTTCAAAACTTCAATTAATTCATAACCCTCTTACTCTTTATTCATCAGTAGTCCAATTCTCCTTTCAATTTCACAAAATCCCCAAATCAATTCCTTTCAAAACCCTAACCTTAATTTCTTACGAACCCTAATTTCTCAGTTCTTCTTGATTCATACTCTCCTCTTTAAACCATCCTTCCTACTAGCATAATGATCTTATTCTTCTTCTTATAATCTTAGAACTCGACCTTAACAGATTAATTTCACAACCAATTATCAACTCACAGAACCCTAACTTTCTCTTCTTCTCTACTTCAAAATTTCTCATTCTCTAAATCAATCAACACCATAACACCTTCAACAACACCTTCTGAACTTTTCTCCTCATTATTTGCTCACAAATCTCTCGTTTGAATTCTCAATATTTATGGCAGATGAAGAACAGAGGAAAAGAAGGGGGGGGGGGGAATTAGGAAGAGAACTAGAGAAGTGAATCTGTACGACGGTTACTTACGAATCTTATCGGTATCGGATGTTATCGGACGGATACTGGCTCATCCGGTTCCGTTACGATAACACGAAAATATCCGATATAATACCCGTTTCCGACATCCGATATCCGTTATATCGGATAATATCCTATATGATCCCAGATTTTCGGAAACGGCTATCGGATTTCGAATTGGGATTGACAGCCCTAATGAGAAGACATGACATGCACAAAACTTTGAGCATGGCCAGGAAATGAAAAAGAATTTGATTACAATGGCTCGCGAGGTAGACTAATGCTGAAAAGAGAGCACGAGCTTCCGTTGTTGTTGGCAATACATGTCTGTAGTTGTATCAAGCTGGAGAGTGTGAAACTAAAAACTCCCTCAAACTCAATGATTAAAAAACTTACTCCCTCCGCTTTTTAAAAGTTAAGGTAATAATTCTAAAATTTTGTTTCCTAAAAATTTAACTATTTTATTAAACAAGTCAGTATTTCTAAAATTATCCTTTTAATTGATTATTATTAATATAAGAAATATGTAATGTTTATATTCGTTCTGTAGGTATTTTAAAATATTTTCCAACGATATAAAGTTTACAAATATCCATAGCATATTTTGAAAGATATTTCATTTCTAAATTTTATTATCCTAAGGATATAATTGAAAAATATACCTAGAAATATCTTCCTCTCCTCTTTATCTTAATAATTGTGCAAATTTGAAATAACTCAATGTTTAAGGAACAGATGGAGTATTTATAATTGTTCTTATTTGTTTGTGGTTGTTTTCCAAGTCTTTAAGTATTGGTGTTCTGTTAGTGTTTATGCAGGTTGATCTTTTCATTATTGGCATTTCAGTTTTGTTTCTAATTGAGAATATGCACAATAGTACCCCTTAGTTTGGATTTTGTGGCCAGTAATGGAATTTTTTTTACTCAGCCTAATGGAGACTCTGTCGGTTTGATTATTGTGAGCATTTATCCAGATCTAATTCGTAGTTATGAAGATATGGATTATCTAAAGGAAAGGTGCATCTTGACTTTGATTATTGTGAGCATTTATCCGAATCTAATTCAACCTTATGAAGATAAAGATTTGATGCGTCGGAAAACCGACTTTGTTTTACCGCAAGCGCACAGTGTCGAAAGATGTAGACAAGAGCAAATACGGTTCGTTCCCACGAGGAGTTTGGATTAAAATATCTTTTTGGGTTTTCTTTATAAAGAATTACATTAACTAGTGCATTAAAACTATTTAATAAAGTTGGAAAATAATAAGAGGAAAACGTTAAGGTTCCGGGAATCCGTTGTAGATTAGGGTTTAATTGCGCTCGTCACAAAGGGTCTCGATTTTACTCATATAAAATAGAAAATCTAGCTACTAATACACGGAAGATTTTTCGTTTAAGAATCGAAGAAAGAATTTTCAAAAAGAATTGTTTGTTCTCAACCTAAGGTAGAATTTCGAAGTACTAAGTATACGGGGCATAAAGAGTCAAAGAATATTCATAAAACAATTTCATACAAGGTTTCAACGAGTCCTTCTACTAATCAAACAATGAACTATACGTGGCATAGAACATGAAAAATCATCGAGACGGTAAAACGTTGAGAGAGAGACAAATTAATGATATTTAGTTCAAATAATTGAAAACCCTAGTTTTGAAACACAAATAAAACCATCTCTACAAGTTCATCCTTTCGCCCTAACAAAGGAATTAGCCCAACATGGCTTTCTCAAAAAACATAAAAATTAATTAAGAAAATAAACAAACTAACCCTTGTTCGTCTGTATGTCGGAAGCTTAAATCCCAGCGTCAAAAGTACTCTGCTCCCTCGTTTTTGTCCCGGGAGGTTTCTGTATACGTAAGAGGTAACTGTATACGTGAGATGGGTATACGGCTCTATTTATAGAGGTTGGGTAACCACTATTTTTAGAATCCTAACTGGTTTAGGAAATACACACCAACGATCACTATTCCGTGTATAACACGGTTATATTCTTTCTAACTCTCTTCTTCCGATTCTTTCTCAACAAGAAAACAACTCCCTATTGTACACATCTTTGCTTCCAAGAGCCACCATCATCACTTGAGCCGCACGCCTCTCATTCTTCTTGAGTTCCCAAAACTCAACCTCGACTCCAACCAATTACTCGAGCTCTTACCACCAGCGAAACTTGAGTCCAACTAGCTTCCATTAACACCAACTTCTCTACCAACAGCATCGAAGCCACAGCAGCAACATCTTAATTAACTCCAGCATTTCCTCACTTCCAAGCTCATCGCTGCCTCTTGTTCGTGTTTCAGTTTTGATCACTTTGAGCTTTGCCATTATTCCTTGTCAACAGCAAGCTCCATGAATATCATCCATTCTTGAGCCAGCGCATACTCCATCTTCTTTTCGACTTCCCAGCAGAAGCATCTCACCACCATCACAGACAAGAGCCTCCAGCAGCATT
Source organism: Papaver californicum (assembly GCA_023531435.1). Taxonomy (NCBI): domain Eukaryota; kingdom Viridiplantae; phylum Streptophyta; class Magnoliopsida; order Ranunculales; family Papaveraceae; genus Papaver; species Papaver californicum. The sequence goes on from JAJJMC010005141.1 coordinate 468,972, forward strand.
CATGTTCAGCAGCAATCATGTCCAGCAGCTTACCGAGCTCCAACTGCTAGTTCACGTCCAACAACTATCAATCACAGAACGGCAGCAGATCCATCATCTCTGGCAGCCACCAAGACATCTCTACCCAATATTTAATCAATTCCAATTTGCTAGCTACCATCACTAACTTCTCTGTTGTTCCAACGATCATCGTGATCACTATCAACTACGTCCATCAATGGCATCAGCTGCTTCAACTCCACTCACAAACAAACCATCGTTTGAATTGAGAAGAAGAAGGTGGCCCATAACGAACTGGAAAGTGTCTTTGTCACCATTTGAATTATGGCATCCATGATCCAATAGTCTGGTGCCTTTATCACTCTCCCATCAAAACTGTTCAATTGTCGGTTCCGTGGAACTGACAAACTTAACTCGTCTTTTTGCCCGTAACTTTCTCATACGAAGTCAGAATGACCTCGTTCTGTCGCCGTTGGATTCGTAATTTAATTCTCTACAATAAAGAGAGTAGAAATCCTGGAGTAGACTGAGTTACACTGGGTCTTTTGTAATTCCTTTCTTATAAAGCTCCATTTCACTTGTTTCCGGGATGTAACCTAATAAAACAAATAAACTTCGAAAGTAATAATAATACACAGTAATTCACACAAAATCTAGCAAATAAGTATAAGGGAATAATATTTAAAATGTATGAATAATGCACCTATCAAGATTATCTAAAGGAAAGGTCCATCTTGACTTTGATTATTGTGAGCATTTATCCGAATCTAATTCATCCATATGAAGATAAAGATTATCTAAAGGAAAGGTGCATCTTGACTTCGATGAATGATACAGTTAAGGTTATAAATGATCGTATGATATCAATGCTTCCAGATGAAGAGCATAGATTTCTGAGTTCCGCTTCGATCAGTCCATTGTCGCGTAATTTTAATACTGCTGAAGTAATGTTTACTCAGGAATATCTAAAGACTTAAAATATTTCAGGAATTCCGAACCATGCACATCGTCTTAAGGTTGGAATACCGGTTATATTTATAAGAAATTTAAATCCAAGGTTGGGGCTTTGTAACGGTACCAGGTTGGTTGTAACTCGTATATGAACTAAGACCATAGAGGCGCAGGTAATAACATGGCTAAAATATATATTTTGCTGTTTTTTTTTTTTTTTTGTATAGTTGCAATCAGAATTTGCAATAGTCAAGAGCAATCGGTATCGTAGCCAATATCGTTGTTTGGATGTTGCGTGGCCATGACAGTGATCTCGATCAAGGTATGGTACCGTTGTTTCTTGGTATCATTAATTGTTTGATGGTGTGTTTTTTTGTACATGTTTGTTATACCTCTTCACAGCGAATTATCGAGATGAGACATTCTTGTAGTACCCGATTTGATTATCATTATTTATTTATTTGGGTATTGTATTGTTTTTGCATTGATTATGATTGGATTTTCTTTGGTGTTTTTTCCGGAAAATGGGTCGATTGACCAAAATTCCATAATTTATGGTTCTAATTCCCTAAAAATTAGATTGAATGAAATAGACACAAAAAGAATTAGACAATTATGTCCCTCACTTTTAAATTTATTTATTTTTTATCCTTCGCTCTCCAATTTAAAAACAAATCACAAAAACACTCATAACTTTCAAAATATATATCCGATTTTAATTAAACTTATATTTTTAGAAAGGATTTTAAATTCTCTTCTAAACAAGATCCATTGTTGATAGTAAATTCGAAAGTTTTTTTTTTTCGAAAGAAAATAGCTAGGATGAAACTGGTTGCATCCTGAATTAAAATAAAATAGAAAAATTTATTCAAAAAATAGCTTGGATGAAACTGGATGCATCCTATTTTAAACTATGAAAATAAAAATATTCGAATAATAGCTAGGATAAAACTGCTTGCATTCTTGTTTAAAATAAAATTAAAAAAAAATATCCGAAAATAGCTAGGATGAATCTGGTTGCATTCTACCTTGAATTTGTTTTCATCCATGTTTATACTAGTATGAAACTAGTATCATCATGCTCAAAAAACTCTCAAAAAATTGGTACATGGCTCAAAAGTGCTTGAGAAGAAGAAAATAAGCTAAAAATAATAAAACAGGAAATCTGCAACGTTTTTTTGGTGTTACAAATTAACTGTTGCAATAAAGCTGAAGATAAATGTTGTTGATTGGTTGAAGAAACCGTTGCAGCTAAAAATAAAAGTTACAAAGCTGAAGATAAACGTTGTTGATTGGTTGAAGAAACCGTTGCAGTTGAAGATAAACGTTGCAAAGCTGAAGAACAACCCTTTTCTCGGTTCTTCAAGTCTTCTTCAGCAACAACACCAAAAAAAAGTATGAATCTATTTTTTTCATTCTGTTTAGCTTCCTGAGACGGAAAAATATGTTTGTAAGAGTAATTATCTCACTAGCTATTGTTATGACGAACATTCAAATGAATCAAATACACAAATTTTCTTTGACGGGTGCTCACAGTTCATCGTACACAAGACTCGCTGCAAACTCTGAACACTAACCAGGCTAAAAAGGTTGATGACCATGGTCATGTCGTTGATATTACTCTGCCTGCAGTACTACACATGTTCGATGTCGTAACAACAGATAATCTACGAGGAAGGGTTGATCATGACAAACATAAATTTTCTTTGATGGGTGCTCACAATACAATAGTTTTCATTGATCGGAAGTATTCATCTGATCAGTCAATGCCTAAAATCTGCCTGTGTACTAATCACATGCTCTCTATTAATGGTTAATACTAATAATAATATTAAGGGGTATATTAGTCATTCTAATTATATTTGTCCATAAAAACTTGGGTAGAATATCTAAATTGGATTTTAGAAGAGTATCTTTGGAATCTTTGGGTATTAGAATAGTATCTATATTTACTTGTCTTCTAAACCCATAAAATCTAAATTATGGGTTATTCAACCAATAAACTATTTTTTTTTTGTTTTTTACTAATGGGGTATTGCTTATGTATAAATCGTGTTTTTTTGTGTATATTATTGTAAATTTGTTTGTTTTATTTTGCAGGCGTTAGTTATGCATCTTCGTGGGGGATTTCACAACTATTGCACTGAAAAATTGGGCATTGCGACAGATGAACGAAGTAACTGTTACGTGTGTAGCTAATGGCCTTCACCTTCCACATGATAATCTATGTCTATGCGGAGTTTGGTTGTATTTTTTTCAAGTTGTTATTGCTTGGTGGTCTTTCGTATGTTAATTTATTCTAGGGCCAATTGTTTGTATGTGTGTTCTTTTTTTCAATCGGATCATTTTCATGAACATTTGTGCTTATTTTGTACTTGGTTTTGAAAGAGAGTTCATATGTGTTTGTCTTGGCTTATTTTGTTGCTTGGGTATGCATAACTTTTTGTAATTAATACTTGGGTGTAATGGTGCAGTGGTCGTCATGCTCTTGCTTAATTGATACTCAGTATTATATTCTTGACATTTCGTGGGGGTGAGATTAAGTTGGTGGTTGTTTGGGTCGTGTATTGATGGGATTAACTGAGTCTCTGTGACAAATATGTCTTTTTTTGGCAGTTCTAGCGATACCAGTGAAATTAATGATGTTTGGCGAACAATACGCACAAGGTTAATCATAACATGGCTGGGAGAACATAAAATCATTGTAGAAGTGCTAACTGGGATGCTATTGGGAGGGAAATTCTGAAGTCGGAAGATCCAGTGTCAATAGCTAGATATCGATTTCCAGCGAAAATTTGTTTTACTATACAAATTAGATGAAGGTTGTAGACAGAGCCTACACAATACAGGGTTTTACTTAAGAGTATGAGCTTATGAAGAAAATGAACATCCAATGTATATTGGCATCCCAAATATATTGTATGGGCCATCAAAATCAAAAATTACTTTCATCAAAAAGGATGATTTGCCATATGGGTATACCATGACCATGGTGCGCCAATACACATATTTATGACAATTCAGGAGTATTGCTTGCCAAATGGTGATATACAATGACGAGATCAATGGATAGAGATTTAGAATTTTTTGTTTAATTTTGCTATATGGTAAGTTGTTTTTTGTTAGGAGTGGATTTGTTTGGTTTTTTATGGAATAGATTCAATTCACGTTTGAGTTTTGGTGATTTTTATTTCGTTCTTTAACAATATGTTCGAATTTGGACCAAAGGTGCACAACCAGAACATTTTCTAAACCCATGTTTACGCATATCTAAATTTTACTCTTATTAATATGCTAATAAAATAAATAAATTTCCATAGTTATATTTAGGGCTGCACAGGAACCGACTGGAACCGAATAACCGGACCGGAACCGACGGAACCGTACTCCAAAAGAACCGAACCGAGGGTACAAGGTACAGGGTACGGGTACAAAAAATGGGAACCGGGTACAAGGTACAGGTACTACCCCTGTACCTGTACCACCCCATGATCTTTTACAAAGTTGGTTACTAAAACCTATTGTTCTTGATCTTTTATATGATTATATACTAGATGATAACTCTAATGTTGAGGAAGGTAATGTGTTTTTTTTTCTTTTTTTTTTTATTTTCTTTATTAGTTATCAATTCAATCTTTAACATAATATTCATTTCTTAATGGATGTTGCAGAGTTATTGGGTCCTATGCCAGCGCTAGAATCTTTTGATCCTTGAAGTTCATTAGATTCATTTCATCGAAATCTTTACTCTCTTGAATCTCATTATGAAACCCTTAAAACCTTTACATTCTAACTCTATATTGGTTATTTTTCTTTTTTGTGTTTATTTGATGGAAGTTAATACTGTATACATTTCGTAATGAGATTGGAATGATAGCAACACTTAAACTTTCTATCTCTTTTACTTCAACAATTTACATTTATATTTAAATTTTAGATGCAAAAAAAAAAACAAAAAAAAAACAGGGTACAGGGTACGTACCCGGAACCGAACCCAGGGTACAGGGTACAAGACAGGAACCGAACCCAGGGTACGGGGTACAGGGTACAGGTACAAAATTTGAGAACCGACCATGGGGAGGTACAGGTACAGGGTTCCACCAAGAACCGAACCGAACCGACCTTTGTGCACCCCTAGTTATATTTGTCTTTTCTTTTCTAATTGATATAATATTAGCTGAGGATTTTCCATAATATAAAAAACAGATGGACTAATGCTACATTAGAAATAGATAAGAAGGCGCACCACTGCAATGAGAGTAGATTGTAGAGGCCACGAGTTCAGTCAAACGTGTGAACCTAAGAAGTGCCAGTGCAGAAAAACTCTGAAGATGGGAGAAACATAGAGAATTTTTTTGTTCTATGGTTCATAAATAAAGTTGAATAATGGAACTAGGAATTGATGTTTAATCAAATCTACAAGATCCGGTTAACGTGTGGTCCACCCATACGACTCCTTTTACTCGCTAGTCCAAAAACTTGTTTTTGTATCAAATTTCTTACTCGCTAATCCATCTCACGTGTAACGAACAGAATATATATTTTAAATATTCTAGATTTACCCTTTCTTTATTTAAATGCTTAAAACATCCTTCCGAGTCAGATCGATTTTTATGTTTTCAGTTTCTTCACTAACAGAAGGAGAGCTTTATCGATGAGGATTGATGAAAAAACCAGAGAAGCTACTTCAATCAACTCTATTTTTCAAAAAAATTACGGTCTGTCTTTTCTTCTCTGCTAATGTTTCTAGGGTTTCGTTTGAAGATCGTTTTAATCATCTGTAATCACCTTCATCTCCATCCAATCCGGGTATGTTCTATAATAAGTGATGGTAAAGAAGTGAAGTAAGTGAAGAAGGAGAAGAAGATTCACGAATAGATCCATGAAGAAGAAGAAGGAGATATAAATTCATTAATTTTGAATTTTGATTTATACTTTTTAGTCATCTTTTTCATCTGGATCTAATGCTCAATATTGGAAACGAGGGTTGTGTTTTCAATCGACATGGTTCAATCGATATGATTTTATTTTTATTTGGTTTGCTTTTATTTTTATTAAAATCATGGTTTAATATGTACTTTTCCTCAGTACGTATTGATACGTACTGTTGGACCATAATTTTTTCCTTCAATACATATTTTCCTTATGTACTGTTGGATCAATATGTATTGTGGGATCATACACTTTTTCCTTCAATACATATTTTCCTTCAGTACATATCAATATGTACTCTTTGGATCAATATGTATTGTGGGATCATACACTTTCTTCTTCAGTACATATTTTCCTCCGTACATATCAATATGTACTGTTTGAATCAATATGTATTGTGGGATCTCAACTTTTTCTTTATGTACTATAGGATCTTCTTCTGGATCGATAACACAATTTTTTCAGATTTGTTTGATGATTTAGGGTTGTTGTCCAGTATCGAATCTTTTTTCTGTTTATGTTGATAATTTTCTCTTTTCAGATTTGATTTTCAATCGGGGGTTTTCATATTTGATTTCGGTGCCCTAATTAATATGTTGATTTTGATTTTCAGTATTCAGGTGGTTTCAGAAACTATTTTGAATTGGTTTTTAAGGTCATGACTGGTTCACACATGAATAATGATGGGTAGTGAAGTTCTCTTTTCAAAAGGTTTTTAGACCTCCGGTTAAATATTATATCCCGCTGGACCCTAGATTAAATGGATCATGGGTCTTTGGATCATCCAGTAAATTTCCCATAATGGAAAAACATACACAGAATACTAAAAGAAATTCTGGTTTCTAAATAAATTGCACATATTGTATTTTTGTTTCCGTTCACCACATATTTTGGCCAAGACTTCAATTGCTTTAAAAAACCCTACTACGATTTCTAAAAAACTTATTATTATCTATCTACACCAATGTAGTTAATCTCGGAACTCGGTTACGTCTCGGCCGGAACCTTGACACCTTGATAACAATATCTCGGAAAGATTATCGGTGAAATATCGGGAGTCCCAAATCTTATATTCAAATTGTATAATGTGAATGCCAAGAATTTAACTATATTTTTGTTGATTTATTACCAAGAATCTTAACAACCATATTTTAAGAAGAGATCATATTAGTATTACAATTCTAAGTTCAAAGTTCCAAAAATCTAGATTAAACAACAAGCATATACCTTGAATATCGGACGAATCTCGGTCGTATCGGGCGAAAATCTAGATTAAACAACAAGCATATACCTTGAATCGGGCGAATCTCAGCCGTATCGGCTGATACGGCGATATTTGAAGATTCATCGCACTCTTGAAGCGATATCTTGAATATCACCATATCACGGCCGTAACTGCCGATATTAACCACATAAATCTACACCGATATAAGCTGTCGTTGAGCCTTAGGCTTCAACCAGCTTTGCTGCTTCGTATCGACATACACTGTCGTATATTTTTCCTTTGATTAGTTTCTCTGCCAGTCTCTGATTCTTCACCATTGCAAGCTGCAAAAATAAATAATCAAGTGTGCTCGATTAACTTGAGAGTGTAAGAAGGATCTGTTCTTACAGTATGTAGTTCTACAAGCGGATATGTAGAACTTAGTTTGGCAGTACTCTTTGCTCTATTTATCCAATACCTTTAGAGTATCGCATTTAAAACCTTCATTGAAGTTGGTATGCAGGGCACGGCCCATCCCTTCCAATATTATCTGAAAAGACAAAAACAAGTGAAAAATGTTCGTACCAAATATTTTACATGACTAGAGAGTTCATTTTCATCATCAAAATAAAAGAAAGAAACAAAGTAACTGATGGTAATCGTATCTTACAAGGTCAGCATCCTTTGCAGCGGCCGCAAGTTCAGAGCTGACCTGTCGGAAGTCTACACATGGACTTCCACATCCATTCTCAACAACCATTAGAGGAGTTGAAGACAAGCTATTTTTTGAAAGATCTTGTATGTTTGTCATTGCATCCACCAGTAGGCCTCCAGCTACAGCAGCTTTGCGGAGGATATCACAATGCTGTAATTGCATAAAAATACTTGATTAAAACAGAGATGCAGAGAAATTAAAGGAAGACGGTGTGACAAAAGAATAAGGACATTGATGAGTTTTTATTTCCCACTATCTGACGCAAACCTTGGCAGCCTCAGCTACTATTTCCGGAAGCTCCATAGCAGTTACATCGTTTAATGCAGGAAGCGAGTTAGCCACCAATACAACCTACAAAACAATCTCAGTTATTGTTTTGTATGGTTAAAGAATGGCATCCGCAACAGGTGACCTCTGAAATTATTCGATGGAATGCTGATTTCCCCTGATCAAGTTTGGGTGCTCAACCAGGTGGAATAGGTACATTCCAGATGATAAGTTCAACAAGTTGTGATTCACCACATTGTTCCAAACTTCCAATGCAAAAAAATATCACCTCAGTTCCACGTCGGAGGAGTTCACGTGCTAGTGGAAGCATCCCAAGAACAATGTCGGCACCAGAGTTATCCACAAAGAGCAATGCTCTTTTATGAGGGCGAGGCTTCTTGTCTCCGGAACCCAGCATTCTCTCTTTAAACAAATCATAGTCATCCACCTAAAAGCATAACACCGGGCAATTATTGACTACAATTTTCTTATCACTGAACAGTAAATGGTAGAACTCAAAATCATGATATTTCAATACATTCAACAAAAACATCTTTTCTTGCCTGCCATGGCCTTTGCATCTTCTTTCGACTCATACGATAAATTTCAATGATGGTTCCTTTATGATAGAGCTCAACGCATGCACGAGATCCCCAATCAAAAATATTTGCAGCAAGAACACCTTCAATTAAAGCAAGTAGTCTTGATTCCTACAAAAGAAACAAAACGAATTCATATAGGTTTAAGCAACAGCACCAAGGGGGAACTTAACAGCAATGTCTATCATGATCATGTTTAAAACAACTAGACAGCAAATGTGGCATGGTTGCAGCAAGCCAAGTTCTCAAAACAACAACAAAAATATAATTTTATACCTCATTCATACCATCAAGCTCTGTAAGAAGGTCAGACAGAACTGCAAGGGATGCTTCATTTTCCCTGTCACATGTATGATATGTAGCAGTAAGAATGTATGGAAACATCAAACTCTAGTTTCTAATTTTTATAAGTAGATTATTACCTCTGTTTTATGGACCTATAGGCGTCGACAAATTGGAACTCCCTCAGGCATTCTTCACGTAGCTCCAAAAGATTGGCAAGTCCTAGTTTTCCATAAGCAGCAGGTTCTTCCATCAACCTGTATAAGATAAAGAAATGACGAACGGGTAGATCATAAATGCACCCCATCCACCAGCAGATCCTAGAATGCCTAGCGAACTGTTTGTAAGAGATCAGAGATATTGTATACAGGTCACCTTGCCAAGTGAGCAGAAAATGCACGAGCAAATGCGTCACCCCTTCTTTTAGCATCATCAGTTCCACCTTCACTGGCAACCGCCTACCACAAAAAAGGAAAAAAATTGCAAACAACTGAGGAAGAAAAAAACAAGTAAAAACAGAGAGAAGTGTCCGGAAGAAAAATTCATGGCATATCAGTAACACTCAAGAGATATCTACCTTATCAACAAGATCCGGCAAATGCTCTGACAGTACAGTGAACCAGTACCTACAGCAATATATTCCCATTTAAGCTCAAGAAAATACAACTAAGATCTACCATTAGGTATTTTAACAAAAGAGAGAAGGTAAAAGGTTAGTAGCTTACTCAAGCTCACTGTGATCCGAGAGATCGATAGTATTAGGCTCATACCTGTGAAATAAGAGGTTATGTAACTGTAAGGAACAAAGCTTATCATGAGAAGGCAGCCAGAAGTAAATCTTTGTGCGTGTCAAATATAAAGTAACAAGCTTATGAATGCTTTCAGAAGCGGGATCGATCCATAAAAGATCATCCATTGGCGGTTTTCTACTCAAAGATAAAGCCTGAAGAAAGTAAACGTACGTTCTTGAATCTGCCAATAGGGGAAATACATCCAGTGTGGGTACAAGATGAAGAACTCCAACATTAAGAGCTGCATCATCAGACCGCAAGGTGTTTCCTTTTGATGATGGACTTTCGAAGCCTCCAAGACCCGTGGTCCTAGGCGCAGCCATTGGAACAGGAGCAAGAATCTCTGTTCCTTTCTGCACGAATTTCTCCATCCATGAAATCTGTAAAAACACATCCACCAATTCGAATATTGACATAGGCTCTCGTGATTTTTTGTAGATAGATGCTTAATGACTTTAAATCCAGTTACGCTAGCAGAACATGGGCACATGAAGATAGCAACTAAAAGTTTGTAATTCAACCAACATTCTAAACAAGCTTTTGGAATGTTATATCATACACATAAAGGCTTTATGACAATTATCTATAAAAACATTTACTTGCCTTCTCACTCAAACCAGCTAGTGGAGGACCATGAATGGTTCCTCCTACATAAGGTGCACCCATCGGAAATCGTTCTACCAATTGATGCGCCATCAAGTCATCAAGCCCATGCTTTTCATAACTCATGAATGCACCCAATGCTCCAAGAAATCCCTCGTGCCGCAAAAACATAGCCTTAGCCGCACCCTGGGACCTACACGAATAATTACCAGCCTTGAACAATATGAGCACATAAAATGGAAACAGAAGAGATCATGAAAGAGGAAGATTTGGATAGAGAAGTAGATACCCTAACACAACATTGGATAACTAGTTTGATACGCTAGTAAATGTTTAAATTGAGCATGACCAGAACAACATCGTGAAAGAAAATCAACGGAAAAATGAAAGATTCCTACAATTTAGCACATTAAGCTCAATGCAGGAATAACGATAGCAAATGATATCTACCAGAAATGTACTGCAAAGGATATGGTATCCATCGTATAAGCATGGCCTCTTATGAAAAATCCTCCAAAAAAGATACGCTTCAACCCAAATCGAAGTGCATTTAAGTAAGCAATCTATTATCAAAATATATAGAAACCATTATTAGAAACATAAAGACTTGAAGTTATAACAGGTATCTTCAAGCTAAAAATCTATACATTTGTAAGCAAATTAATAACAGAAAGCATTTCATATATTGCCTTCTCTATGAAACTCACCTGTCCAATATTATATGAAATCATCCGCAAAAGAGACAGGGATATATCTTCAGGACTATAGTCTTCAAGTTCCTTATTTTCAGAAATAGTTTTCCCAAAGCTGGAAGCAATGGTTGATGCTGAGAGACCAATCTGTGGCATTTCAAGTAGTGCAGCATTTGCTCAAAATCAATGTGGAAGTAGCAAAAGAAGAAACTGAATGTTCTCATCAAGCGAGATTTATTTTTATTATTTTTTTTGAAGTATGCACCTTGGAATAATCCATACCACCATAGATATCTCCCACAAGCATGTCTATTACTTTATTATCTCCTCGCTGACTTAACTCTAACAACTCGTCAAAGCTGAAAAATAGAATCAGACATGTACAGAATTACATAAAATAAGTAGGGTTATACTCAAGAGAAAAGATATAAAAAATGACACTTCTTCTATGAGAAAAAAACAAAACTGCACTAAACTGTGCTATATCATAACAACCTCTTGCATTTCGTCAAAAGCTTTCCCAAGCCCCAATAAGTACCACCACCAACGTTTGTCCCACTAACCCGTTGAAACGACCCATCCCCATCCACCTATATCATATCAAGATTGAGAATTTCAATAGATTTACTGAGCACGTTCATACACTGAACCTAACAATTATTAAAGTGAATGATACCATTAAATGTACCTTAATCATACTAACACCAGAGCCGATATTAACCAGGAGATAGGGAAATAAATCATTTTGGTCAATCTGTACAAACTCCTTCTGGCCTTCCATGTGTGTGAAAGCTTCATGGCGGATTGCCTGCTCAACAATGAGGAAAAGTCTTAATAACAGTAATGTCATATAAAATTAATCAAAGTGAGTGCAGCCACTATATCCCAGAAGAAATAGTAGTTAATCCAAGTTCTCTGATTTGATATTTTCATGACTAGTATTGACACTACTGTGTTAAGAACAAGATGGGAATCGATAGGAAGAAGTTTAACGAAGTTATATTCATGAAATTCAAAGTGCAGTACATGGAATTTGCATTGAAGAGAAAACTAAGGTGTCGGCATCCCACCTTTAGCAAAAAATTGGCTCCAGCCACCAGACAATCCATTTCATCTTCCTTGTCAAGACTAACCCCAAGCCTCTCTTTGAAGAGGTCTGTAAATCTGTATGCCCCGCCACCTGTAGCCTGACCACAAACTCAGATTAGTTAAGTGAAGCTTGACGGAATTTCAGCTCCTTAACCTTCATGCTTTAGCACTAAACATCATATAGAGCTATCTTCATGCTGAAATCATACCTGAATCTGGTATACTCTACAACACACATAAACAACACCATACATAGCAAGAACACTACATATAGTACATACCCAAAACAGATTGAACAATGAGGAAGTAGAACAAACACAAGACTAAGTCATTAACAGCTTTCATGACTAATCATCACACTTCTATTTCCTCACACACTTAATGATGGATGAAAAGAGATTTTCTTTTATAGAAAATATATAAAGGCTAGAAGTGAGTCCTAATCATGCTTGCCACATGTCACTCCAACCATTCCATCATGAGTTGGAGGACACCTCATGGCTATAGTGGACAGCTTAAGGGACAAATCATGCCAGCTTTAACCTTACCCAGCAGTAGGCTTAAGTTTAGTACAAACATAAAATTAGAACTTATACCATACCATAATCTACATTATAACTAAACAAAATTATCTTAAACTAACCAAGAATTAGCTTAAACTAATATGGATTTGTTGCGCAAACCACAGAAAGTCTAACATTCTCCCACTTGGTTAAGCAACAAAACTCTTTACCGCAAAACAGGCTCAAGATATAAGTACCCTAGCATTTGACTATAGAGACCTAAACATCGTTTAGAAGATGTATACTCCGTCTCTATAATCAGAAAACTAGACGGACCGTGTTTCTTTAAGTTAATAGTCGTACACTTGCACTTCAATCCTTTGTTATTGAGCTACATTGTATGCTAGATATTGGAAAATGTAACTTTACAATGTCGAAGATTAGCTACCTATATGCTCAACATTACTCTTAAAACAAACACTCTATAACGTTATGATCCTTCATATCTCAAACCGAGATTTTTAATGACTTCAAAAGAGATCCCCTATGTCTCAAATAAGAGACGTGTCTCCGAAGAAACCATTTGTGCTCAATATGAGCTATGTCCCCGAAGAGAGCTTTACATCCCAAAATGAGACTGATCTCCGAAGAGACCATCTGTGTTCAATATGAGCTATGTCCTTGTCGAGACCCTTTATCTCTGAAGATATCTTTTTTGTTCTCAATATGAGATATGTCTCCGTCGAGACTTTTATACATCTCCGAAGAGACCTGGCCCACTAAAAGATATATCTTCGAAGAGAAAACCTATGTCAAAACGAAACATGTCTCCGTTGAGATCATTATTCATCTCTTTATTGGATTAACCTCCAAAAAGATCATTTGTGTCACAAAGTGAGACTTTTTGTACTGATCTTTTGTTCCTTATATAACATAAACAGCAATAACAAGCACTCATTTAAGATGATAAACAAATCAAATATTATCACACTCCTACTATTCTTCAGAACTCTGCCACAATAAAATATTGCCCATACTTTAACTACACACAAATAAAACATTAAAACAGATTTAACACCATCGCAAGCTCACCTTTGGGTAAACCATGATACACAAGAATCTTTACTTTCAAGTTTTAAAACTATATGTCACAACAAATATGTCAATTATCACTTTGTACATCTATACGCGCAAAACAAAATAGCATGTTAATAAGCAAACTTAACATATACATCTTAAACTTAAAACAAAACTCGACATCATCGCAAATTCACTTTTGGGAAGATTTGCGGCATACACAAATCCTAACAAGTTTAAGACTAACACTTCACTCATAGCAAACAACAATTCTGTCAAACATTTGGGTCCAATATAAAAAATACTCAACAAAGTAATAGATAAGATTCATTTCAGATTTCACTTGTATGAATCACCTTTGGATTAATTCACACTTGTAACATCTGAAATAAATCATAAACAAACCTTTGTCTAATCATAAACTGATGAAGAATTCTTTTGCTACATTTTGATTTCTGTGATTTGAACCACAAGCCTCTTAATCTCTTTTATCTAAACTTAGCCACACACAGCCAAAGCCATGTAGCACAGCACTTTCGGCACTAATTGTCTGCACTAAGTCAACTAAAAACTTCACAAATATACTTCATTCTCATTAGAACACTTTCATACTCTCAAAGTATCACTTTGGCAATACTTAGTCAAGTAACAAAGGTAACAGAGACATCCTGTAGGTTACAATGAGTTTTCCAAATCAGAACTTATAACTGAAATAGTAACATTAAACTTACATAGTCAAGCAGTATAAATCTGATCCTTGAAAAAAACACACCTAAGATCTTTATATAGTTGGAAGAACAACTATGAAACATAGAAGCCGCATAGAAACCTTTATCTTGTCAATATAAACCGGGTACATTTAAAAACCGAATGCACCAAGTTATCATAACCATAAAGGTATTACAGATACATGGATGGAAGGTTATACCACCAACAACATGATTGTGTCTGATGAACTTAGTAAATTTGTGTCTTATGAGCTTCTGAATTCATATACCAAAGATGCGGAGTAACTTAATTCTCAAAGGACATTAAAAACTGAAAGCAGTACTAGCAGAAATTCCTTTCACTATAGAAACATGTTCAGCATGTGCGCTGTAATAAAAGAACACTCAACCTAAGTTGCTTCTAAGCTGCTATTATGCATATATATCTTAAAGACACAATCCATCTATATGTAAAGGTGGCAGCAGCATGACATGTTTCATTAAAGAAACAAGTCAAACTTACCTGGTTCATGATAATATCAACACCTCTAGTAAATTGATTTGCTAGTTCCTCGTAGTCCAATACTTTCTCAAGGTGCCACTAATGACTATGAAATAAATTGTACTAGCCATTGACAACCAGGTTCAAAGAAATAAGAAAAAAAAACACACTACTAGCTTATGCTACTCACCCAAACAGCAGGTCATAATGAAAACTAACCATTTGTAACAAACCACGTAGCAAATAACAAGATCAATTGTTCTATTTAAAACAAAAACCATTAGCCAATGTTTTCAACCATACATCTGACTTTTGGCATCACAGAAATTTAAACATAAGTCACACAAAACTTAACAACAATCACCTTTAATTAAAACAGTACATTCAGCCATCAAATGGATCTGATGGTAACTGAATATCAATTCGTTGAGGTATTTGAAAAACAACAAGATAATACCATATAAGATCATATATATGTCAATATATTATCTCTTACATATGAAACAAACTTCCCTATACAACCTTACTAACACCTTAGTTGCAGAATATGTAATAACTAGGTGAAATAGAAGTTGAATGTTAGAATTTCAGTTCCTTAACCTTCGTGTTTTAGCACTAAACATCATATGAAACTATCTTCATGCTGAAATCATACTTCAAACTAGTATTAAACATATTCTACAACATACATAAACAACACCATACATAGCAAGAACACTACATATAGTACATACCCAAAATAGATTGAACAATAAGGAATTAGAACAAATACAACACTAAGTCACTAATAGCTTTCATGACTTATCATCAACTTCTATTTCCTCAAACACTTAATTATGGATGATATTTCCTTTATAAAAACATATGAGGTTAGAAGTGAGTCCTAGTCATGCTTGCCAAATGTCACTCCAACCCTTCCATCAAGAGTTGGAGGACACCTCATGGCTACAATGGACAGTTCAGGGGACAAGTCATGCTAGCTTTAACCTTATCTAGAATTAGGCTTAAGTTTAGTACAAACACAAAATTAAAACTTAAACCATGCCATAATCTACATCACAAGATTATCTTGAATTAGCTTAAACTAATAGGGATTGTAGCGCAAACCACAGAAAGTCTAACAAATCTGTGTGCTCAAAGGTAGATGAAAAGTCAATATTTTGAAGCACAAAAAGGAAAAGAGGATCTTAAATGTACAAAGAGTCACAAGTATAGAATTTACCTTAATTACCGCATTATCGTTGTTTGGAGCCTTAGAGCTCCAACCCCGTGGATCAATCCCTACACATACAAAAGCAACTTCCATAAGAAGAAAAAAAAAACCAACTATAAGAATTATAGTGCATTATAGCAGAAGTAAGAAAGTTTGGCTAAATTATAATACCGCCACGGTGAAGCTGTTTAGAATGAATAAAATCTAAACACTCGTTAATCTTCCGAGTTTCAAACTTCACGAAGTGGAGTCTTCCACCAAGAATAGGGTAACTCCTTCTACTACCGTTAGAAAGTCCCAATCTCTCTTTCAGAGTTTTCTTTCGTTTATCATCAACCAAATGATCCTCGTGCCTCGAGAAATAGATCAGCTTGATCAGAGATCCTAACAAATAAAAATAAACCAAAAAATTTACCTCGAGACTCAGAAAGTACAAATATAAGATACTAAAAGCATATCAGAAATTATTCGTAGTAACGTTTAAAAAGGGTAAGAAAATGGTTAACAAAGAGTGATATACTGTGATCTTCCAAACACACCATTCTATGACAAATTGCATAAAACTCAGTGCATCCCTCCCAGGTAAAACAATGTCTAGCAAAAAGTTACATTAGATTATATATTCATCTGAATGACCAAAGCAGACTCAGAGATATGATACAAATTGGCTAAAATGGGAGAAAATTAAGGAATTTTCTAAGTCAGGTTTAGCCTCGTGGAAAAAAGGCTTTCTACGGTAAGATGGCAAGTTAACACTCATCAAAAGTATTCTAGTGAACAATCCCATTGGCTCAATCTGTTACAAATAGAATTGAAGAACAATCAAAAACATTCTATAGCATGCCATGAATAAAGAAAAGAAAGAAAAAAACACCAATGTGGCAGCTGGGAATGTTTGTCAACTTTTGAGAAAGGCGGTTTAGGAATTTGTAATACAGGGCCCATGAACAAAACATAACTAAGGATAAGGAAATGGCCTTGGATGTTCAGCAAAGAAAAGCAATATTATTGGTGAAAAGTAATCGTAGAGTAAGGGTAATCTAGTTTGGGGTGTTCCAAAAAGAAGCCTAATGCAGCTCATAGTATGAAGTTATGGATGAATATATGATCCAGATATAAGCTATTAAAAAAATTATCCTAGATACTGAGTTCGTCTCGAAATTCACAATAATAAGTTTAATTCTATCCAAAACCAATTTTTCAACATGAAATGCAGAAATGGGATCAGAACCATCATCTAAGAAGAATATTAGATGCATCACTTGAAACGCACAGATCAACTTATGAAGCCTATCCAATTATACTTCACTACAAACCCACAAAGCAACCAATACAAGTATCATCAAAACAAACAAAACGGAAACCTCAGTACTCATTTTCTTTTTTCTTACCTCCAATATCCAAAGCCAAATGAGAAATATCATCAGATTGATTAGGTAACAGAATTGCAGGGTCTCGCTCTTCAAAGTTCCCTTGAATTGCAGCTCCACTAAGATCTAATTGAGGCCGAGAACTCGATCTATGAATCATCGTACTTGTTGTTGGTGGTGGTGGTGGTGGTACTATATCATTCTCTCTGTCCTTCCCCTTTTCATCTTCTACTTTGATTTCTTCTTTCGATTTTGGAGGAATTAAAGTAGTATCCATTATCCCAAGCCTCTATCAATAATCTGCCTAACCGTACTTGTGTTTACAATCTTGATCGGTTGTGGGGTTTGTCTCACACCCAAAACCTAAAAAAATGTCTAGTCAAAATCAATAACTAGAAATCCAACAATCGAACTAAATTGCAACAACCCCAAGTAGCTCAATTGTACATAAGATTGAAACAGATTGAAACTTGTAATGGAAATCTAAACAATTTGTACCTGTTTTTTTCTTTTTTGTTGATAAGTTAAATATTTCTCAACAACAATAAATTCATGCACCGAATTCTCTAGTCTGCATTAATTATGTTTATGCTACTAATGAATGCACACCTGAACATAGAACTGAAATTCTATGAAAAATGCCACCTTTTTTGGTTTTTTCACATATATCCCAATCCTGCAAAAGTCTGTAACTGTAAACTATAACTACCCTTAAAAAATTCTATTTTTTCTTACTTTGAAAATGCTGATTTGAAATTTAGTTAAAAGCAAAACATGGTAGGTTAAATAGGTTTTCTTATTTTAGCTCACCAACTACCCATTAAAGCAAAAGGAAAGGGGAAGAAATTTCAAAATTCTTCTTTTTAGGATAAGTGGAAATTTGACTAAGGATTGTGAAAATCTATAAACCTCGCTAACAATCAAATATCTACGGGGCCCCTTAAAGTATTAGACCTTAGTCCCACACCGTTAAAATGGTGCAAAATGAGGTACGACGGATTAGAATTGCCACCCAAACATTCGATGTGATAGCTGCGCTCCCGTTTCAGTAACTTTAAGCAAATAAAAGATACGAAGTTTTACTTAGTTCGATCTTAAAATCTATATCCATTGGATAATTTCAATAACAGGAAGATAGTCAAATAAATTTTTTATAGATTTTTATAATTTTTTATCAAATAAAATAGTTATAAACTTTCATAGCTTTTTTAATTTAGCGACTTCCGAAGATCATCTGGAAATCTAGAATTTTTCAGTGATTTTATGAGAGTATTACAGAGTCTTTGTGACTTAAAGATACAAATTTACTGGATTTCTAGAGACAAAAATTGTATAATATCTAATCAAAATTTCAAAATATCTACCAAATTTTTTATTTTACAAGTTACAATGTTAACAAAAGTACAATGAATAAATCGTAAAATACGTAAATATGTGTTTGTTGTCAAAATAACTTAGCATATGTATCACACCATATGTGTTTTCTTTTCTTATTTTTCTTCATTTATTTTCTATCAATATTTTCTTGTCTTGATCATGACAAAGTACTATCACTCGACATAAATGAAAGAGATTGAGTGCATAATGAATGTACAACAGCTAGAGAATAGCTAGAGTCTGGCTGCTAGACCATCGTAGAATAAATAAAAAAGAAAATTATATGTGAATCTGATGCTTATGAGAAAATAACTCAAATTTTAAAGTCCCCAAAAATCTCACATATTTAGGAGAGACTTTTGTCATGCATATTTTCTTATAAAAGTCCTCCAAAGTCTCTAAAATCTACAAATCCATGACTTATGAATATAAATCCAATAACGAAGGTGTTTGAGTGACTCTTAAGAAATCTCAATCCAATAACATGGAGTTTTAGAGAATTGAAAAGATTTAAAAAAGTCTTTATCCACTAACAAGGGAGATTAATAGATTCTTTTAGAATCTCTATCGACTAACAATAGATTTGAGAACTCTCTAAAAATCCTTCAAATTACCATTTGACTACCTCCCTGTAAATATGAATGGTGATTAAAATAAGCTTATAAAATGCTCAACTACCTGTTGTTAACTTAATCGACAAGTCTATATTGAGGAAGTAGTAGATATCTCGATCTAGGGTAAAGTAACTTTCAGGCTTCTATTCGGTGTTTCGCCTCATATCCTTCAAGATTACGTCCAAACTTTGTGATGCTTCCACGTGGTGATATTATTTTTTACCGTCATAATCACCCTGAACGAGCATTTGGATGCATGTAGTACGTTATCCAAATTGTCAATCACACAGATTGTCAAAAAGGTACTATTCACAAGTTTAAAAATTATTGAGTTTTGTTCATGAATTTCCCGAGGACTCGGTATTTTTATTTTGGGATTTCATAAGGATACAAGTGTCGGTATTCTAATGCTTCATCCTGCAAGTTTATCAAAAGTTTTTCAATCGGAAATTTGTCAAGAGGATGCCATTAATGCAACATCAATGTTTAAATCTATAACGTCCCTCCTAGTTCCATCAACAACCACTCCAGCAAGTACATTTATTGTAGTCTTAGTTCACCGAGTATCTAAGTTTGAGCAAAAAGAAAGGCGCAAAAGAGGGTCACGTTTTTATTATGACAAAATATATAAATTGGATCATTGGTGCGAGTGGGCGAGGGTCAATGTCATGTACTTTCAAAGTAAATTTTTAATTCAAAGAATCTAGTTTAATGAAGAACACAACATAAATCATAAAACGATTATATTTGATTAAACTTCGATAATCTTCTCATGACAGATACTTACGTTTATAAAGCTGGGTTCTCTCCCAAATGTCTAACGGTTACTAACACTTTGGGAGGGTTCATCTAACTCAACCCTTACAATCTAAAATTACATACTAATTACTAATTAGACTAATTAAAACATAATTATTGCTAACTATGATTAATATAAGATATTTACAACTCATCTATAGTAGGTATATGACATTCCCCACTCCTTCGAAACATCCTTGTCATCGAGGATGAGGATTAGGATTTTTTTTTGCTAGTTGACCTAGTGAAGATTGTAGCTGCCTTTGTTATCTTTTATAACACCGCCATATTAACTTTCTTAGGACCATGAACCTTAATTTGTTTGTAGGAAACTATCCCAGAGAAGAAATGAACTGCCATGCTAGTCACAACAACTGTTGTTTAACGAGTTTTCCAGTTATGGCATTGACCATCTTAGGAGTTGTCATTATGTCTGTTTGTATCACTTGAAGACCATTTCCTTTAGCTTTTGCTGGATTGTTGCAGTTAACTGGTACAACATGTAGCCGCTTAAGATTTTTCTCAAGTTTGGTTGGCCTCCAATCTTGATCCACCAACTGCTCTACAACCTGAATGTTGTTGGCATACAAATCCTTAAATCTCACTTCCCTAAAAAGAACTTTATCTAGCTATAACCCTTGTACCACAAATACCACTTATGTATTACAAAAAGTATTCTCTTTTAAAAATAATTGAACTAGATAACCAGTATATGTGCACAAGTTTTCGACAACCCTGTCGGTAATGCAGCTAAACTAATGATAAATAGAGCTAAGAGGAACATACCTTTACTGAACATGAGAGGATATCTAGTACACCACCAATTTTTCGTTCGTGAACCTGCATGGAGAAACCTTGTACAGTCTATACGTTCGGTTACAAAGTCTATTTTCAATATTGTAAGACAAGGAATCCTTTGGATTATCTAATTAAGATACAAATCCACAAGGTCAACCTAATATGTATTTGAACCTTCAAGATATGAATTTAACCAATACAAAGTCTTTAATGATTTATATTTCAAGATCCAAATTCAACAAGAACTTTTAGGATTTTACTATCAAGCTAAAAACCATCTAGGTTGATTAACGTACTACTAGTGATATTTCAACTATAAAGATAAAACGATATAATACGGAGAAGAAATAACATAAGACAACGGAAATTTTGTTCATGAGGAAAGCTGCAATCTAGCAATAAAACCCCGTGACATCTTTTAGTTTGAACATATTGTATTAAGTCACTTCAAACACTAGTCTACTATCAGACTTCGGACTTGAATGTAGTTGAGACCGAATATACCTTCCGAGCTATTCAGTTTCAGTCATGCTCCTTACGTTTGTTAGGTCTCGCAAGACCCTATACACTTGTTTCCCCTAGCTGGCGTCTCTTACAATCTTATGAGTTACTCCGAAGTCCTTCTCGGAGAATAGTGCCACCCTGCCTCCAATAGGAAACTAATTACATACCCCTCAGATATGTTTCAATCAAGCTAACATAAATCTATTTGCTTTGAGATCTCTAGATTAAAAAAAAAACTAAGAAACAAACAAAAAAGAGTCAAGCAAACCAACACTTAGATCTTAATCTCTTTAAAAGGTTATAGAGATGCCTAATTGATTCTACCTCACAAGATATATCTAAATCAATTTTCGATCGTAATCTTGCGGAACTAGCAAGGTCAGAGATGAAAAACTCCTTGTAGTTTCTATTAATCTTATTCATTAATCGTTAGTTCTTGAATGGTCGTATTAAAGAAGAGAATAACCTTTATAATAGACAAGAAATACGATGATCAAGATAAGATTCTGGATAACAAAAATCTATTAGGTAAAAGATAGTTGTACCTCCCAAGTGAAGTCTTCAAAGTCGTAACTTTTTTTTCTCTCTTGAGGAGACCTAGGTATAAGGAGGACGACCCTTGCAGCAACAAGATGCCAACGTGCAGGGATTGAGAATCTTAGTTGTAGAGAGTTCTTTATTTATAATGATGAATAAGGCTCAGTTGTTTAATATTCAAGAAATTATTACTTTCATTAAAAGAAAGCTCGTGAACTAGTTTCTATTTACGAATTATTTTGATCCCAAACAGACTTTAAATTTTTAATATACAATTATCCCAGTAATGGAAATCATGTAAGCATGAAAGAAGAATGTACACCCATATATTTGTCAATTAAGGACCGTGCACTAGGTAGCTCACGAGTTAGCTATATGGTCCATGAACCATCAAGTAAATACTGGAGTTCGGTAACACCCAAAATATGTGCAGTTTGCAAACTGAAAAACTTAGTTCGCGAACTCTAGATGTTGGAGTTATACATGAACATACCAAAAAGTGCACAGTTCATGAACTACGAAAATCAGTTAGCAAACTCAAGTGCAAATTCACGAGTGAACATGGTGAAAACTGCACAATTCACGAACTACAAAAACCAATTCGCGAAATCTTATGCAATTTGAAATTTAGTGACGTCAAAATTTTGTATATTTTACGAATTACGATTCTTAATTCATGAACTCTAATGCAACTTGATGTTTTTAGGATCATCTTTCGCAAACATAGTTTGTTGAACAATGAGAATTTTCCTCAATCTCAAATGCGATAAGTCTTATGAACATCCAATTCTTGAGTTCCGGTTTCGAAATTAGTCAAGTACAAGCTTGAACTCGAAATTTCTTATTTATAAATCATTGTATACTAAAGCCGCATAAAATTGTCTGAGAAGATACAATAGTAAAAATAATGAGTAAATATGATATGTTAGAGCACTTCTCGATTGAACCCACCAAACTTTGGTATGGCAAGTTTGGTTGTCAAATTTAGTTCCAAAAATCAAAATCGCTTGAGCATATTACTAAATTTAACTTTGTTAGGTTAGACTAGGAACATAAAATGTTAAGACTTTCTCTAGTTACACTTTAAGACTTGAAGACGTATTAAAAACAAAACGAAGACATCGTCCTTCAGTTCAAGGTTAGTAACTACAAACTTGACTTATTCTATTTATATATTTGTTCATGCAAGTATGTATTCATTGAAAATATAACATACGAAGTTACGTTTGTTACAATAAATTAATTAGTATTGGTGACTGGTTCATTGTACAATGATCAAAATATCAAAAGGTATGATATACGTAGTTACTTATACAAATCAAAGTATATAGAGTTACGAATAATAATTTATCTATAGACTTCGTTTAGTATGATTTTGCACTAATTGGTAACTTGTATTGTTTACTGTGTTGAACTTCCGGGTGATACTAAACCTTATTTAGTATGTTTGAAAGCAATTTTAGAAAACTTTGTTTCAGATTCAAAAAAGAGTTCAGGACCAATCCCAGGATCGATCCCTTAAGCAGGATCAATACCAACATCGATCCCTGGTAAATGACTGATCCTAGGGTCGTTCCCTAGTAGGAAGGATCAATATCAGGACCGATCCGTTCGAGTAGGTCTATCATAGAACCGATCCTAAGTAAATCTTACTTCTATTTATTTTTTGGTTAGTCTGCTAATCTTCACGGGTTGTGCAAATATCGAGAAGTGAATATTTTAGAGTGGAAAGTTTATTAGAATGTCGATATACTGATTTGAACATGTGCTGAACTCTAATTTCTTAATGTTCAAGAATACACCTTTGATACTCAAGGCACGATCCCAAGATATTTAACTTTCATTATTATATTTGGTATAAAATTATATGTTTTCCATTCCCAGAGGTCTGCATATCTTTAGCAAACTATTTTAATAAATTATATGTTATGTGCTAGCTAATCTTAGTTGTCATACTAAGAGTGAAACCGATTATGAGCTGGATATTACTTCGTGTTTACATATTTCAAAAATATATTGTTAAATACATATCTTGATAATTTTAAATTTGGTAAATAAAATATTTCCAATTAATACCTTGGTCATAACACTATAAATATTGAGTCTTGTGTTCTTACAAATTCATCCCAGAACACACCTTCTGTTGAGTGTGTTTGGTGATTTCTGATATCCACTTGCATATATCTCCTAGTATGAGACTGACTTTAATAGAAAATAAATCAAGTAATAGTTTTGCTCATCTAACATTGACAATGAGATTGACATACCAACACTTCTGAGTTCAACCGAGAAATGCTTTAACAATCTACCCCTTTGTCAATTTTAGTGAAAAAACTATCAATTACATACGGATTTAAATAAAAAATAAACATTTAACTCATTCTCCATAATGCTTCCTAATTTCTTGAATTCTTAACATCCTTGAATTCTTCGTTCTTCAAGTTCTTTTATGGTTCTGCATGTGTTCGTTCAACACTTTCTTTTTGAAAATCTGTATATTAATAACAACTTATAAAAACACTTTGATTTGAGATGTATGTTGAAATCTAAGCGCTCAATCAAGTTTTTATGACAGTACGTAGTACCTTTGCC
Source organism: Papaver californicum (assembly GCA_023531435.1). NCBI lineage: Eukaryota > Viridiplantae > Streptophyta > Magnoliopsida > Ranunculales > Papaveraceae > Papaver > Papaver californicum. The sequence continues at coordinate 493,689 of JAJJMC010005141.1, forward strand.
TACCTTAAAGTTTATTCTACCAAAACTTTACATAAATACTAAGGTGATACGTTCTTGTTAGAGAACTAATCGGCTGAACCCACCAAGCGTTGGTATGTCAAGGTTGGTTGTCAAGTTTAGTTCCAAAACTCGGGGCTCTTGAGTAGATGACTAAAGTCAACCTCGTTAGGTTAGACTGGAAACATAGAAAATGTTGAGTTATAGCTCTAGTTACTCATGAATACATGAAGACATATCGAAGATAAAACAAAGACATCATCCTTCAGTTTGAGGTTAGTAGCTATTTACTTGATTTATTCGAAAGCTATCTATTGTTGATACAAGTCTTTATTCACTAAAACATAACATATGATGTTACTTTTGTTACAATGACTTTAGTGTTGGTGACTTGTTTATTAAGGAAAGATATACAATAGTTGTTTCGACAAATCAAAGTATATGGAATTACGAAATATCGTTTATCTATATACTTCGTGTTTATAACATCGCACTAATTGGAAACTTGTTATTATTTAGTATGTTGAAATTCCAGGTGAATTCAAACCTTAATAAATATCCTTGAAAATAATTCTAGAAACATAGTTTGAGGAAGTAGACTTGGGAAACTTGTTTCAGAGTCAAAATAGGGATTCATGACTGATCCTAGGATCGATCCCTAGAACATGACCGTTGCAAGGATCAATCCCTAGTGGGAATGATCGTTCCTAGGATCGATCCTAACTGAATCTAACTTCTGTTTTACATTTTCGATTGGTCTATTAATTTTCACGAGTTTTTGCTGATATCGAGATATATATGAGTTAAATTGGAAAGTTTATTAACATGTTGACATAATGATTTGAAAATGTGTTAAATTCTAATTTCTTAATAATCTTTTGGTCGTAATTGTTTCGATAAGATTATACAATGTGAGTCCCATAGGTTGATATCGAAAATATTATGGAGCATTTGGTACCCTCGTCATTTTAGTTCTCCCCTTTAGTCATTACTTGTCTCTTTTTGCTAAATTTGACGTTACATGCGCAAGTAATTCACTTCCCTTAGACGTTGCTCTGAAAGACATATGTTAGACTAGATTAAGTACTGCTAAACAATTCTTCCCCATTTGTCACAAATTGACAAATGTTTCGAGAATAGAGATTTTAATGAACTACGCAGTTTAAAGATCATCAAGACTAAAGATAACATACCAACTATTTAAGAGGATTCCACTAGGTTTCGCAACTTAACATCTTCACCAAAGAGAGATTAAAGGTACAATTCTCTCCTAAAATTCCACAACCACATTTCCCACAAAGATATAACAATTAAGCATAAGTTCAAAATCGAACTCTTGCCCATTCGTTGTCATTCTGAAAGAGAACAACAAAAGTTATTTCCAAAGAAAATGATTCTAAAGTAAATTTTATATCCAATATTAACTGTATTTTCCCTTCTAGTCAGTGGAAAACATAGAAGTTAAAAGCATAATCTCTGATCTTAGCCAGTTAGGATCTTAAGAATACAAAACATAACTAAAGAGAAACGATTAATTGATTTCCCCTTTTAGCCAATTATGAACATAGAAGTTAAAAGCATAAATTTTTCATCTCAGCCAGTTACAAACATAAGAATCAAAATTATAAGTTATGATAAATAATCATAAAAGGTTTAATCCTCTTTTAACCAGTTATGAACAAAAGAGGGAAGAACGTAACTTTTAAAAAACAATCATGAGATCATGTTCTAATCATAAGTATCATAAACAAATAACTATCTCATGAAAAATCAAGCAATACATACAAAATAATCAATAAGTTCAAGTATTGCAATTATCACCAATAAAAATTTAACTAAATAAACTTCATTAATTGATGGATGATAAATATGAAGTAGTAATACAAAAGAAAAACATTAATAAACTAACTCAAACTCTAGTTTTTCCTCCTTAGAGAATTTATATTCTTATATAGTAGTTAAGTCTTGTATTAATTGTTGATTTCAATTATTTTTGATGGATATGATGTTTTTATACGGTTTGCTCAATAAGGTTATTTGTTGTCATTTAGATTTAAAATCTATTCAATTTGAGGCAATTTCCATTAATCTTCAACATACATTCTCGTAGACTTTCTAGTGCTTGAATTAGTTGTTAATTTCAGCTATTTCTAGTGGCTATGATGTTTTCCTTCAGTTTGCTCAATACAACTATCATTTCAACCCAAATTTATTCCTTTCGAGCCAAATATTTAACTTTTGTGTATTAATCTTCGATATACATTCTTAAAAAAAACTTGTACTATCTTGTATTAGTTGTTAATTTAAATCATATGCGGTGTTTATGATGTTCTTTAATTAGTTTGCTCAATAAAGCTCTTTGTTGTCATTTGTATTCAAGATCTGTTCAATTTGAGTCGATTTCCTTCGCTCTAGTGTATTAGTCTTCAATGAACATTCTTAGAAATTTGTTAAGGGTTGTTTAATTGTTAATTTTAATTATTTTTTGTGGTTATAATGTTCTTTTGTTGGTTTTGTCAATATGGTTATTTGTTATCATTTCAAAATATATTCAATTTGAGCCAATTTCCTTCACTCTAGTGTATTAATCTTCAATATATATTCTTAGATATCTGCTAAAGGATTCTATTAGTTTTTAATTTAAATTATTTGTGGTGGTTATGATATTTTTTTTCTTCTATTTGTTCAATAAGGCTTTGTTTTCTCCTTTCGACCCATAATCTATTCATTTTAAGCCAACTTCCTTGCCTTTTTTGTATTAATCTTTAACATACATTCTTAGAGACTAAATGTTATATTAATTATTAATTTTATTATTTTGGGTGATTATGATGTACTTTCATCGGTTTGTTCAATATATCTCTTTATTGTCATTTTGATTAGATATCTATTTAATTGGAGTCAATATCCTTCACTCTAGCGTATTAATCCTCATTGTACATTTTTATAAAGTTGTTAAGGCTTGTATAATTGTCAATATCAATTATTTGTGGTGGTTAGCATGTTTTTTCTTCGGTGTTCTCAATAAGGTTATATGTTGTCATTTCGATTTAAAACCTATTCAATTTTTGCCAATTTCCTCCACTCTAGTCTGTTAATCTTCAGTATACATTCTTAGAAACTTATTAAGGCTTGAAGTAGTTGTTAAATTAAATTATTTGTGGTGACTATGTTGTATGCGATTGGCTCAATAAGGATCTTTTTTTGTGATTTCGACCAAAAATATATTCCTTTTGAGCCAAATTTCTTCAGTATAGTGCATTAATCTTCAGTATATATATTCTTGAAGAATTGTATTTCCTTATGATAGTTGTTAATTGCAATTATTTTTTGTGGTTACGATGTTCTTTGATCGGTTTGCTCAATAACGCTCTTTGTTCTCATTTCGATTCAAAATTTATTCAACTTGAGCCAATTTCCTTCACTCTTGTGTATTAGTCTTGAAAATGCATTCTTAAAGACTTGTTAAGGCTTGTATTAGTTATTAATTTCAACTATTGAGGTGGTTATGATGTTCTTTGATCGGTTTTCTCATTAAAGCTTGTTTTTATAATTTCAACAAAAAATCTCCCTTTAAGCCAAATTACTTTACCCTTGTGTATTAATTTTTCAATATACATTCTTAGAGACTTGTTAAGGCTTGTATTAAGTTGAAATTAAAATTACTTTTTGTGGTTATAATGTTCTTTCTTCGGTTTGCTCAATAAGGTTTTTTTGTTGTCATTTTGCTTCAAAATCTATTTAATTTCAGCCAATTTCCTTCACTCTAGTGTATTGATATTAAAAATAAATTCTTAGAGAGTCGTTAGGGCTTGTGTTAGTTGTTAATTTTAATTTTATTGTGGTGGTTATGATGTTCTTTAATCAGTTTGCTTAATAAAGCTTTTTGTTGTCATTTGTACTCAAGATCTTTCAATTTGAGCCATTTTCCTTCGCTTTAGTATATTAATCTTCAATATGCATTCTTAAAAAAAATTAACACTTGTATTAATTGTTAATTTTAATTATTTATTGTGGTTATGATATTCTTTATTCGGTTTGCTCAATAAGGCTATTTGTTGTCATTTTAAAATATATACAATTTGAGATAATTTCCTTCACTCTGGCGTATTAATCTTGAAATCGTACAAAACGAGCCTAAACCAAGAAACGTCCATTCACGTCTTGCTTCAGTCATGAAGGTGGAGATAGAGGGTTAATCTTAGGGGTGGGAAGCGAAAAAGGTTGATAAATCATTGTGTGATAAAAAATAATAATGTATAGTTGAAGACTGGATTTATGAATATAAACTGGACTATTTCTGGGATAAATATATGTTATTTTCTTGTCGAATATATGAAGGAATCTATTTATAGTCTTGTAGTGAACACACTGATTTATCGTAAGTTGTGGAAGCTATGAAGCGATAGAGAGGTGATGATCGTGGAGATTGTAGTGGATTCATGTCCACTAAGTCAGGAGGACTGTATGACCAGTACTCCCCATCCTCTCAACTGCTTCTAATTGTCCCCTTACGTATTGCCTTCTCGTCGTGGATGTGTTGCCACATCGCACGCTGGCATAGACCGCCAGACCAATAACCCAATGATAACCCCCCCCCCCATGTGACATATTTGATGTCTCGCATAAATATATTAAAGTCATGGACTACTACTATTTTGTTTAGTTTAAGTCAAACAACAATTGATGTGTATTGTAGGTGCAATCAAATTAATGATCTTATTTCTACTTAATTAAAGAATAATATAATGAAAGTCAAGTTCGTTCCCACGAGGAGCGAGTGTTTCAATTGTTTAAAGTGTCACAAAGGAGGGTTTTGTTTTAGGGTTTTAGCAAAGTAAATAAGAAAGCAATTAAAGGTAAAGTTGTAAGCAATGAAGAGAGATATGATCGAGGAATCCTTCTTCGTTGCTAGACAATCATTGAATTAGTATACTCGTATATCCTTCATTCATCCGAGATTATTACCAACCGTAGGATAGAAGCTAGAGCAGTGTTGTCCTCGAAAGTCCTTAGGTCACTGGGTACCAAAGCGCTTGAATACCAGATTCTATTTGTCTAAACCACCTAAAGGTAGCACACTCTAAGTGTAATTTGGCTAAATGCTTTATATTTTGTGACTTTATAGGTTGATCCCAGTTGTTAGACTTTCAGCGCAAGTTCCACTTTGTAGTGTTGGTTCTACATGCGATAAATCAATCAAGAAACTGATTTAGTTGGCCACCTAGAACAATCAATTAATCAATCATAACCATACCTAATAGTAGAAACAAACAATAATCATGTGAAGAAATCAAAATAGATTCATATAAAATAACTCAAATCATGTCTAGAACTTAGAATTCATCCCCAATCAATTAAGTTTTATCTACTCATGGATGTGAAGCATCCATGATATACATATGAGAAAGTAGAAAAGAAATAGTTATGGTGATGAAAAACGCTTCAAAACCCTAGCTTTTCCTTATTGTGTTATTCTCTCCAAAAGCTTGATAAAAGAATTAAATCCCCAAAAATAATTAGAAGAGTCTCTTAAATAGATGTCCCAAATTGTAGAAGTGCCCATACTCGAATCCCAGTCGAAATTAGTTTCCAAAACATCAAAATATGAAAAAAAAAAAAAAAAAAAAAAAAAAAAAGGGGGCAAACTAGGCTTTAGCCCGTGAGAAAGAATAACAAATAAGCTGATGGGATCGCGCTCAGCTGGTCACGGCCCAGACCATATTCACGGTAATCAACTAATTGGGCTTTCCTGCGAAGCCAAAACCCAGCCCACTTCGTCATCTTCAACCTTCTCGAACCGACTCCATCAGCAGCTTGTCTTCTCCGTCAACAGCCATCAATCACCGATGTAACCAATTCAACCATCACTAACATCATCATCTCTACCAAATATCACTCGAATCCACCAACTGTACCATCAACTTATTGCTATCTCGAATCGAACCATCACACCTTGCATGAAATCACAATAAACATCATTACTGTCACATTCTTCAACCATTAACCCAACTGCCATCACCGTTCATCACTACCTTAATTCTCTTCCATGATCATCACTCCATTTTCTCATATCCACCAGGTTTGCATCATCACTGAATCATCAATGGAACCCTTTACAGCCTTAAACATCCCCATTATCAATCACATCGTCACCATCTTAATCTTCACCAGGGGCGGCCCAAATGTTTCCATAAGCATGTCAAAGATCTTAATCGTACATATATCAAATAAACTATATGGATCAAAAAGCGATAACAAAAAAATTTATTGGATTCAAATAATAATTCATATTATCATTTATTTAAAAATATATTTTTTTATATTTTTAAATGCAAAATCAGAAAGTACAGTTTTATAATCGACTTGTATAACAAAACCTGCAAGAGATTTGGTTTAGTAGATTCCAATCTCTATTATCTTTTCTTCCTATTTTGATATCCAGAAGCTTGTTTTCGTTTTAGAACCATACATGAAATTGATCAAATATATTTATCAAACAACAAACAAATAAAATATATAACAAATCAAAACAGAATAAAATTATTTCTTAAAATAACTCTGAATCGTAATTCTATAATCAACAAAAATTTAGATCATATAACTATGATACATGTTGATACTATGTATAATCAGTGGATAATTCATTTTATAACATACTTGAGAACATGCATTTGATTGAATTGGGAGTTTTGAGTTTTTTTCCCTAAAAATACAATTTAGGAATTCAATTAAGAATTAAAAGACTAGATATGTAAATCATAGATTATAAATGATAATTAACTCTATATATTCATGACTTACTTTAATTAGAGGTGGTGGTTTTCTATCGAGTTGCAGTGAAGGAAACAGGAGGCCGAAGGCCGGAGGCCGGAGGCCGGAGGGGGGAAAGAGGTTCGACTGTAAGAGAGAAAATCGAGAATAGATAAGAAAACAAAAGGCATAAATTTTTGTTTCTAATTTTTATGTAACTAGTTACATATTTAGTAATTAACCATTATATTAACTTTATACGTATATTGTTCCCTTTTTTATATATCCTAATATTTATATTAATCACGATTTAGACATTTATTTCTTTCTTGTGACATAAAACATCCCCGAAGAAGAAAAAATTTGTTGCCCCCTTGACCGTGATGCCCAAAGTGAAACTCTGTTGGCTTTTCCCCATGGCCGGCCCTGATCTTCACATCTCAACTCCACAACGTCACCATCAATGGCATGATCAGCTCCATCAACCACCACATCTCCATCACCTCGAGCTATGCCAACAATTACTGATCATCACGAACTGCAATGATACAACAACTCCATCCAACCTATCATTACTTGCTAGAAGAAATCATCGCAAGCCATCACTTCCATAGTTATCATGACCACCGATAACTTCCATCACCAACAGTCGTTAAAAACTCGACCACAACTTCGCTGCTAAACTTGGAGAGAGATAAAGGTGCCCCTTAATAATTAGTCGGGTGCTATTAATACTTTCAGTTGGCATCCCCTTGGTAGAACAGATGGTGCCTTCAACATGATTCACATTGGCATCCTTTTTAAATTACAGTTCCAGAAGTGTATGGTTTTCAAACCCTTGTGGTCTGTGAACAAAGTCTTCCTTATTATCTTGTTTTGCTCATAACTTTTTTGTCTGATGTCGGAATGACCTCATTATTTTAGCGTTCTCTTCGTAATTCAATTATATTCAAGATGGTATCAAGAAATTATGACTTTGGGGTGAGATTAACGTTCTTTGGCTCTTCTTCACTCTTTTGTAGCCATTTTCACTCTTGTTGGGATGATTCACCTAATAAAACAAATAAAATAGAAAACAAACGTAATAACAAGTGATATGCAAGAATTATAAAAAATATTAATATGTATTTGACACTAAAATCATGTAAATTATGCACTTATCAACAGTTAACATCCCTCAAGGGATACTAACTGAAATTCTCATATCAATACAATGCTAGCTGAAAAAGTCAATCGGCTAGAAATTCCAACAACATCTCAACTAGTATATTTTCTTCCAAATTCACATCCACAAGCATCATCTCAATAAATATTACCTCAATCAGTGTTACCCCACCCAACAGTTCACACACCCATTTTTTAATATTATTACATGAATATTCCATCTTTACCAGAAACTAGGAACCATATGCAAGATCAATCACAACCTCCATACAAATATTTCTCTAGTCAACATGAAGCTCCACCAAAGCATATTATCTTAGAGAGAACCAATTACAATTATGGTTTATTCATCAAGAGAATCACAGGAAATAAGGTTGGAAAGGAGACTCAAAGAGCAAGAAGAAAAAACCAAAATGCTAATAAGCAAGCCAATAAGTGATCTTACATTCAGATTCCAGGATGTACCATTGTCAAATAAAATATAAGAATGCAAGCTACCAGAATAATTTTTATTTACCATCATTTTCATACTTTAAAGGAGATACAAATCCAAATGAACATATCTTTTATTACGAGCAGATGATGATATTACATCTCGACAATACAATGATAATGGATAGATTTTTCCATTCAAGCTTGCAGGATGATGCATTGATATGGTTGAGATTCCTACCAGCAAACTCAATCAAATTTTTTGAAGAAATAAAAGATCTATTTCTCCAGAACTACTCCTGCAATATCAGGCAACGTAACATTCTAGAACAGCTCAGAATATTTAAAGGAGTTGCAGCGCCTGTCGGTAAGAGGATACTATTTTGTTTGTGGGTAAAAATGAATTCTGGGGTAAAGAAGTAAGGATAGGGGTAAGATGATGAGAATATGTCTGAACCCTAAATCATTTATACTATGCAAGTACTTTTATATTAAAGAAATCAAAGTCACATAAGATTGGCCTAAACCAAGAAATGGTCGTTCATATATTGCTTCGGTCACAAAGGAAGGAGAAATGTTGGTCTTAGGGAGGAAAACAGAGAAAGTATTGAGGTTAAAGTGTCGAACTCCGTTAGGTATATTAGGTATGTATTTCTATGAAAAGATTCTCTGTGTATGACTGAGAGAAAACCTCGATGAAAATCAGACGTTAATTTGTATGTTCTGTCTATTCTCATTTCGATAGATTGAAGGATCTATTGATAATAGCAGTAACCTTTCACCCTGACCTTGTAGGAAGTGTTAGTTGTGAAGTAGTGGTAAAGTGGAGGTGGTGGAAAGTGTATTAAAAATTGAGTCCCACTTGTCGGGGATCCTAGACGGTTACACACCCATCACTCCTCTACTTAGTTAACTATCGCACATTCCAGAAACTTTACCGTAATGGGTGTATTTCTACACTGCATACAACATATTGGACATGAATGATAAGTTTTGATGAGTCTGACAAGAATGGTGAAGCTCGTAAAGAACGGGAAGATTGAAATAAATATATATTTATTTAAGCTTTATGTCAAGCTTCTGTGAGTCCTAGATAAATTGTGAGAGTTCACGTGTGTCAATCAGTATGATCACGAATGAGTAAAAAGAAAATGTACAAGTATTGGAGTGGTCAAGTATAAGTAACATGACATATATATGAAGCTACATGAAATAAGATATTTCTGGCCAGACGCTATGGTAAGCCATCCATGGTCAGCCGTATGCATATATGGCACATCATATATGTGAAGCTACATAAAGTAAGATATTTTTGTTAGTTACATGTTCTAACTCATATGTGGTCAGTCTCAATTAGTGTAAGACACACTTGGTGAGTCAAATTTGGGAAGCTATATGAGTTAGAACATATGAAGTATGTCGTATATGCCATTCTCATATTTTAAACGAGTCATATATGCTTTATATATAAACTGCAACACATATTGCAACAGTTAAAAGTTTTATTCGCTCCAAGCTTCTACATTGCAATAGTTTAGCAACGTTTATATATGTGGAAATCACTATAAGCAAATTTGTAACAAATATTGCAATGCTTGACAGCGTTGCCTGCTCCAGCCTCCCGCGTTTTGACAGTTGAGCGTTACAAATTTCGGGCGTGTGAACACTTGTTTACATATGACACTTTATATGTGCCGTTCACATGATTGAAGAGTTTTTGACCAGCCAAACTAGTTACCAGACCAACTTGGCTTGCCAAAGTTGGTTTGCCAAGAAAGATGGGAGGCCAACCAACTAGGCCGACCAAGTTGGGAGGTCAAGACTTCTCTGGCATTACTTGTGTGTTGTATATGACTAAATTATAGTTTTGTTATTTTTCATCCATTATTTGGCGTTTGGTGCGAGCAAATATTGGAAATAATTAACCTAAGCTTGGCCAGGGTAATTTCTAGCCAATTAGAGCCTTGATTTTGTGGCTGGCACAAAAATTGAATAGATTTTGTGATTGATACAAAATAGACTTGATATGTAAACATAGCTGTGATGTCCAACCAAGTATGCTCGTGTGGCGCTTGCTATGTGCTTTCATGCAGGATTGAATTCACATTTTGATGGATCAACATCATTCAACTAGGGTTTGAATATTGATATAAAATAATTTTTAGGAATTCCGCCGGAGAATATAGCACTAGAAAAACTTACGTTGCTCTACACTAGTGGGCAATCCATCTAGGAGCTTGAGATTTATTCTGTAAAAATTATAGAATTTCTGAGAGTATTGCAACAAGCACCCGTGTTATTCTAAAAATTTCATACATAGATGGATACTGAGTTATACAGTAATATGGTTGTGTATATATATATTTTCTGAGTTCAGCCGGGGTGAAGCATTCATATAATTTTGTATACGAAGATATAGGCGTGAATACCCACTATGACTTAGTAAATTCCTAAAATTCATCGTAGAATGAAAACATACTAATATTCAATATTTCTGATACCCGTATAAGAAAAATATTTTTTTTCCGATTTTTGCCTTAACAAAAATCCACCATCAACATTAAGTCCCCTGCTTAGCACCAAACAATAATATTGTGTGGTAATCATTAGATAATGACATGATAGACAAAAGTAAAATAATCATATCTTAGTTGTTAGATTTTACCGGAGATATCGCAGTTGACTTGAACTTCCTTGGAAGTCACACTAGTGAAGTAGCTATCTACAACCAATCCATAAGAAAGAGTCAGGAAAGCTTAGTCATGAGTAGTATGGCTTATTAGGGCTTTGATGTCGGTTGGGAAGGCTTGAATCCGATGCGTACGTGTGTAAAACAGAAACTCCTTTTCTTTTTTAAATTAAAAAACCAATTTGGCGTAAGAACTACTTGCCTTCCCTTACTTGTTATCACCAATAATATTTTATTTTTCTATAAGCAATAACAACAACAAAGAACAATGATTTTTTTTGACGACCTAAGATTGTCGGACCAAGTTGGTTGGACACTAGAGACATGCTTGGCCATCCCAAAAATATTATGATAAATTCATGTGACTCGGCTGAAAATGGACACAAATAAATCTAGTAATTTATTCAAGAATAAATATAAAATTGGTAAATGATCTCCAAATACTGAAGATTATATATATGATATTGTATAGAAAGTAGTACATTGATATCGTTAAATATGAGCTTTAATACTAATACAAAACAACAGTACATCCATACAACTCAGATGAGAGTGGGCAGGGATGAGTTTAAAAATTCATTGTTGATAAATAGACGTCAAATACTTAAGATCTGCATAAATACCGTGAATACAGTAATGAATCAACATTGCTCAATATGAGTCTTAATATTGATATGTATGTATGGAACAAGTTCAAGAAATTGAGATGCGGAATGATTGCACCCGAAATAAGTTCAAGTTGCTCTATACTAATGGGAAATCTATCTAGGAGCTACGTTCAAGTTGTTCTACACTAGTAGAAAATCTATTTAGAAGCTTTGTTATCAAGAACAAGGTCAAGGAAGAGAATAAAAAAAAGTAGCGGGCAATCCATCTAGGAGGATTCGCATCAAGCACCAATGTCATTATGAGGACACAGTCACTCTATACTAGTGGCCAATTCATCTAGAAGTTGTCCAAACAATGGAGATTCTATACAGGGTGAGTGTTGAGTCATACAATATATATATTCTATATACATAAAATATTGAGAGTTCAGGTGGGTAAAGCTCTAATATCTATATATATAAGTGTATATACTTTATAAAGAGGTTGCAGGATCGGTTTAGAATGTCTACAACTATTAGTTAAGTTCTTAGTATTAATTCTTTGTAAACTTAAACCCATATATATGATATATATATTTTCGATATACGGATGGAAAACAACTTACATATCTCGTTGTTATTTCGGGAATCAATAGAATAGTCTTTGTCAGACGCCATCATCAGCGAAGTCGATGGCAGAACAACACCAACTCGTCGTACCATATCAATAGCAGTGAGTAATATATAAATCTCATCTTGTTCCTTGATGATGGCAACAACAATACATGCTAGCATCGAGCTACAACAACATCTGGCAGCGAATGGAACACTGGATCTGATAGTGTCACAGGTTGATCGTAGGTGAGATGGTGGTTTTGATGACATCGATAGTGTGTCAAAATTCTTATGGACGACCCTATCCAAAATATATTTGAAGTCTTGGTCAGCACCATCGTCTTCATGATAGTGAAAACCAATGTTTTCTTTCAAAACCGGCAGCAATAGTCTCTTGATGCTCCACTTTTTTCTCGCTAGCTATATATGAAACTATTAGAAAATTTTAATATATGACTCTATAGAAACACTCTGACTTTGGCCACGATTTACCCCAATAGTGGCAATGCTGATGTCGTAGACGTCGATCAAAGAGGGGCTTCCAATATTGATATAGATAGAAGAGACGATATTGTTAACCCAGAGAAGTAATTAAAAGAAATAGGCAGTCCCCTTCCTACGAATATTCTTCTAACGTTGAAATTGACATAGAGTTTCCAACTCCATCACCAAGCGAGAATCATATACAATTCCACACTACAGAAATTGAGAGAGTAGAATCCAAGATAGTTGCACCGTAATGTACTTCTCATTGGTAGCGGATGGTTGAGGAGATAAACAACAAGAATCTATGTGGACTTCTTCGGATGATGCCTGAAGATTTCGAGGAGGTGATATTCGTGTGAAAATCTGGATAATAGAATTTACCTATTCCTTTTTTGACGACAACATGATAGACATTGCACAGTCCCCAGCCTAACATGAAATTTCTGCGAGTATTTCATGGGGGTTATAAGATGAGTTAATTCTTTTTTTAAACGAAGATCCAAGAGTTATGGATGTAGGATATGGTTGTACAATATTAAAATTTATCCTACATATAAGGTGAGAAGGTTGCGCTAGTGCCAGCAAGAGAAATGTTAAAGCTAGTATTTTCGAAGGTATTGAGGCTGGCATTTTCGGCTTTTGCGAAGGAGCTTAGAGTCTCTTCTGTAATTCAAACTTTGGCGATGAGGTTTATTCGATTCTTAAATAGCGTTCTAACTTGATTTCTCAAACCTCATACTGGTGGCCAAGGTGTGTAAATGATGATGATAAGGGAGAGGTTGAAAAGAACATTCAATCCTTAACACGAGTAAGATATGGATCCAAGCTTGTGAACTACTTCACCGAGGAGGATAACGTGCAATTTGGCGTTACAGTGATTGAAGAAGACCCTAATATGGATCATGTTGTCCAGTCCACAACTTTTTTATTAGGTAGAAGGGATTGATGCTGAAAAAGGTGAGAGAAAACCTGAAATAGATGTGCTTGCAAAACTCATTCATGTAGGGATGCAATTTGAACATCATACGGAAACGACTCTTGAGCACTAAAATGGTAGTAAGTTTAATTAGTAAACTGTTGATATGACTTGAATCAGAATCCTAATCCAACTAGGTAACCTAAGACAGATCCAGTCCTAATCCGACTAGATAACCTAAAACAGTCCCAGTCCTAATCCGGTTAGGTATACCGATTCAAGTCATATCAACAAATCTCCACCTTGACTTGAATCTTCCCATCTCCTGATTCAAGACATATTCAACAAATCTCCACCTTGAGTTGAATCTTCTTAGCAACAGATGACATAATCATCCCAGAGACAAAATCAGATGCACCTATTTCAGTGCCAGAATCATGTCGGATGCACCTATTACAGTGCCAGAATCAGATGTTTTTTCCTACTCTTGACAAGCCCAAATCAGCGTCCACATACTCTTGACAAGCCCAAATCCTATTGGCAAACTTGCCAAGACCTAACCCAAACAGGTTAATGTTGTTCCGCTCCACCAGTTCCATGGCACCAGTCATCATAGTGAACAACATCACCGATCTCTGCCATCACCGGTCACGGCTTCATCATCCGAGTTACAAAAAACACCATGAGACCACCTCCATCAGTTCACGTTAACAGCAACTTCTCAGCAATTCCATCCAACTGCCGATCACCGGACACCCATCAGCGTCACTTCTACTTCTCTGTCTCGTTCTATTAGCAGAAACTATTTCTCCCGGTAAACCTATCGATCTTCAACATCGTTCTCAGCGGAAAACGAACCTTGCTCTCATACCAATTTGCATTCCCCGTTCGCTCATATGAGCAAGCCTCATATGCCATAATCTGGTCATATCAGATCCCTGAATTTCAGTTGAAGCAACAACTGCAGAACCTGTGACTGTTGAACCCTGTAATACATACAAAGTTCCATGCTTGACACCCTTCAGAATCACATCAGAACCTTTGCAAACATGCAAACCTCCACCTTCACCTTTGAAACTGAAACCCTTGCTGTCTAGCAGACTCAAAGATATCAGATTCTTTGTCAAGAGTGGCACATGCCTGACTTCCTTCAATGTGCAGAGCCTCCCATCATGTGTCCTAAACCTGATTGAGCCAATTCCAACCACCTTGCAGATAGACCCGTTTGCCATAGAGACACTGCCCCCATCTGCACGGCTGTACGTAGTAAATAACTCTGGATCTACAGCAGTAGCTCAATGTGGAAACACATCTGAGGGAGATTTTGTATTAGGGTTTTGACCCTATATATACACACACATAGGTGTGTATTCTGTATCTCAGTAGCAACAATGTAGTCTATCTGAGTAGATCTGATTCTGAGTAGAATCACTGCGAGATGTGCAGTGATTCTACGATCTGATCTGAACTGATCACATATCTGTGATCTGCATTGAGTTTCTCCCTCTGATAATAAGATTCTGATTTCTCCGCCGTGGAGGTAGCTAACACGAGTTAGTGAACCACGTTAAATCCCTGTGTTCTTTATCTGTTTATCGTTCTCGTTCGATCCCTGTTATAACATAAACCACCGCACTTTTTCTTACTATTTGTACACCAGGATCCAGAAGATGGTATTATCACTACAACAAAGATAGTAAAGAACATCCCCTTATTTGAAATATTTGTAGCTCCCTTGTAATCGATTATCGAAAACGCGAGTAAGAAGATAGTGAAACCGTCAACTGGTAAGTGGATCGAAGGATGTGAGGCTCTAGTATCCACTAGTCATACATTCCATATCAATACATCCTGGATTCATCATAGTTCAACACTATCAAGGCCGATGTTGATTATAAAATGATAGGTTTTTGATAGGCCAGTAACAATGAGAATTTGATTTATTAGTTTTTAGTATGATAAAATTGAAACTTTAATTATGGAATAAAAAAGGTTTTCACATATGCTTTCGAGAAATTAAAGTTATATTGAATTTAAAGAAAACTCGAGATAGTTAGATGTTGAAAGTCTTGAACCACCTGCCATGTATCACCATACCTACAAATTATGTGTTCTTCAATGAACTCAGTAATTATTGTATCAATTGTGCTCATGTTGGGGATGAGAATTTTCGTGTATGCCCTCATTCCCCAAGCCCATCTCCCCGGACTCAATCTTCTCCTTAAGCACACGCTTCAAACTATTGCATTTAATGGTTGGATGATGGACGAATCTATAATAGTGAAAGTATTTTGGATCTATTACCTTCTGGGCATTTGGTTCGTGCTTCACAAGAGGAAGCTTCACAGTTTCGTCTTAGATCCATACTTCCAACAGCTCAATCACTTCGTTCATTGTGTATGAAAAATCCGAGAGGGTTGAAGTTTCATTTTGTGCTTGTGGGGATGGTTTAGGGCCAGATGTTTGAGTTATTAGTAGTTATTATCTGTATGCTTCCTCTTACCACTCTAGCTATCGGTTGGCTTTAGTTGGATTGTTTGTTGGAGGGACACTTGCTTCTCCAAATATCTGCATAGATTTCTTCGTATTCTGGAAGGATTCAGATTGACTGGATAGAACAGATGTAATTGTACGTAGTCTGTCCCTTGGCATCTTTTGTAGGCCGGAATCACCCTTTTCTTGTAAGGAAACTGATCGCAATGCGAAAATCCAACAAGTCTTCTATTTGAGCTTGCATGAGTGGTTCTAATTTTTTACAAGCAACAAAGTTAGGTTGATGGTTCTTTTCTGGATGACGTCCAGCATGGTTGTAGATTTCGTTTTCGTCTTTATTATAAGGGATGTGAATCTTAAAAGAAGAATCACTACCATCAGTGTTAACCCAAAATGAATTTCTTGTAGTATTCCCCTTAGGGTGCACACATGTTGGTTCCTTCAATAGATGATCTGTAAGAACTTTCAAAATGGTGAATACTTTGTTCTGAGTCTTGATAATATTAGCTTAATTCATTACAATACCATTCAATATTTTCGTCAAATTGTTAATAGTTATCGGATTTTAGAGTTTCCATAGCCTATACATAAGTTTGACCTGAAAGAACGGATTCAGGAGTAACAAGAGAGGTATCGTTGGTAATGGGGGAAATAAAACTGGGATTGAGCAGTTTTGAACCCTTCCTAGGATAGAATATTTTTTGAGAAATTAAGAAATTTATTTTCCAACAGAGAGATTGACCCCCCTGTGGTCGCCAAAATATTTTTGGGTAAAATAAATTTTGGGATAAGAAGTAAAAAAATGGGTAAGTTGATGAGAATACGTCTGAACCCTAAAACATTCATATTGTGGAAGTACTTTCAGGTTTGAGAAATCAAAGTCACACAACATTGGCCTAAACCAAGAAATGGTCGTTCCGATCTTACTTCGGTCACACAGAAAGGAGAATGGTTGGTCTGAGATACGGAAGCAGAGAAAGTCTTGATGAGTATGACAAGACTTATGACACTCGCAAAGAAAAGGCAGACCAAAATAAATATATATTTATTTATGCCTTATGTCAAGCCTCTGAGAGTCTCAGATAAATTTTTAGAGTTCAGTGTGCCAATCGGTACTGACATTCTTAAGTGAATAGATGGTGTCGGTTGCGGGTGCGGGCATTGAAATAGGTCAAACAGTCTAGTTCACGTCATCTACGAAATGTGATGGATGATCATAAAGAGTGAAGAAGTTATATGAAATAAGATCTTTCTGGTCATACACAATGATAAGCCATCCATGGTCATCCGTATGTTATTTGATATATGGTACGTCATATATAAAAAGTTAGATTTTATAGAAATATGGCTCACTTTGTTAGTTACATGTTGTAAGTCATACTTCTCAGTCTAAATTAGTATATGGAACACCTGGTGAGTCAAATTTGGGAAGCTATATGAGTTAGCACATATGAAGTATGTCATATATACCATTACCATATTTAAAACGAGTCATATATGCTTTATATGTAAATTGCAACACATATTGCAACACTTAAATGTTTTGTTTGTTTCAAGCTTCCACATTGCAATAGTTTTACAACGTTTATATATGTGATAGTCGTTATAAGCAAACCTGCAAAAGATACTGCAACGCTTGATAACGTTCCCTGCTCCAGCCTCCCGTATTTTGATGGTGATGCAACGCTTATTGAGTGTTACAAATTTCTGGCGTGTGAACACTTGTTTACATACGACACTCCATGTCGTTCACATGATTGGAAAGTTTTGGGACGACAAAAATAGTTACCAGACCAACTTGGCTGGCCAAGAAAGATGGGGGGAAAACCAGTCAGTCACAAAATTAATTTTTGCCAGGAAAGTTGGGAGGTCAAGACTCCTCTAGCATTACTTGTATGTGTCGTATATGACTGAAGTTAGGGTTTTGTTATTTTCATCCGTTGTTGGGATTTCGGTGCAATCAACTATTGGAGATAATTAACCTAAGATTATCTAGGGTAGTTTCTAGCTAATTAGAGCCTTGATTTTTTGTTTGGCATAGAATTGTGGCTGACACAAAAATTGAATAGACTCCGTGATTGATACAAAATTGACTTAACATGTAGACATAGTTGTGATGTCCAAACAAATGCTCGTGTACGGCTTGCTACGTGCTTTCACACTGGCTTGTATGGACATTTTGATAAATCAACATCATTCAGCTAGGGTTGGAATGTTGATATAAAACAATTTTTTTTAGAAATTTAGACGGGGAATACACCAATAGAGAAACTCAAGTTGCTCTATACTAGTGGGAAATCCATCTAGGAGCTTGAGATTTATTCTGTAAAAATTATAGAGTATCTGTGAGTATTGCAACAAGCACCAACGCTTTTCTAAGAATTTCATACACAAATGATTAATGAGTTATACAATAATCATGGTTGTGTATATATATTTTCTGAGTTCATCCCGCTGAAGCATTTATATAATTTTGTACACGGAGAGATAGGCGTGAACACCCATTATGACTTAGTATATTCCTAAAATTCCTTTCAGAATGAAAATATACTAAAATTCAGTATTCCTGATACGCGAGTCAAATACATATTTTTTACGTATTAACAAAAACCCATTATCAACAAATGTGTATCATATTCAAGAAAGCATTACAAAAAAAAGACAAAAGGAACTCTTTCATTGGAACCAAAATTTATACCTTGGATGAATTATACAGTAAAACTAAGAAGTTTGTTAAAAGAGAACAAGAAATATACATATAATCTTTGACCACAAGGTTTATTCAACAAATAAGGCGTGAATCTGAAGAGAAATCATTCTCCCATATATAAAGAACAACCATCTAAGAAAAGGAATTTCAGAGAAGAGGCTGATCAAAGGTGGAAAGAGGAATCCCAGAAATTTTCAAAGCGCAACGCTACACCTGAAGTGGTTCCCCATTATATGATAGACAAACCATACTTCATACAACCTAAAAAAATGAGGATTAAAGAAAGAGGAAAAAAATATTGCGCTTATCATGATGTTATAGGTCACAACACAAATAAGTGTAAAAACCTGATAAGATTCGTTGATAATTTAGCTAAGGATGGCCTCCTGAAAGAATTTGTCCAACTCGAAACATGATCAAATTAAGGATGCAAATTCCCAGCTAAAAAACTAAAAGGGTGTGTAAACATGATTCATTCAACATCAAGAGCGAGACAAAAGCTGCACAGAAAGGGAAAAGAAGATATTTGAGATCCTTACTACAGGTATACATCCCATCTGTGAGAACCTTCTCTTACCCCCAACTGATATCACTTTCTCCTTAATAGACCTAGATGGAGTAACTTTCCCCCATAATGATGCTCTATTTGTCGAGCTGGAGATAGATGGCTGGGACTGTAAGAAAACCCTAATTGATCATCAACATATGACATCATTTATCTCCAAGCTGTTGAAAAATAGGATTGGTAAGAGAGGAATGATGAAAAGCAATAGCTACAATTGTAGGCTTCAACGGCTCGATAACCTACCAAATGTTGTGAAACTTGCCTCACTTACTTAGAAAGCCATTGACTTGACCTAATCAAAACAATAGTGGTTTATGACTCCATTATCTACGAGATATCAAATACAACACATTGGAGGATTCTCATATGGGTACTGATCTGGGGGTCTACGACAAGCTTGCGTTGTGGAAATACATCCACGAATAAGAAGGTGACAAGTAGTGGGACAGTTACAAGACAATTGAGAGAATGAGGAATACTGGTCATACAAGTCTTCTTTGATTTTCGGACATGACTTCACTACAATCTCCATAATCGTTACTCCTCCAATTCTCTTGTAACT